>CM076584.1:1114850345-1115300697 GCA_034641835.2 Pinus albicaulis
ACTTTGGACATCCTTCCAAGTCTACAAACTCGGATTGACAAGTAAAACACATGTGTTAGTTGACTTAGTAAATTGACCTGACAACTCCTGCTCTAGAGGACTCCTCATGGCTTTCACCTCATAAAATATCACATCCCTCCTCATAACAGACATCTTGAGTGAGGGCATGTACACCTGGTAAATATGAGGTGTCTCTATGTGTCCTACAAATTTCCCACTCTTTACAATGGCCTCTAAATTTTTCATGTTATCTTTGGACACATGACAATAGACCATGGATCCAAAAATGCGAAAGTGGGAGACATTTGTCTCCCTCCCAGAGAAAGCCTCTTCAAGTGTAATCATTCCAAGAATTTTGTGAGGGCTCATGTTCTGCAAATAAACAGTTGCATTTCATGCTTATTCCCACAGGTATATTGTCAATCCTTGGTCATGCAACATTGCTCTAGAAACTCATAAAACACTTCTATTTTTCCTCTCTGCAACCCCATGTTTCTATGGATTTTGGGGTGCATGCAACTCCCTTCTGATACCCTCCTTGGCACATAAATCTTTGAAGGAATTATACACATACTCTCCTCCACTATCACTTCTCAGGGATTTAATTTTATTTCCAGACTCATTTTCAACTAAGCCTTTAAATTCAAAAAACTTTGAATAAACCCCATATTTCTTCTTCATGAAATAGATCCAACATTGGCTGGAAAATTAATTTATGGAGATCACATAATACATGTGTGTTGCAACTGAGACTATAGAAAATGGTCCACACACATATGAGTGAAATCACTCCAAGATGGCTTCAACTCTACTACATCGGCCCTGGAAAGAGGATTTAACAAATTTTCCAAGAGTGCATCCCATGCACACATCATTCTTATCAAGGGTGCATTTTGGAATTCCAGTGGTGATTTTTTGCATTATTTTCAAATATCCATCATGCAGGTGTCCCATGCACCTATGTCGGAGCTCTCCAACATCTTGGCCTCGAACATGCTCTGCCTTGTTGTTTAATGAAGCACATGCATCCACCTCTAGCTTGTAGATAATTTTAACTTGAACACCAATTTGTTTTACTTTTCTAGTAGCAACATGTTTCAAATAAGTCTTCCCTATATTGAACACCACATCATATCCTCTATCTTCAAGTACAACTACAGAAATTAGATTTATCTTCAGACTAGGCACATACATTACATTCTGCAGGTGAAGATGGTATCCTAACTCCCTCTTAAAGGTGACAGTACCAATCCCTTTGGTACTATACCTCACATCATCTCCAAGCTTTATGTGTATTTGTAGGTATTTTTCCTCTAGGTTGTTGAAGAACTCCTTATTTCCTGACATCTGAAATGAAGCACCAAATTCTACATACCATTTAATCCCTCTTACTGTGCTTTCCATGCAAGAAATGAGGGTGAAATCCAACTTGAATTGTGATGTGAGTCATTTCCTTCTGTTGTTGTTGCATGTTCCTTGCTGGATTTCTTATGTGGAAAATTGGTTGCATAGGTCCATACTCATGGCAGTGAAAGCATTTAATTTTATTGAGGTCTTTCTTCTTGCCATGGTTCTCGCTTGATTCTTCCTCTCCTTGGGCCTTCTTGCATTTAGCATTCTTTCCTTTGCCAACTATAGCAAAGTCTTCTTCCTTATCAGTTCTAGATGTGACACCATCTCTAGTGTTTCTTCTAATCTCCTCTTGCACTAAGTTAGACCAAAGTATCTCCCAATTTGGGAGCTTGTATCTTCCATTAACTGAATCTTGATAGTTGTGTCGGGGTTTCAGGATACCAAAGAGTGTTAAGCTCACAAGTTCAAATGATGGCACATTCTCTCCAACTCCTCCAAGTTCATCTCTGACCTGAATAAATCTAGATAGGTATTGAACAACGGTTTCATTTTTTCACATTCAAATGTTCCTAAGATTATCTCTCAATGCCAACTTCCTAGCATCACCGTTGCTTTGGAATAGATCTATGAGGGTTTTCCACATTGCAAATGGACTCTTCATTCCATGCAACGAAACCACATGATCTTTGACTCCCTCCAAGACAAACCTCCTAGCTTTTGTTGTGTCTTTCTTCCACTGAGCCAGTCGTTGTGCATCTGATGTTGTTGGTTTTGGAATATCGTTTTGTAATATGTAATCTAATACTCCATTGTCATCCAGTACATATTCTATCATGTATTTCCAAGAATATAATTTTGAGGCTACCTCTAATGCATACTCAAGCCTCAATCCATTCAAATACATTGTTCCTACACTAAAGAAAATATCTACACAACAAATTTGATATCCAAAATTTCTTTGAGAGAAGATCAGGAATCTAGTTTCTATGTAGTTTTCAATAGCTATGATACCATGTGCAAAAAAATCAAAATTTGTAGTTTTTAATGAAATCAAACAGAAATCAATAGACGCAAATTTCTTCTACTCAATCTGCAGAAGGGAAAACATACCATAGAAACACATGCAATCATTCAATCACAATGAACATGGTATTTTTACTGGGGAACCCAAATGGGAAAAATACCTCCTCTGTATGTATTATATCAGATGAGACAATGATTAGTTACAATGACAACTTCAATCCTTTAATTTTAACCTGCATTGCAATATTGATATCCTGCTCTGACCAACACTTAGCCAAAAGAGGCCTTCAACTTCCTCCTATTTCCTTGCACAATTCCCACTCCTAAAAATAGGAATCTATTATTTCCTTGCATAGTTCCTGATCAAATTAGTTCACTTGCATTACACAAACTCTGTACATTCACTAGAAATGCATTTTTCCTCCACTCAACTAGGAAATTTGAATTGCATGCATGATTAGGGATATTTTTAGTAAATTTATTAGTTAACTCAGAGATATGTGAGTTAAAAACAATTACAACTACTCAAATTAACTCCTATTGACTCTATTCGCAACTAGCCTCTTAGATAAATGAGTTTGACTAACTATAACTCCACTAGATTACTAGATCTTAGCAATAAACTCATTCAAAACTCTACTTATTTCCCAAAAACTCGAATTGATTGACTTGATTAATTGACTTGGCCATGTCACTCCTGCTAACTGCAACTCAAGTCATCCCACTGATGTGGAAATTTGAATTTCTCCATTTGACTAAGGCACAAGTAAAATGAAGCATTTTCTTGCTATAATTTAACATTGCAACCTTGTCATGCATGTCACTATCATCACCTATGATAATTCCATCGTAATCTTTGGTTGGGTTTAGTATTTACAATGCCATGATGTACATAATTTGTGGTGACATTAGTTTCATTTTCTTTACATTTCTAGTCTTTGCAATGCAATGATGAACTGGATTTGTGGTCACATTGACTTCATTTTCTGCATTTTAGATGGACCTTGTATTAAGTATTTCACTATTCATGGCTTTGATTTGAGTGGTTAAAGAAACATAGGCTTGAAATGTGATATTAGTTAGTGGATGGGCATCCACGTGTGTGATACAATGGCAGATATGAAACACCACATTACAATTATGATATTCTATTTTATCTATTCTTGTGGCAAGTGGAAACCACAAATATAATTCCCTTAAACGAGGAATTTGCACAATTCAACTTTTTGTATATTAAAGACTTCATCTATTTTTGGAGTAAGTCTTATAAATTTACAGTTAACTACTTGTTTCTGGTGATTAGTGAGGTTGAAATGTTAGGTTTCGGTTAAATTTAACAATTTGTTTTATTGTTAGATTTTTTATTTTTTATTTTACCACTTTTATTTTCACAACAAAACATAAACTTTCTCATTAGACATGTGAATGCAGGTCAATGATATAGTGAGTGCCCCAATTTTCAACAACCAAATAATTGAGAAATAAATAAATATTTCTCAACATTAATGTCATATTGATATTAAGCTTTATATTTAACAATGAGTTTGCGTAAAATCAATCAATATGAATGTTATTTGGATGGGTTTTCAATATTAACATCGTTGCAATTGTGAATGGGTGATATGCACTTCCATATAAATGATCCTTTCTATATTTATAAATATAAATTTAAAGCATCCTTTCTATATAAATGATCCTTTCCATGAGTGATATTCACATCGTGGCCATTGTGAATGGGTGATATCCGCTTCTATAATATTTATATTTTGGATCCTTTCTATGGTTGATATTCACTTCTATAATATTTATAATTAATAATTTCTATATTAATGATAGCATTATTAACAGTATTCTTAATATTTAACATATTACATTTTCTTTAAAAATCTTATAAATGATTCCAAAAAAAAATTATAAAACAAAGTTTTCTAATCAAATTGATAATTAGGGTTAGTTTGAGTGGTTGATAAGAAGAATCATTATCCTTCCCACCTAGATTAATTTGAATAATATGTAAAAAAAAAAAAAAAAAAAAAAAAATCTCCTTTCATATTTATTATTGAAAACATTCAAATTCTATAAAATACCCAAAATAAAACTATCTTGAATATTTTAGGTTGTAAAGATTATATTATCACCTGTTTTGAATCTTTTGAATCATAAAAGTGATATGATTTATATCCTATAGTTATATGTGCATTCTTATTAATCTTAAACAAGGTTAGTGATCACTATAATTCTTACACCTAATCTCTAGGACTTTATCACGAGCATGATCTTGTTCAATATATTTATAAACCTGAGACATCCCAAACGAAAATGAAAATAATGATTGATAATTCATTATTTATAAATAAATGGAACTTATGACTAGTAACCCACAAATTTAAATATTACTAAATTGTTGTGCACATACCCATTCTTTGAATTGTATTTGTAAGTGTCCCAATGTCGAGAGAGTTGGACCCTCACTTCAATACCATATGTAGTGCCCCAATTTTCAACAACCAAATAATTGAGAAATAACTAAATATGTATCTCTATTATTTTTGTTCAAACATATTTAACTATGTTTTTATTCATGTTTAATAATCAACATAAATAAAATTGTTTAAGAAAAAATTAGTCTCAAGAAACAAAGTTATAATTCACATTTTAGCAAATTGAAAAACCAAGTAAACACCAATATTGTCCTATCATGGAATATAAATCCTATTTTCACCTCTTGATGAAGATTGAATTTGATTTGTGCTTCCTTAACCCAAATTTATTCATGGGAAATTGCATGCTTGGATGATCTCCTTCCTCTTGGCCAATGCACCCTAAGTTCTATGGTTCCCTTCATACAAGTATTTTAAGTTTCCATACATCTCATGAGAAAAGAACTCATATCCAATCAGATCCCATAATTAAAAAAAAAGCATGCCCCTTGTCCTCTAAATAATTCTAATAGCATAATATTTGTGTTCTTTCTATTTTCCTTAAGTTTATTTAAACATTATATTATTTTTCTAGGGTTCTTTAGTCACGGTCTACTTGATTTCAACTCCCTCCTCCCCCTCCTCCCCCCTTCCTCAGGGTCTTGTTGGTATAACTTGACATAAATACTTTCTTAGAGTATTTTATTTTTTTCCCACTTCCCAAATATCTCCTTATTTATTTGTGTTAATTCGTGGTTGATAAGTTCCTTTTCTCAAGTGCATGGATCATGAGTGTTACGTACTTATGAGTTCCATTTCTACACTTACTAGTTTCATCATCAATTTGTATGCTTTCCAATTTTCATCTTGAATGTGTATGATTTCCAAGTGTTGTGTTATGATTTATAAATTTCCATACAAGTGCCACCTGAATATCTTATGTGTCTCATTGTAAATTTCACAAATATCACCTTCTAAACTGCATTTTTTATTAAGAAAAATATTCCTTCAAATGACTTTATTCTTCCTTTTTTTCTTAATTTTATTATTTTTTATAACTCCCCTCCCCACTTTTTAAGGTCTCCAAGGTTGGCTTCTAGGTCAATAATTCTTAGATAAGGAGGTGGGTATATAATCACTTTTACAAGTTTATTTAAAGAAGCATGGTAATTAAAAGAGTCACATTACGAAGTTGGCAAGTATCACTTTCAATAGTGAATTTTTTTTATTGAAATAATAATTTCTTTCAAGTACATTTTTACTCATCCTTTTATATGAATTTATAATATGTATTGTAAACACACCCCACCCCTGCCAGCTCCCCACTTCTTTTAAGGTCACGAGGTTGGCTTCGAAGTAAACAATTCCTAGATAAGGAGGTGGTCATTAGTCACAGTTATAGGTTTATTTGAAGGTGATTGATCATTAAATGAGTCACACACAATCACCTAGAAGAAATTTAAAGTGAGAACCCCTTCACATTTGCATTCATTTTCCACATTATTATATATGTGTTTGGGTACCTTGTCCTTTAACCATGTCAATGTCTGGCCCAACAATACCTCTAGACATGAAATTTGGTCATGATTCTTTGTTCATATACCCTTGAATGTCTTCACTATTTTGTAGAGGAAGTTACTTCCTTAATGATATGGCACTAAGGAAGTTCCTTCCTTGGTAATACATCACTAGAAAATTTTATTTCTCAGTGATAATGGGAAAATATGTGTAATTTGGTACAACTACTCAACTTAACTCCTACTGACTCTATTCGAGACTAGCCTCTCAGATAAATGAGTTTGACTAACTATAACTCCACTAGATTACTAGATCTTAGCAATAAACTCATTCAAAACTCTACTTATTTCCCAAAAACTCGAATTGATTGACTTGATTAATTGACTTGGCCATGTCACTCCTGCTAACTGCAACTCAAGTCATCTCACTGATGTGGAAATTTGAATTTAACCATTTGACTAAGGCACAAGTAAAATGAAGCATTTTCTTGCTATAATTTAACATTTCAACCTTGTCATGCATGTCACTATCATAACCTATGATAATTCCATTGTAATCTTTGGTTGGGTTTAGTCTTTACAATGCCATGATGTACATAATTTGTGGTGACATTAGCTTCATTTTCTTTACATTTCCAGTCTTTGCAATGCAATGATGAACTGGATTTGTGGTCACATTGACTTCATTTTCTTCATTTTAGACGGATCTTGTATTAAGTATTTCACTATGCATGGCTTTGATTTGAGTGGTTAAAGAAACATAGGCTTGAAATGTGATATTAGTTAGTGGATGGGCATCAACGTGTGTGATACAATGGCAGATATGAAACACCACATTACAATTATGATATTCTATTTTATCTATTCTTGTGGCAAGTGGAAACCACAAATATAATTCCCTTAAACGAGGAATCTCCACAATTCAAATTTTTGTATATTAAAGAATTCATCCATTTTTGGAGTAAGTCATATAAATTTATAGTTAACTGCTTGTTTCCAGTGATTAGTGAGGTTGAAATGTTAGCTTTCGGTTAAATTTAACAAATTTTTTTATTGTTATATTTTGAATTTTTTCTTTTACCACTTTTATTTTCACCACAAAACATAAACTTTCTCATTAGACTTCTGAATGCAGGTCAATGATATAGTGAGTGCCCCAATTTTCAACAACCAAATAATTGAGCTATAAATGAATATTTCTCAACATTAATGTCATATTGATATTAAGCTTTATATCTAACAATGAGCTTGCGTAAAATCTGTCAATGTGAATGTTATTCGGATTGGCTTTCAATATTAACATCGTTGCAATTGTGAATTGGTGATATGCACTTCCATATAAATGATCCTTTCTATATTTATAAATATAAATTTAAAGCATCCTTTCTATATAAATGATCCTTTCTATGAGTGATATTCACATTGTGGCCATTGTGAATGGGTGATATTCACTTCTATAATATTTATATTTTGGATCCTTTCTATGGTTGCTATTCACATTGTGGCAATTGTGAATGGGTGATATTCACTTCATAATATTTATAATTAATAATGTATATATTAATGATAACATTATTAACAGTGTTCTTAATATTTATCATATTACATTTTCTTTAAAAATTTTATAAATGATTCGAAAAAAAAATATAAAACAAAGTTTTCTAATCAAATTGATAATTAGGGTTAGTTTGAGTGGTTGATAAGAAGAATCATTATCCTTCCCACCTAGATTAATTTGAATAATATGTAAAAAAAACAAACAAATCTCCATTCATATTTATTATTGAAAACATTCAAATTCTATAAAATACCCAAAATAAAACTATCTTGAATATTTTAGGTTGTAAAGATTATATTATCACCGGTTTTGATATTTTGAATCATAAAAGTGATATGATTTATATCCTATAGTTATATGTGCATTCTTATTAATCTTAAACAAGGTTAGTGATCACTATAATTCTTACACCTAATCTCTAGGACTTTATCACGAGCATGATCTTGTTCAATATATTTATAAATGTGAGACATCCCAAATGAAAATGGAAATAATGATTGATAATTTCATTATTTATAAATAAATGGAACTTATGACTAGTAACCCACAAATTTAAATATTACTAAATTGTTGCGCACATACCCATTCTTTGAATTGTATTTGTAAGTGTCCCAATGTCGAGAGAGTTGGACCCTCACTTCAATACCATATGTAGTGCCCCAATTTTCAACAACCAAATAATTGAGCAATAACTAAATATGTATCTCTATTATTTTTGTTCAAACATATTTAATTATGTTTTTATTCATGTTTAATAATCAACATAAATAAACTTGTTTAAGCAACAATTAATTTCAAGAAACAAAGTTATAATTCACATTTTAGCAAATTGAACAACCAAATAAACACCAATATAGTCCTATCATGGAATATCAATCCTATTTTCACCTCTTGATGAAGATTGAATTTGATTTGTGCTTCCTTAACCCAAATTTATTCATGGGAAATTGCATGCTTGGATGATCTCCTTCCTCTTGGCCAATGCATCCTAAGTTCTATGGTGCCCTCCATACAAGGCTTCTAAGTTTCCATACATCTCACGAGAAAAGAACACATATCCAATCAGATCCCACAATTAAAAAAAAAAACCCATGCCCCTTTTCCTCTAAATAATTCCAATAGCATCATATTTGTGTTACTTCTATTTTCCTTAAGTTTTTATAAACATTATACTATTTTTCTAGGGTTATTTAGTCATTGTCTACTTGATTTCAACTCCCTCCTCCCCCTCCTCCCCACTTCCTCAGGGTCTTGTTGGTATAACTTGACATAAATACTTTCTTAGAGTATTTTATTTTTTTCCCACTTCCCAAATATCTCCTTATTTATTTGTGTTAATTCGTGGTTGATAAGTTCATTTTCTCAAGTGCATGGGTCATGAGTGTTACGTACTTATGAGTTCCATTTCTACACTTACTAGTTTCATCATCAATTTGTATGCTTTCCAATTGTCGTCTTGAATGTGTATGATTTCCAAGTGTTGTGTTATGCTTTATAAATTTCCATACAAGTGCCACCTGAATATCTTATGTGTCTCATTGTAAATTCACAAATATCACCTTCTAAACTGCATTTTTTATTAAGAAAAATATTCCTTCAAATGACTTTATTCTTCCTTTTTTTCTCAATATTATTATTTTTTATAACTCCCCTCCCCACTTTTTAAGGTCACCAAGGTTGGCCTCTAGGTCAATAATTCTTAGATAAGGAGGTGGGTATATAATCACTTTTACAAGTTTATTTAAAGAAGCATGGTAATTAAAAGAGTCACATTACGAAGTTGGCAAGTATCACTTTCAATAGTGTATTTTTTATTGAAATAATAATTTCTTTCAAGTACCTTTTTACTCATCCTTTTATATGAATTTATAATATGTATCATAAACACACCCCACCCCTGCTAGCTCCCCACTTCTTTTAAGGTCACAAGGTTGGCTTCGAAGTAAACAATTCCTAGATAAGGAGGTGGTCATTAGTCACAGTTATAGGTTTATTTGAACGTGATTGATCATTAAATGAGTCACACACAACCACCTAGAAGAAATTTAAAGTGAGAACCCCTTCAAATTTGCATTCATTTTCCACATTATTATATATTTGTTTGGGTACCTTGCCCTTTAACCATGTCAATGTGTGGCCCAACGATACCTCTAGACATGAATTTTGGTCATGATTCTTTGTTCATATACCCTTGAATGTATTCACTATTTTTTAGAGGAAGTCACTTCCTTAATGATATGGCATTAAGGAAGTTCATTCCTTGGTAATACATCGCTAGAAAAATGTATTTCTCAGTGATAATATATAGTTTTCATGTCCCCCTAAATGAAGATGTGAATTCCTCTATGACTTGACATCATAGAAGGTACTTTTTATTGTGATAAAAAATTAACCATATTCAAAATGTAGCTTGGAAGGTGATTATGCATTGGTCAAGTGCCATGTCATGTAGTGAATCACTAAAATTTTGTCACAAAAGAATTAGTAAATTTTTCCTAAGTTTGGGCCTTATGCATAGAATCAATAATTTAATTTTTTATTTTAAAGCCCATTTTTTATAAAATTAAGAGGTCAAAAAAATAGTATATCATTTCCATTGATCTTAAGTATGGAGGTGCAATCTCAACCCACCATCACTTTGAAGATAAGGTGAGAAAAATTATAAAAGAAGGAAACGGGTTATTGGAGAGATCATTTTGATTTCGCACTAGAGTTGGCCATTTAGAGAAGAAAGAGAATCCCGATTCACCAAAGTGTGATAAGCATAAAGGAAAATTTCAGGGGCAGTCAGTAGGCTTGAGGAGGTTGAATTATCCAGGTCGTGCAGGTTGATTTAAAGGAGTAGAAATAGACCAATTTGACAGGGCCGAGTTGGGAAAATCGATTGGGATGAAGGGGTCCAAGTTGCTAGGCTGATTTTATTGGGTCAAACAAGTCAATTTCTAGTGAGTCATAAAGATAAATTTGGCTAGGCCATATAAGAAAATTTCCACTAGGCCATACAGTTAATTTGTTGGGTTGAAGGGATAAACTTTTCTAGGTAAAGTGCTCCAATAAATCCCTACGAAAATATTTGGTATAATAATTTTTCTGAAGCTAAATAAAAAGCCTAAGTTTGCTATTTTTCCCCACAAGGGGGTTTCCAGGATAAAAATTATGTCAAATATTTTTATTTACCTAGTTTATTATTTGTTTACTTCTATTTGCATACTGATTTAGGAACCCAAAGTATTTCTTATTATAAAATTTCAGATCAAGGAAATTAATTTTACTTATGCTTTGAAAAAAATTATTTAACATTAAATATCATATGGGATCGAGAAAAGTAGCATGGTATCAAATAATTAGTATCTAAGTACAAAACCAAGGGCATTCAACATGGGGTGTCAACTCAAAGGAGTGTGAGTCTTTAGCAAGGTGTTTAAGTGTTTAATCCACTATGGTTGCTAATATTCAATATGAAGATAGATTGGAAGGGTCCTTAAATTATCTTCAATGGAGGGTTTGAATCACAACCATCCTAAAGGAAAATAAATTGTGGTGTATTGTAAATACCACCAGTCTTAGATCCTATTTCCCTAGACCTACAAGAGGTAAAATAAGCAAGGGCGTAAAGGATAATTCTGGATGGAATCAAAGATCACCTTATCCCACATTTTCCTGAGAGAAAGAGAAGGAAATAAATTTGGGATGCACTCACCAAGTTGTACTAAAGTGACTATCAGAGTCAAAATATGGTATTAAGGGACCAACTACACCACACAAGGATTTCCAAGGGTGAGGGCGTAGCTTCCTATTTTAGCAGGATCACTCAACTACATGATGAGATGGTGACTGTAGGATAAATAATACATATCCCAAAACTAGTGCATATATCCTTCAATGGCTTTACGAAATAGTGTGACGTGTTTGTCAAATGCATAGTGGGTCAAGAGCACCTTCCAACTTGGGAAAGAATGTGGGACGATTCATACAGGAAGAAATCAAAGAAGGGGCTAAATGTGGTGAACGAAAGAAGAAATTTGAGGAGGAAGAGAATCTTTCCCTATCTGGTAAGGTTAAGATGAAGGAAAACAAAGGGCCAAATAATGGATCAACTACTAAAGGAGAGAAGAAGAAGGATCTTAGTAAGATAAATTGTTTTTCTTGTCATTAGCCAAGAAACTTCACTAGCCAATTCCATAATAAGTAAAAGGGAAAACAAAAGAAGGTTGTTTCTATAACTGAAGTGGATGAATTTGCAACTAGATTCAAAAATCAATTTTCATTCATTATCTATCTCTTGATTCATAGCCACCAACACGTGGTATATTGACAGTGGGGCTTCTTGTCACATGATTCGAGTGAAGTCATATTTCACCATCCCTTAGGAGAAATAAATGGACTTGTACATAGAACTTGGAGACAATTCCCAAGTACAAGGTAGTTGGATTTGGCACTGCCAATATTTAGAGGGAGACTAGTAAACCCTTGTTGGTGGAAGATGTGTTGTATGTTTCGCAAATGACCGAAATTCTGATTTTTTTCGCTACCTTGGAGGAAATTTTTTACATTATGACCTTTAACGATGGTAAGGCATACATTTGACATAAAAATTCCAAGACATTTATAAAATTTAACCTATTTAGACTTAAATTTGAACCAGCACAAGCATTGTAGAGTGGCAGCGAAGAGTTGGACAAGTTAGGGCATAACAGGATGGTTCATTTTCACCATGGAGCACTCAATGTGCTCAAGGATATTGTGACATGACTGCCAAAGTTTAGGTTTGAGAAGCATGATGTGTGCAAGGGTTGTGCATTAGGTAAGTATGCCAAGACCACCTTTCCAAGAAGAAATACTAGGGCCAAGGGCATCTTTGACCTGATACACTCAGATGTGTGTGGGCCCATGTTAGCAATGTCCTTAAGTGGATACCACTAATATGTAACCTTCATAGATGACTTCTCTAAGAAGACTTGGATATACTTATTGAAAAATAAGGGCAATGGTTTGTTGTCAGTTCAAGGAGTTAAAAGCCCTTCTTGGGAACCAGACAAGGAGAAATATTATAACACTTTTGTCTTATAATGGAGGCGAGTACACATCAAATGCCTTCAAGGAATTTTTTTCATGCGAGGATATCATAAAAGAGCTGACATTTACATACAACCCTAAAAAAATGGTGTTGCATAGAAAAATAATAAGGCCAATATCATAGCAACCAAGCCTATGCCACATGACCAAGGGTTTCCTAGGTTTTCATGGGTAGAGGCTTGCAAAACACTTATTTATTTGCATAATCAAAGTCCACATAAAATTATAGGAAGGTTGAAACCTGAGGAACGTTTCACAGGAAAGAAACCAAATTTGTCACACATTTGCATCTTTGGTTGTTTAGTATAAAACCATCGTCCTTCAAAAAATAGGACCAAGTTAGAACCTACTGTGGAGAAGAGAGTTCTTGTGTGGTGTACTGAGACCTCAAAATCCTATAAGATTTACATTCTGGATCTCAAGAAAACAATCCTACACAAGGATTTGAAGTTTTAGGAGTAGAGAGCTATTAGGAGGTATTTTAGCATATATTCCTCTACAATGGAGGTTTAGGAGCAGGTGACACCAAATATAAAAGCGGTATTGACTCCTCATGATACTATGACACAGAGTAGTGAGTTGAATAAGAAGACCAAACAGGAGGAGGCAGATGAGGATCAAAGGGTGCCTCTCTCTCGGGCTTAGAATTACAACATAGAAAGGAAGAAGGTCAAGTGGGAAAATTAGAAACTAAGAGATTCTTAGGAGTATGTGGGTACTCCTAGATATTTAGTCAGACAAAGAAAAGAACCACATAGATATTTAAGCTATATGGAATTAATGAGTGATTTTAATGAAGCCAAGCCTTCCAGCTTCCAAGGAGCATCCGATAATTAGGTGTGGATGTATGTTATGGTGGATGAGTATTCTTCCATCATGAAGAACAATGTTTGGGTGGTTTTTCCATAGCCAAAGGACAAATTTGTGGTTTTCTCTAGAATGGTCTACAAGATTAAGCATGTTGCATATGATAATGTGGAAACATTTAAGGCCCTATTTATGGCTAAGAGGTATTCACATAAGGAATGTATTCACTACGATAAGACCTTCACCGCAATATTTAATTATTCATCCCTCAAGGTAGTAATTTCTATTGTAGGACATATGGGTTGGAGGATTCACCAGACGAATGTAAAGACAACCTTCCTCAATAGTGTGGTTGAGGAAGAGATTTACATTTAACAATTGGAGGGCTATGAAGTGCATGGGAGGGATTCCCATATGTGCATATTGAAGAGAGTGATGTATGGCCTCATGTAGGCTCCCAGGGCATGCTATTCTAGGATTGGAATATACTTGTAGGGCGTGGGATTCACCAAGAGTGAGGCAAACCCAAACCTATATTACATTCAGGTCAAGGGTGAGCCTCTCATTTTAGTTCCATATGTGGATGAATTATTTCTCACAAGTTTCAAGAGGCTCATAACATAATGCAAGAGGGACCTAGCAGCAAAGTTAGAAATGAAATATTTAAGTTTGATGCATTATTTTCTAGGCATGAAGATGTGGCAGAAAGGTTGACAGATCTTCATTAAGAAGAAGAAGTATCAAGCTAAGATCCTAAAGTGATTCAGGATGATGGATTGCATACCCATGTGAATGCCTTGTGTGACCAACTGGAAGAATATCGATGCTTCTAGATCATAGGAAGTGGACCCTGCATTATAAATATATATAATTGGCTCTCTCATGTACTTGGTCAATACTAGACTAGACATTTGTTTTATAGTCAATACACTCAATCAATTCATGGTAGATACAAAGCAAGTTTACTGGGTGGCTGCAAAACATGTGTTTAGATACCTTTGAGGCATAATTGATTATGGAATAAGATATACTCACATGGGTGGAGTGAAGCTAGAGGGGTACATCGATTTTTATTTGGAAGGAAGTAAAACTGGAAGAAAGAGCACTTCTTAATGTTATTTCAATTTGGGTTCAGGAGTAGTTTCTTGGTTCAATGGGAAGAAGAAATTGGTTGCATTTATTTTTGTTGACGCTAAGTACATGGTTTCCATCTTAGCATTTATGAGGAAATATGGCTTCAAAAACTTCTCAAGGGGCTATTTGATCATGAGATGAAGCCAACTTTGATTCATTATGTTGACACCTAATCCTATGGATGGGTGTGCACATTTATTTTTGTATATTATTTGTTATTAGGAAATAAGGAAGGCCAAGAGTCATTGGGAGCTGAATCCCAATAGCCTCACCTCCCATCTATATAAGCATGTACATTCTTCAGCTAATATACATTGCAGTTTTGAGGAGTTACCTCCTGGTTTGATATGGTATCAGAGCCAGCTCCACATTTGGCATTTCTACCCTGTGGTGTAACTCCCTACCCTTTGCTCAGTTAATATTTTTTAATGTTTTTGCTGCTCATTAACTGCTAGACTGTTATTCTGCATTTTTTTTTCCCCTAAATAGCACTGACATTTGCAGCTCCAGCTCCTGCAGACTGCAGGCTCTGTCAATCTGCAAATTGCAGGCTCTGCCAGTCCAGCAGTCCTGCAACTGTCTTCTGCAGATTCAAATTCAAATTTTTTTTACGTAACGCCCTTTTGGGCCTCCTCATTCTCCTTTCCTCACTTTCTCCCTACGCCCTCTCCATTCATTTCCCTACGCCCTCTCCCCACACTCATTCTCCCTACGCCCTATCCCCTCACTCCTCTCCCTGCCTGCATTTCCATTCCCCTCCCTCACTCACCTCCCTCTCCCTATTGCCTCATCCTACGCACAGCAATACAATACCTCACCCATAGGCCTACGGCCTGCTCCCATCGCTTGCAGCACTCACAACAGCGCTCCCTATCTTCCACACGCCTCCCACTCTACGCAGCTTCAACTCCCTTATCAATCTACAACCCACGCTGGTGTCAAAGCTCTACGCCCTCACGCATTCACCACTGTGTTATTACAACGTTGTCATATCACCATCTGTCTATACGCACAGTTGTAATACTACGCACAGTTGTATCCCTCTGCTCCAGGCCTACGCCCAGTTGTTATACTACGCACAGTCGTAATACTACGCACAGTTGTTATTGTCATTATATATACTGTCCATTTCATTTAAAACGCTGCCCATTATATATTGTCATATGCGTGGTATTGTCATTATATACTGTCCATTTCATTTAAAACGCTGTATTTGTTCAAAATACGCAGCAGTCCCTCCTTTTATCTCTGCATTCCCGACCTGCGAGCTCTGTATTAAAACGATGTATTTGTGGGAGTAGTTAGTTCAAAATAACGTTTGCGTGGTATCAACTATTATATATTTGTTATATAATAGTTATATATTTGTTATTTCTGTGTTGATAATGCGTCCCTCCCTTTCATAATGCGCCCCTCCCTTTCATAGTTTGTTATATATTTGTTATATATTTCTGTGTTGATAATGTGCCCCTCCCTTTCATAATGCCCCCCCTCCCTTTCATAATGCGCCCCATCCTTCAATACCTTTTCCCCATAAATATTTCTACCCCCTCCATTCATAATTTCCCTCCCTACCTTTGAAAATTACACCCTTTACAAAACCATTCACCTTTTTTCACATACATTTTTTCCCAAAACAAAAAAAAAATACATTTTTTTTATGCAGAATTCAGTCTCTAGCATAGAGTGTTTTTTAAAATTCAGTCTCCAGTAAAGTTCTCTGAGCAGATATAGTTTCCAGAAAGAGTTTTAACTCGGAAAATTTTTTCCAGCAAGAGTTTTTGCCCCTGTATTTGAAATATTTCAAGAGTTTGAATTTTTATAGCAGAATTTGTTTCCTCTTCAGAAGATTTTTCCAGCAGTCTAATGCATTCTCTCATCTCTATTGTTGGGATAGTTCTCTCTGGCAAAGAGAACTATCTCGAATGGTCTCGGAAGATTAAACACACACTCATTTTTAATGAGCCGTGGAGAGGAATCTGTGAAGGACAAGCAGAAAATCCACCAGAGAAGCCCACTTCAGACAAAGAGCTTGCCATCTGGGAAAACAAGAACTGCAAGGCCTATGCCTTGATTGCAGCTTCAGTAAGTGAAGAGGTGAGTCGCCATATTTCATCATTCTCAAATGCCTTTGAAGCCTTGAAGAAACTAAAAGAACTCTATGATTCACACTCAGAATTAGAAAATGTTCAATTGATGGTTAAGATGTTCAGTCTTGAAATGAAGAATGATGATCCCCTTGCTTTAGCTTCAGAAATAAGATCTATAATGCATGACATTCAAAACACTGGTGTAAAAATGGACATACCTCTCATAGCATATGTTAAGGCATTATATCCGACTTACCCACATTATCTTGAGTCTTTGCAAGCAAGTGGAAACCTTGAACAAATCACCTTTGATAAACTTGAGCAGAAGTTTGCAGAAAGAGAGAAAGCTTTTGGGAAGATGACAGTCCCTTCATCTTCCGAAGAGGCTGCATATTTGGCACATAGAGAAAAGAATCATGCTCCAGATTCATCCAGAGGAAGAGGTGGCAGAAGAGGAAGAGGAAGAAGGAACTTCACAGAAAGGGGGGGCAGACAAGCTGACAAATCCCATCTTCATTGCACACGCTGCAATAGAGATGTACATGATGCACCCAAATGCAGAACACCATGGAACAAAATTGAGCAGCACAGAAATCAAGACAAAGGTAAAACCAATGACAAAGACAAAGGTAAAGCACCTGAATCCGCTCACTATGTTCTAGCACATTGTAACAATGGAGTAACTGAAAACCTCTTTGATGTTTCATTTACTTCATGGGGAGATGATTGGTTGCTAGATTCAGGAGCTACATGTCACATGACATTTAGAAAATATTTTTTTGAAGATTTCACTGACAAAGTTGATGGAGCAGTATATTTCGCAGATAAATCGAAACTCAAGCCATCAGAGCTTGGCACAGTCAGGCTTAAACTGCCTGGTCTTCCTGATCATATCCTACATGAAGTTCTATACCTCCCGGAGTTGAAGAGAAACTTGCTGTCCCTGATCGAAATCCGGCAGCAAGGACACTCAGTTCACTTGTTTGATGGCAAGGCAGAGGTCAGATCAACATCAGATCACTCACTTGTCATGGAGGGAATAGAAGAAGGAAGACTCTTGAAGCTGAAAGGTTCATCTGCTCATGCTCAAAACTTTGCATTCAGTTCATATCATGATGAAGGTACATTTCCATCAAGTCTTTTATGGCATGCTAGATTTGGACACTTAAATTATGACAGCCTTCGTTTGTTGAAGAAAATGGTGTTGATGGACTGCCTACAATTCCTAGAAAACCTAAGGAATGTGATGCATGTATTCTAGGAAAGCATAGCAAACAGCCATTTCATGATTCACACTCAAGAGCACATAGGAAAATTGAACTTGTTCATTCAGATTTATGTGGCCCTATGCCTATTGCTTCTGCAAATGGAAACAAATACATGATGACATTTATTGATGACTACACCAGGATGTGTTGGATTTACTTACTGAAGAATAAGTCCGATGCTTTTCAAACTTTCAAGAATTTTCATGTATGGATTGAAAATGATGCACAAACACATATTGGCTCTCTACGCACTGATAATGGAAAAGAATACACCTCAAATGAATTTGAAAATTATCTTCATCAACATGGAATCAAACATCAAACAACAGTGCCATATAATCCACAACAGAATGGTGTAGCTGAAAGAATGAACAGAACCATCTTAAATATGGTCCGCTCCATGCTATTTTTCAAGAATGTAAAATTGATGTTTTGGGCTGATGCAGTTCTATGTGCTGTTTACATAAAGAATAGGTGTCCTTCAAGTTCAATTAGAAATAAAGCTCCTTTTGAAATGTGGCATGGCCACATTCCTTCGGTAAAGCATTTCAGGGTCTTTGGGTCCACCTGTTATGCCTTGATACCCAAGGGTCAAAGGAAAAAACTTGGTGCTAGAAGCAAAAAATGTATCTTCTTGGGGTACTCCAATACCTCCAAAGGATATCGTCTCTATGATGAAGCAAATAAGAAGTTTGTGATAGCAAGAGATGTCATATTTCTTGAATCATCCAAGAGTGACAAGGTTGTTGAGCGGCAACTTGATCGCCTGGATAGATTCACACATGCAAATTCTTTCAAAGAATTTGATAATGTGATTCCACACCTTGAAGGGGGGATTCCGATATTGAATCAAACTGTGGAATCATTTCCTGAACCACACTCTCCCCCACATGAAGAAACCACCACGGATGACACATTGGATGATGTGATTGACATAATTGGGAGATTGAATCTTGAATCAATCCCAACTCAGTCAAGTGACCAGCCAGGGCCATCTCAGAAAGGTCCCCCCAAATGGCTGACAAAGACACTGGAGGATGTTCATCCTGATGAGGTTGGAAAAACAGGAACAAGAAGTTCCACCCAAGAAATCGAAGGTGATGTAGATAATTCTGATTCCCCTGTTGATATGGATATTGCTTATAACTGTGAGTTGAGTTTGTCTACAGATCATGAACCAACTTCCTTCAAAGAAGCCGCTTCTCATGATGAATGGAAAGAAGCGATGCAGAAGGAGTATGATGCCTTGATAAAGAATGGCACTTGGAAGTTGGTTGATCCGCCTTTGGGAGCGAAACCAATTGGCTGCAAGTGGGTCTACAAGAACAAGTACAAAGCAGACGGCTCACTTGACAAGCACAAGGCCAGGCTTGTGGCAAAAGGATTCGCACAGAAAGAAGGAATTGATTATGAAGAAACGTTTGCTCCCACAGCAAAATGGACCACCATCCGGACTCTCTTTGCCTTAGCAGCTCAGAGTGGATGGAAAGTTCATCAGATGGATGTAAAAACAGCGTTCTTGAATGGAGATCTGAAAGAGAAAGTTTATATGTCCCAGCCAGAAGGATTTGTGATAAAGGGTCAAGAACACAAAGTTTGCAAACTTGTGAAATCCTTGTATGGCCTCAAGCAAGCACCACGAGCTTGGTATGAGAAGTTGACCGAGCATCTTCTGAAACTTGATTTCAAACACTTTGATCTTGATGATGCAACTTTGTTTGTTAAGAAAGTTGGAAAAACAGTTGTATATCTTGTGGTATATGTAGATGATCTTTTGATAACAGGAAACATTGAGAGCTATATTGCATCCATGAAGAAAGAGTTGAAGAAAGGTTTTGAAATGACTGATTTGGGTCATGTTCATTACTATTTGGGTATTGAAGTAATTCAACATCCTAAATTCATATTTCTTTCTCAAAATAAGTACATTGGAGATCTCTTGAACAAATTTGGCATGGATGATTGTAAACCCTTAGGCACTCCAATGGAACAAAACTTGAAGCTCACATCTGTTGAAGGGAAGGAATTTGAGTATGCAACTAAGTATAGACAGCTTGTAGGAAGTCTTATCTATCTGACCACCACCAGACCTGACATCTCATTTGCTGTTGGAATCCTCTCAAGGTTCATGCAAAAACCTTGTGAAGGACATTGGTCTGCTGCAAAAAGAGTACCAAGGTACTTGAAGGGGACTCAAGACTTTGGACTCAAATATACACAGGTAGGCGACTTCATCTTGACCGGATACTCTGATTCAGACTTTGATGGCGACAAAGAAACAGGGGTGTCTACTACAAGTTACACCATGAGTCTTGGATCAGGAGCTGTCTCATGGAGATCACGCAAACAGTCAGTTCCAGCAGATTCCACGACCGAGGTAGAATATGTGGCAGCAGCTGAAGCAACAAAGGAAATTGTGTGGCTCCGAAAAATCCTGGAAGATTTGCAGATGAAACAAATGTATTCCACTCCACTCATGATCGACAACACTTCTGCAATAAATTTGGCCAAGAACCCAAAGTTCCATGATCGAACAAAGCACATCAATACAAAGTACCATCTAATTCGACATCATGTTCAGGCCAAAACCATCCATCTACATCATTGCTCCACAAATGAGCAAACTGCTGACATCTTCACCAAAGCACTTGGAAGAGAAAAGTTTGAAAAGTTCAGATCGATGCTTGGACTCACCAACATCCCTTCGGATTAAAGGGGGGAATGTTGACACCTAATCCTATGGATGGGTGTGCACATTTATTTTTGTATATTATTTGTTATTAGGACATAAGGAAGGCCAAGAGTCATTGGGAGCTGAATCCCAATAGCCTCACCTCCCATCTATATAAGCATGTACATTCTTCAGCTAATATACATTGCAGTTTTGAGGAGTTACCTCCTGGTTTGACACATTATGACAATCATAGTTGTATCAAGCTCTCAGAGAATCTGATGTTTCATGGCAAGTCAAGACACAATCAAATTAGGCACCACTTCATTCGAGATTATCTACAGAAGGGAAAATTAAAGCTACATTATGTACCAATGGATGAACATGCAATATACATTCTGACCAAGTCTTTGATGACGGGAAAATTTGTATACTTCAGGGAAAAGCTAGGGGTGGTGCAGAACACCATCCTCACTAAGAGAGAGTGTTGAAATGTAGCTTGGAAGGTGATTATGCATTGGTCAAGTGACATGACATGTATTGAATTACCAAAATTCTCTCACAATAGAATTAATTAAATATTTCTTAATTTTGTACCTTAGGCATTAAATGAATAATTTAATTTGTGATTTTACTAGCCACCTTTTTTTATAAAGTTAAGAGGTCAACGAAATATTGTGCCACAACCATTGATATCAAGCATGGAGGCACAATCTCAACCCTCTGTCACTTTGGAAATTAGGCCAGAAAATTATAAAAGAGAGAAATGGGCTATTGGAGGGATCGGTTCAATTTGGCACAAGAGTTGGGAATTCAACAAATATAGGAAGTCAAAGTTACCACAAAGTGTGATCAACACAGAGGAAAATTTCAGGGGAACTGAGTAGGCTTGAGGAGGTCGAATTATCCAAGCCATATAGGTTGATTTAGAAGAGCATAAACAAACTGATTTGAGAAGGCTAAGTTGGGAAAATTCATTAGATTAAAGGGCGCCAAGTTTTTGGGTTGATTTTACATGGTCGTATAAGCCAATTTTCAATGAGTCATGCAGATTGATTTTGTTGGGTGCACAACTTTGTTGGGTTGTATAGGAAAAATTCCACTAGGTTGTACAACTAATTTTCTAAGTCGAAGGGCTGGAAATTTACAGGTAAACTACTTTTGTAAATTCCTAAGAAAATATATGTTGTAATGAATTTTTTGAAGTTGGAAAAGAGCCAAAGTTTACTAGTTTTCCTCACATTGGGGTTTTCAAGGTAAAAATTGTGTCAAATATTTTTTACTTTCCTGGTATATTGTTTGTTTATTTCTAATGTGCATATTGAACTAGGAACCAAGATTATTTCTTGTTATAAAATTTCAAATCTGAGGAAATTATTTTTATTTATTTTTTGATAAAATGTATTGAACATTGAATCGGATTTTGGTTCAAGAAAACTAACACTCCCCCACCCCCGAGCCCCCCACCACTAATGAATTTGATTTTTGCACCAAAAAGAAAAATAGGAGATATAGAAGATAATTTCACTTACTCGTTGCATTCGATAATCTTGCCATTTCCTATCTAATGCTTGTTTGTCAACCAATCACCCATGACACATCTGCGCTAATTGTATGACCAAACCATGTTAGCACAAAATTCACCCCCCCATGTCATTGTTATTACATTTCCTGCATGCTTGACAATAATATTGCTTGTTATAGTTTATATAGATGATATATCAGTTTATAAAGCTACCTAGAAGAAGCACATTTCACATTTAATGCAAGTGGTAGAGAATTTGAAGAAGCGCCAGCTGTTAGAAAATCTCAATAAATGTTAGTTTTCTCAGCAATATTTGGTATATTTGGGGAATGTGATTGGTGGAGAGTAGCTCAAGATATATCCTATGAAGATGGAGGCCATCATTAAGTAGTCAATGCATACAAGTATCTTTGAATTTAGCAGTTTTGTTGAGGTGGTATGGTACTTGTGGAAATTTATAGCTTCATTTTTAGTAGTAGTTACACCAATCCACACCATAACAGTGAGTGAAAATAGTTTCCCTTAGGGTAGGATTTAGTAGAATGCCTTTAAAGAATTAAAAAATAAAAGAAACCAAGCATTATTTCTTTCATTTCCAAACTTGCAAAATCCCTTTGAAGTGGATACAGATTAAAATGGGTATGTTATGGGATCGGTCTTGATGCAAGGGGGGAGGCATGTATGTTGTCATTCTAAATTATGTCATGGGGTAATTATCAAATACACTACCTATGACAAGGAGCTTTATGCCCTAGTACAAGTTGTCAAAAAGTGGAAACACTATTTAATGGGAAAGGAAACCATCACACACCCAAATTTTCAATCACCATAGTATATATAGGCTTAGAGTAAGCTACAACAAATGAGACACTACAAGTGGATGGGATTCTTATATAAATTGCATTTATTCATCAAGTAAAATAAGGGTAGCACAAACAAATTGGTAGACATTCTTTCAATTCCACCTACATCAAAACTAAAACTTTGGGAACTTTGATGTACAAGATCCTTTCACCCATGATGCATACAGAAAGGAATATAAAAAATATGATGACTTTAAGGATATTTTTTAGTAGCTGTAGGGCTAGATTCATGTAGATGATGGTGACAACTTAGTTGACTATCATATCTATAATGGGTTACTTTACAAGCTAGACAAACTTTGTTTTCTATATTGAGCAGTTGTAACTTATCAGAGAGGCTCATACCTCCAAGGTTGTAGGGAATTTTGGTGTTGAGAAGATAGTTTCCAACATATAGAGGTATGTGTATTGTCCTAGAATGTTGGAATATGTAGCAAGGATTGTTAGATGATATATACTTTGTTGTACTAGTGAGGCAAGTAATAGGAACCAGGGCCTATAGCATCCCTTACATGTACCCACTAGTCCTTAGGAAATCATGTCCATGGATTTGGTGGGAGGTCTACCAACTAAAAGGAAAGGACATGACTACGTATTTGTGGTGTTTGACAGGTTCAACAAGATGTGCATTCTCATGATGTGTAAAATTTCAATCAAAGGGAAATAATCAACAAACTTATTCTTTAAATAGGTCCAAGTGCACTTTGGGAAACCAAGGAGCATCATTTCAAATGGGGACACCAAATTCCTTAGTGAATTTTGGACTACATTGTGGGACAATATGAACATGAAGTTAAAGAGGTCTATTGCATTTCATCCACATATTTATGGGAAAATATAATTATTCAACATGATGTTGGTGCAAATTTTGAGGGATTACAATCAAAAGCATTAAAATACATTAAATGAAAATCTAGTCCATGTACATCACTCTTATAAAAAATCAACCGACGCTTATACTAATAAGTCCCCATTTGAAACTTTTTTTGGATATTTTCCACCTTCACCTTTGGATGTTGTATCTGGGAATCAAGGAGGGCTGAGGAAGGATCTAATGGGAAATGTATTAAGAGAAAAAGAAAAGTATTGAGAACATTAGGCATATCCATTTGCAAGCATAAGAGGCATTGAAGAAGTCATAGGAAAAATACGAGGCTAGGAATGATCAACAAGCTAGAGAATTCATTCAAAGTGGAAGATAAAGTATGGTTACAGTTGAACAAGTAAAGGCTAGAGGGTCCTAGTAAGAAGATCAAGGCTTTGCAGTATGTCCCTTTTTATATATTGTAAAAGGTGCTAGATAATGCCTATAGACTTAGTATATCCCCTTACATACACATTTTCTCAGTGGTAAATGTCAAGAATATCAAACTCTATGATCCTTCCATGTTGGATCAATAGGACGGGTAGGTCCTACCTTCCATAAAGGAGTTATCACTGGATGCTCAAAAATAGTTGGAAGAGGACATAATTTTGTAGAAGAGGTCAAAAATATTATACATGGGTAGCATCACCTTTGGTAGTTTGATTTGAAAGGAAAACTTCCAAGCACACCAAAATTTTATTCCAAGGAGAAGGTGAAGGAAAAATTCCCTCACCTCACTCAATAAATATTTTTGGGACCAAAAGCATCCAAAACTAGGGAATTATGAACCAAATTGGATCAATATATTATTTATCATCTATCTTGATGCTTTCAAAGTGGAAAAATTGGAGGAATCACCTTGTAGAGTCATTTTTACCGATAATCCAATTTTATTTTTATTTTATCTGTAAGTTCAGCATTGGTGAGGCTACATCCTGGTCATGTCCAAGAAAAACACCCGAATAGGGTGGGAAATTGAACTAGCGACTTAACATCTAGGATTCCCTTAACAACACACTTGATCACTGCCTATCTAAGACCTCGTGGACACCGATAATCCAAATTTGGAAAATTGTGGGTGAAACAATTTTTGGAGCCATTTTGAGGCCATAAGTGACAACTTTTAATGGTTTGAAACTTACGATAGACCAAGATTTCATATTATACACATTGATACCTTTCCAATCATGTAAGAATCACTTCAATAATATCTTGTGTTATACCTCCCACAAGTTCACCTACATGGTTGACCACCTTTCTATGAGTCGATGTCACAAAAACCCCCTTACTCACACATGTGGGTGTAGTAACCTATGGGTTTTCAAGAAGTCTCTAGAAGTTACAAAGACCTTATCACTAACAAAAGACTGAGGAAATCAAACCCTACCCCTAGTTGGCTATCAGGCTATTTTAAATACTGGTGTGATAGCCCCTTTTGCTACCCCTCTTGTAAATTTCAAGAATAATTGTATTCATGTAATAATATGAAAAATGTAAGATATGATTTTGTTGAGGATTGGACATGGATATAGATACTAATGAAGAAGATTTGATTTTTTCGAGTCTATGCCCAAACCACGTCATTTATTTTACCGCTTATCTACCTATTTAAGGGATGGCCTTGTTGCTGCATGCATTGAAGGGTGTATGGGATTCCCAAGAAAAGGTCAAACTCATACTAACCCTATCTATTGGGATGTGTTGAGGAACTAAACACATTAGAGAATGGATGGAAGGAAAAATAAAGGGCAGAGTGGTGGAGAAGGGGGGTGGATAGCATAATGAAAATGTTGTGAATGTGATAGCATTGACAAGGGGTGATTGGGCAACAAGTTCCTGTGATTGTATTAGTGTACTTAAAATGTGAGTGGAGAAAAATCTAGGTTGTTGCATGAGAAAGTAGTGTGGTGCAAGGAAAAGCATAAGCGCAGGAGCATGAGTGCAAGAAGAAAATGGCTGTAGAAAAACCTTATAGTGAAATAGGGGTATCATTCCTTGCATTTTGAAAACCCCTTTTCTGTGTGTTGGTGTAATTCAACTAAGAGATATCATGTAATTATGGATTCGCTCAGCGCTTGCCTTGGGGTTGAGAAAACACCCATTATATTGAAATCAAGTTCCTAGACTGAGAGAACCTTCAGTGAATTTTGGTTGAACTCCCATGATTAATTTCTAAGAGAGCGAGTGACTAATTGTGGTTTTTGTTACCCGAGAGAAGTTACTAAACTGTCTGATAAATGGAATCCTCATATTGGCTACCAAATTGACTAGTTAGTGGTGTGAATACCCTTGAGAACTTAACTCCTCAAGCTTTGAATCCAACTCAAGGGTGATTAGCCACAAGAAAGATTTTGGTGCAGCTAGCTTGTGGTTGGGTGGAAAGTTGAAGTCCCACGTCTAGTTGTAAGCCACATAAGTTAATTAGATAATTTTTATTCCTTTATATATGCGTGTGGTTCCACAAATGGATAATGAGTAACCTTATATGTTATGAAATATTATTTAATTGATTATAAAGTTGTTTGATTACCTAACATGTGTATCTATGGTGCTTATGAGTTTCTGAAGCCATGAGGTTACAACATCCTTAGTTTTTTTTTGTGACCATGCATGGTTTCTTGATATGCTCTACTAATCATTACTTTAGGTGGTTTGTATTGTTTCATATGCTATAAATTTCATGTTTTGTTTGTGTGCTTGAAGGAAATTGAAATCCTAGAGTTGGTACATATGTAATATGAAGTAAATAACTATACGTTGGGATGAGGTGGTTTTTTTGGCCATGGAAGTTGGTACTAAATAATACCAAATTCCAAGGGAATGCTTGGAAATATCATCATAACATTTAAGTATAAGGGTTATAGAGGTTTGCGCTCATATCCAAAATGCATAACCCTAGAGAATTTATTAAAATGATTACGGTTCTGGCATAAGGAGGACAATCACATTAATTGTGATTCATTAACATTAATCAATGGGTTAATCCCTTCATCGTGGTGATTAAATCCTAATATGTGTTTCACCCCTTTACTGGTAGATTTTGGTGCTATAACAAAGAGCATGGGAGGAGAAGGTTCCTGACAGAAATCCCACCAGCCTGGCACAAGGAAAATGAGAATTATCATGGGGCTAGAAGGAAAAGAAAGTCAGTTTCATGTCGGTCATGTGAGGAAGGACACCTGAAAAGAGATTTTTCTAATAGATAACAAACTAAGAAGAAGAATATTCATGTAAGCCCCATGCACATGAACCTATAAATGGTAATACAAAGAGAGAGGAGGGATAATCCCCTCAAACTCTCTGAGATACTAAGAAGTCATTCTAAATCTATTTAGAGGGATGCTGAAAGTTTGAGATTACTTTAGACCTTGGATTTTGTGCATATGTTGGCGATGGACACACTGAACACCAAAACTCAAGGGATTGATTTATTGTGGGATAATCACTGATGGGAATATTTTACATGTTTTATTATTATCATTGGATTCATATTTTCCTTGTTATTTTGATTATTTAGTTTGAGCATGGCCATGCTACCTTGTCTTGTTATTATATGTTGTTGTTCCAGTCCTTTTATTGCTCTTTGTTTCTTCTTTCTTCTTTCCTTTTGTGTTTTGGTATTGATT
The DNA here is from genome assembly GCA_034641835.2 of Pinus albicaulis. Lineage (NCBI taxonomy): Eukaryota > Viridiplantae > Streptophyta > Pinopsida > Pinales > Pinaceae > Pinus > Pinus albicaulis. The sequence continues at coordinate 1,114,878,142 of CM076584.1, forward strand.
GTTTGTTGTTTGTGGAAAGGAAAGAAATAGAGCTCTAGAGAATAGTTTAATAAAACCCAACTAGAAGTTCAATACCCTTAAATTAACCTTTTTCATAAGGTAAATAGTGGAAGGAAGAATAAGATGACATAAGAACTAGGTGGATTGGCTAAGTTTGCTTGAATAAAATGGACAGTGGCATGACCGCCATGAAAATAGCATAAGAAGGGAGTATCCTTAACTAAAAATTGTGCATGGGTGATATCTTATATTTCATGAATGTGAAAAAGATGGGAAAATAAAATAAAGGTGTGAGAATCATAATCACTCCAAAAGGCCATTAGTTGAGAACCACCACAATAGCAAGGTAAGTGGTTAATCTCTAAAAATATTATCATTGTGTTAATGATATGAAAATGGAAATTGTGCTTAGCATGTTTTGATTAACACAGTGAAGTTATTTAATGGAATTCCATGCTAAATTACTAATAAGTATCATTATTAACATGTTATTATTATGCTCTTGGTACTTATTACGAGCATGAATGTAAAATGATAGAGGTAAGAATTAATAGTGCAAGCTTAGCATGGACAAGGACATGTTAGAATTGAATGCAAAGGAAAATGCCTTTAAAAAGCTTCCACTAAATTTATAAACAATTGGATGAAATAATTTATGACGTGTGGGCTTGAGATCATTAAGGAAATGTTGAGTATTGAAAAAACAAGAATGTTCTCAACTAGTTGGAAAAATCAAAAGGCTTACAGTTGAAAATGTTGATAATGACAGACAAGTGAGTGAGGCAAGTAGTAAGCCTAAGTAAAGAGGTAAAAATAAAGGAATTAGGTAAGAATTATTTTAGTTGAATTTTAAAATTGTGTTTCAAATTAGTGCATGTTTGTAGGGATACCAAGAAATGGTATGGTGAAGGCAGGAAGCCTTCGGTATGAAATATCGCAATATATTTTGCAATGCATGACTAAGAGAAATGGAGAATTAAAATGCAAATGAATTTAGAGACATTCATTTCTTATTTCTAACTCATCGGTTTGTTGGATAAATGTTTAATTGCATTATGAAATACTTGGAATAAATATGATGCATGTGTGAAGTGCAGTAATATCATCATCTCTATGTAGTTGAATTTCAGTGATAGAAATGTTGTAGGTGTAAAAATTTTGAAATAACTTCAGGTTGTTGTGAATTTGTGTGTGTGTGTGTGTGTGTGTGTGAGAATTTACAAATGTTTGTTGATTGAAATATCAAGTCGCTGAAAAATGTTGGAATAGTGGGAGATAAAAACCACCATAACATATTAACACCACCTGCAAAGGAGCCCAACAACATGATTAAAATCCTTGCAATTATAAGATCAAGCTTTTGGATGAAGCAAGTATTGGGGCAATTAAAATTTCTGGTTAGAAATTTTGAGTATATCTCATGAAATAAATTAATTGTTGTGACACAGGTGGCATGATTGAGCTGGGGTCTCAGGAATAATATTGTCAGGAAGGAATTGCAGCATGTGGAACTATGTTTATCTCATGGTAGAAATTCATAATTGGGACCTTGACTATAAGACTCCATAAGTGGTGTAGTGGAGAACCCCAAATGGGTACTTTGGACATAAGACTCTATTCACGAAACATTTGAGCATGATGGATGGCTACTAGGTTGTAAGACTCTAATGACAACCCCATGTATGAAAGCCTCAAGATAAGTATGCCACCTAGGCTGGTGGTACCTAGGCTTGTATAATTGAATAGTTTATGGGGGGGCATGTGAAAATTATACTGTAGTATATTGGTTTATTTCTCCTACTTGATTTAGATTAATACAAGTTACTTTCAGAAATTAGATTCAGAAAATACCGAAATAAACACAACTACAGCCTACACATGCATATCATTTACTGAATAATATGCTCATACAACAAAGTGACACATAGATTTTTGGACATAATTCCTTGGAAAAACCCAAAGCAGGAAAATCGGTGCAACAGATATGAAGGTTTATTATTAAGTAGATTTTGAGTACAGTAAATATGGGTTCCAGATCTGGAAAACCCGAAAAAGAATAAAATAAATCAAATCTGCAGCTAGCCTGAAGTTCTAGTGCCAAATATCTAACTAATCCACACCCTCAAATGGGATTTACAGAAATCAGCCTGGATCTAGCCCTAGAAACCCTCAGCGCTACCCTTGAAGCCCCAGCGTCAGCCCTGCTAGCCTCAAAATTCCACTGCGCTGCCTAGATAGGGATTTCGTAACCTCTGGAAGGGTAACACAGGACTTACGCTGGCCCTAGAGACCCTCCACGTAACTTCTACAACCCCCTGGAGCTTCTGCACTATCCTGCGTATCACCTGCGTAGTGGTTGCGCAACACCTTCGTAGTTGTTGCTCTGCTTATCTGCGTTGTCCTTGTTGCTGCTCCTCTGCCTCTTACTAACTCTTGGCTTCGGAATCAATTCATCCCCTTAGCCAATATTACCCCTCGCTGCAGAAAATTCCTCTAAAAATTCTTAGCAAACCTACCCTATAATTCTAGATCTATTCCTCAGCTCTGCAACTGTGTGTCTCCTCCAACTAACCCTCAAGCCTTTCTCTTATACTTTTTCATTCATCTCATCAACGATCGAGATTAAAACACTCATCAACGGTTGAGATTAAAATACTGCTTGATCTGTGTCTTTTAAAACATTTCAGCACATGTTTTAATTAATTCACTTTAATTATTTAATTTTCATACGTTTAGATTTAGGAAATCCATTAAAATAATTAATTATTTGAATAACTTGAACACCAACTGAAATTTCACAAAACACTTTCCGGGTTTTGGAGATCAAGTATGTCCTAGCCCCTCCATAAAATTTCAGGGCTAGAGCACACACGATGCTACACCAAATATACAAAATGTCAACACTCCCTCTTAGCATGGAGTGTGCTCTAGCAAAGTGTACTCTAGCAATGCATCCACACCATGCACTACAAGATCTTGAAGTTGGATTTTGTGTTGCTGATGCTTGGCCTGTTGCCCTCCATCCACTGCACTGTTGCTCTCTGTATTGTTTCCCATGCCACTGCCACTCACACTGCCACTCACACTGCCACATCTATACTACAGCTCCCTCTCAACTTGTTGCATCATGTTGCCCATAGCACTGCCACTACTAACTGTTGCACTGCAACTCAGTTGTCGATAAGTAAGCAACTGAAATACTTCTGCCCAACTGTTTGACATATAAGTCAGGTTTCCTTCCATCACTGAAGCTCCTTGGATGCGGATTTACGTTGTCCTCCTAGAGGCACTGTTATGTTGCAACACTACACTGCGTGACCACAACTTCTCTGCGTTGTTGAGGTCCCATCAACCCCTTTGCACTGTTTCCTCCAGATGTTGTTGCCTCTGCATTACGTTGCTCCCTCTTCAAATCTTCATCTCCCTTTTCTGCTTCAATGTGGCCTTTTGCAACCATCTTCCGACTCATCCCGCCATTGTCTGTAGATTCTCTACAGATCCATGTCAACCCACCTCTTATCTAGAGCCACATGAGCACTCATGGTTGCATCATCATCAAAGCCATCTTCCTTTGCTGCTGCAGCCTTGGAATCAGAAGATCCTTTGTCCTTCTTCTTAGGACAACTGTTGGAAAAATGACCAAGATCACCACAGTTAAAGCATCATACCTTGGAAAGGTCCTTCTTCTTCTTCCCTTGTTGTTTCTTTTCCCTTGATGCAAGGGATGCATCCTCCTCCTCCTCCTTGAATTTGGCCTTTCCGCTTCCTCCACTGATATTTATATGCCCCTTGGTGACCCTACTGATTTCCTCTTGGCGAAGGATAGTCCACATGTCATCCCAATATCGTAACGCTGCCCTTCCCAGAATGCTCTGGAAAAACGTTTCCCAATCTTCCGAGACTGCATTCAGAGCAGTCCTCACTAAGAACCCCTCATCTGGAGTAGCACCAATTCCAACCAACTGATCTCAGATGGCTTGAAGCCTGAAGAAGAATGGATCTATCTCTTCACCCTTCATCATTTGGAACAACCACATCTGGTTCTCTAGAAGCATTCTTCTTTGGACAGAGCCTCCTTGTTACATCGTGTCCAAGGCTACCCACATGTCATTTGTTGAAGTCTTCCCAGCAATATGAGGTATAACGTGGTCCTTGACTCTGTATATGATCAAAGGCTTCGTCCGCACTTGATTTTCTTCATACTTCTTGAAAGGATCTGCATCAGTTGGTACAACAAGAACCTTCTTTGCATGATATTTGAGACCATACTCATCCATAACTGAGAGGATTATGGCCTTCAAGATAACATAGTTTTACATGTCATCCAATCTATCTTGATCCCTCAGTCCATATCGAGCCATCTTGCTCAGATCTGACAGAAAAAATACTTCTCCCTCTGAATCTGGGTTTCTTGGTGACTAGAAAACCTCTAGTAATTGCTTCTGCTAAAGACCGATTTCCCTCTTAGAAATATTTCACCCAAACACAATCGAACAACACTCTTTGATCCTCATGGTCGAATCTCAGATGTGTTTGGCTCAAATCTACTGAGTAACTATCTTCCTCCCGCCTTTTTTGACTTAGGTACGCACAATTCTGTACCTAAAGAATCTCCACCCCTCCAGCACTACTGAAGATCTGAAGCACTACTTCCAGATCTTGGAAAAATTCTTCTACAACTAAAGAAATGACTGGATTGTGTCTCAATGAGTGGCCCAGCGCAGCCTCAACGCTTCTCAGAAGTGGACTGCATAACCCCAGACTGGGTGACGCAGTCCTTACGCTTCCCTGGGAAGGGTTTGCGTAAGCCTAAAGGCCTTCTGCAGCTTCAGCATTGTCCTCTTCTGGATTTGCATTCTCTTTTTGTCAAGATGGCCTTTCTGGATCTGTCGCTTCTTCTGCCACCCTGTAGAAAAATATTTCTTCAACTGATTTCTGGAGATTCAGCTTGATCTTCTATCGCTTCGATACCATGTGAAAATTCTACTGCAATATATTGGTTTATTTCTCCTACTTGATTTAGATTAATACAAGTTATTTTTAGAAATTAGATTCGGAAAATACTGAAATAAACACAACTACAGCCTACACATGCAAATCATTTATTGAATAATACACTCATACAAAAAAGTGACACATGGATTTTTGGAAATAAGTCTCCGGAAAAACCCAAAGCGGGAAAACCGGTGCAACATATATGGGGGTTTATTATTAAGTAGATTTTGAGTATAGTAAATCTGGGTTCCAGATCTGGAAAACTCGACAGAGAATAAAATAAATCAAATCTACAGCTAACCTGAAGTTCTAGTGCCAAATATCTAACTGATCCACACCCTCAAATGGGATTTACAGAACTCAGCCTGGATCTGGTCGTAGAAACCCTCAGCGCTGCCCCTAAAGCCCCAGTGTCAGTCCTGCTAGCCTCAGAATGCCACTGCGTTGGCCAGAGAGGGACTGCATAACCCCTAGAAGGGTGATGTAGGCCTTACGCTGGCCCTGGAGACCCTCTGCGCAACTTCTTCAGCCCCCTGGAGCTTCTACGTTGTCCTGCGTAGCGGTTGCGCAACACTTGCATAGTTGTTGCTCTGCTTCTCTGCGTTGTCCTTGTTACTGCTCCTCTACCTCTTACTGACTCTTGGCTCCGGGACCAGATCATGCCCTTAGCCAATACTACCCCTCGCTGCAGGAAATTCCTCCAGAAATTCTTAGCAAACCCGCCCTAAAATTCCATATCTATTCCTCAGCTCTGCAACTTTGTGTCTCCTCCAACTGACCCTCAAGCCTTTCTCTTATACTTTTTCATTCATCTCATCAACAACCGAGATTAAAACAATCATCAACGACTGAGATTAAAATACTTCTTGATTTGTGTATTTTAGAACATTTCAGCATATGTGTTAATTAATTCACTTTAATTATTTAATTTTCCTAAGTTTAGACTTAGGAAATCCATTAAACTAATTAATTATTTAAATAACTTGAACACCAACTGAAATTTCACAAAACACTTTCTGGGTTTTGGAGACCAAGTGTGTCCTAGCCCCTCCACAAAATTTCAGGGCTAGAGCACACCCGATGCTACACCAACTATATAAAATCTCAATATGCCACACAAGAAAACATTGGCCAGGTAGACTATCCAAAATTGGGGTTTTCAATGCCTGTAAAGGTGAGCTTATAATGGGAAATATGCCTATGCTCACTGGGAGGTGAGCATGAGGAAGCAAGTGGGAGTTGTACAAAAATATTGTGTGGAGTAATGTGACTGCCATTGAGTTGTTTCCTTAGGTTTTTGAACCACTCACTGATCTAGATTTCAGAATGGAGATATATGAAAAGATTGTGTGGAGTAGATTTATTACCACTGAGTCCTTTCCTTGGAGATGAGAACCACTCAGTGAGATGGATTTCAAGAGGAAGTTGGTTCAAGATAGTGTGGATCACACACTAACATAATTGATTTCTTTGGTTGATAAACCACCTATGCAGAAGCAAAGAGGAAGCCACAACGTCAATAAGTATTAATTACCAATTTAAAGAGATTCTTGTTTAAGTTATGATTTAATGTTTTTTAAAAGGTATTTTTTTTATAATTGAATCTCATAAAACTCATATGTTTGTGATGTAGGAGAAACATTTAAATACCCATCACAAGCATATGAGGCTAACTGCAAGGTAAACAAATCATGTTAATGACATTAGAGTGTGCAACAAAATAATGGAAATGAAGACTTCGGGAAATTGGACATTGTGGTGACACTAGAACCCTATGATCTGCAGTAATCACCATGAGGAATACCATGGTAATTTTTTTTTGTTATTACAACAAGGCAGAAGGATTTCTTGGCTAAGAGAATTATTCCTATGTGTGGAATCCTTTCCAAGTGATGGATCGCTCGAGGGACTAAGGAAGCAGAGAAGGGTTTGCTTGAGCTTCGAAGGTGAGTGACTACACGAAAGAAGAAACAGATCACCCAAGGGACTAATGAAGCAAAGAAGGGGATGTTAGAACTTGAAAATTGAATTAGTTTTCATAGAATGGTGTGCATACTGATTGGGATTAGGAATGCATTGGATGTGTCCTAGAAGGCAATGAGTTGAAATTGTTCCTAAAGGAGCACTGAGCACAGTAGATGGATAAACATTGGAGGAAGATCATGCTCCTGAGTCAAGTGACCAAGCAGGAAAGTGTGCAACGAAAGCACATTGGACTAGATGAATCCACTTGGGAAATGGCTAAGCCAATGAGGGTGGCATACCCTTTTATTTATTTATTAAGAAACTATAAATGTAAATGTCAATGTCAATGTAAAAAGAGTTGTGTATATAAAGCTCTTGTAAATTTTCTGTGTTCAGGCATAGATAACTGAGGATGGTGTTCCTCTAAGGGGGTGGGGTTTCTGATAGCCCCTTTTGCTACCCCTCTTGTATATTTCACTAGGAATTATGTTCATGTAATAATACGAAAATTTTAAGATATAATTGGGCTAAGGAGTGGACACATATTCAGAGACTAAGGAGGAGGAGTTTATTGTGATGAGTGTAAACCCAAGCCATTGCATTTATTTTACCACCTATCACCCTAATGAAGGGATGGCCCTACTAGTGCTGATGTTGAAGGGTTTATGGGATTCCCAAGAAAAGGAAGGGCTCATATTGTCCCTATATGCTAGATTATGTTGAGGAATTCAACAAGGGAGAGAAGGGGTGGAAGGAAAAATAAATGGAAAAGTGGAGGAGAATGGCGGGTGGTTGGAATAAAGAAAATGCTCTAAGAATGACAATATTGGAAAGGGGAAATTAGGAAGCAAGAGTGCCCATGATTGTCTCAGTGTCCCTATGACGTGAGTGGAGAAAAATTTGGGTCGTCGCATGAGAAAGCAGTGTGGTGCAAGGCAGAGCATAAGCATAGGAGCGAGAGCGCAAGAGGGAAATCACTATAAAAAAACCTAGTGGTGAAATTGGGGCATTACTTCTTGCAATATGGCAACCCGCTATCTATATGTTGGTGTAATTCGACCAATAGAGCTCAGTGAATTACGAGTTCACTTGGTTTTTAACCTAGAGCTGAGAAAATACCCATTAGAGTGAGACCAGTTTCCTGGATTGAGAGAACCTTCCTTTAATTATGGCTAAACTCCTACAATTTATTTATGAGAGAGCAAGTGAGTCACTTTGGTTCTTTTTTCCTAAGAGCAGTTACTAGACCACCTAAATAGTGAACTCTTCCTCTTAGCTACCATTTCGGTTGGTTATTGGTGTGAATACCATTGAGAACTTAACTCCTCATGCTTTGAATCATGTTGAGGGGTGGTTAGCTATAAGAAAGATTGGGGTGCAACTATCCTACGATTGGGTGGATAGTTGAAGTCCCTCCTCTAGTTGGCATCCACCACAAGGTAATTAGATAAGTGTTAATATTGTATATGTATGTATGTATGTATGGTGTCTTGAATGGCTAATGAGTAACCTTATATGTTACGAAAGATTGTTTAAATGATTATAAAGTTGGTTGATTAGCTTATAAATTGTGTATATATGTTTCTTATGAGCTACTTAATCCATGAGGTTACAACATCCATATTTAATTGCATGACCATGCACATTTGCTTGCTATGTTATGTTTATCAATAATTTAGGTGGTTTGTATTGTTTTATCGGTTGTAAATTTCATGGTTTCTCTATGTGCTTGAAGGCAATTAAAAGCCTAGAGTTGGTATAGAAAAATACCAAATTCCAAGGGAACACTTGGCAAGGTCCTCATAACCTTTAAGTCTAAGGGTTACAGAGGTTGGGGCTCATATTTAGGTTCCATAACCTTGGAGAATTTATTAAAAGGATTTGAGTTCTGGTGTAAGGAGGAAAATGAGCTGAATTGTGATTGATTATGTTGTAGCTAAATCCTACAAAATTGTATGAGTTTAAAATATTCAAATGATGATAGATTTAAATGGAAGACAACATTTACATTGGAGCCCATGATATCACATGACAATTATTTTATAATTTTTGTTTTAAAAAAAATGAATTTGGTACAAAATTTAGGTTTTTAGAAGAATTTTATTGCTCTTGGCCTCTTATGCAAAGAAATTTTATTTTTATTAAAATTATCAGGCTCAAGGCCCAATCTCTAAGTTCCTATTCCATGTTATATATACCATCGAATTCCATCACTTACGAGGCCAACATATTATATATACCATTGAAGTCCATCACTTACCTGGCCAATAGTGAATTACAACAAAGCTCGACACATAAGGTCCAAACCAAGGGAGGAGCCTACGATGCAGCCAATGAAAGTGCTCAACGGGTCGAAATCTTATTAGAACATTGGCGTATATAAACACCAATGATACTCTTTACCTTACAAATGTTGGATATCAACTACCTTATATATATTCCAACGCAAATTCTGACAATATAAAGATTTTAAATTGTGAAAAAGAAGTGCAAATATATATTAATTTTTTTCAGAAGAAAAAAACGTTGTTTTTTCTATATTAGATGTAAAAACAGTCCATAATTCAATACAATACATACTGATTAAAGATTCCAGATCTCCGTCCTGGAGTAGGGAGACCCAGAAATCAGACAGAGTAATGATCACAATACATCTACAGGGGCAAGATTACGCCTAATGATGATCCCCATGAACATTCCAAATACAGAGAGGCATCTAGCCCAGGCATCGGAAAGAAGTATACACAGCACGACATATACAAAAATCCGGTATGTAAAAACAACCGAATCTCAGAGAAAACAAAAATAATAAGCAAAAACACTAGTCAGGAGAGCTAGTGATCCGACAATCATAATCCAGTTATACCATTACTGAGAGCATCCAAAGATGGTCAAATACTCAAAAATAAAACCATTGCCAGAGGATAATAGTCTGGCACTCTTGTTCCTGATAAAGACCAAGCCAGTGAGAAAATATAAACAAAGGCTGGCTCGCTTGTTCATGATCCCACGAATTGCTGCCGACTTGTATGACCAGGATCAGATTTAATTCATTAATTTTCCAAGACCAAATCTATCCCATTCATATTTGAACACATTAACCATTTGCCCAGTATATAATACTTCCAGAATAAGCATACGCTTATAAGACCAGCGTAAGATACCTCTCCTTAATTGACCCTGCATGTGGAAAGGAGCATAAAGCGATTTACCATATGGAGTCACCCAGCAGCTGTTCCAGAAGGGAAAGATCAGATGTTGCACGCAGAAAAAAGCCAAAATACCCTGTTTTCCTTGTATGGATGGTTGTGATAAAACCATATGCCTGTATCAGCCCCAAAAAATCGTGGGAATAAAGGACAAACAGGCCCCAGAGGCTTCTTATTTTAGAGGGGTCGCCAGTCCCTCTAATATTGAGAGTCAGAATGGAGATCATGTCTCACCCCCAATCGGGTGTTTTGCACTAAGGGCCCAGTCCAACTCCGATTGCATGATAGGAATCTCCTGTAAGTTCAATATTTCCCCCCTAAAATGCTCTTTCATCTTCTTTTTCCCTCTAAAGTGCCTGGAGCCTGATTTAGTAGTCTTACAGACAGTAATGTTAGCGGCGGACCTCAGCGATATAGTAGGGGACTTGTCAGAGGTCTTCCCGCCAAAGACAGTCAAGGCCGCAAGATCCAGATCAGGGTTCCTCAAAAGGTCATCCAGGGTAGTCCCAACTGTATTTTTGGGGGACTCGAAAGTCTGGTCAGCATCGAAAGATTGATCATTGTATGGGGATGCCCACTCCAAGGCAGGAATGGAAGGAGATACATTGATAGGGCAGTCAACAGATTGATCAATGTTAATGGGAGGTTCCTTAATGGAGCGAAGATGAGTATTTTTATCGGGATGGCCGTCAGCCAAACGGCACTGTGTAGGTTGATCCTTAGGGGAGGAGAGGCCATTGTCAGACTGAGGGCGAATTCGACATGATGCAGATTGGCATCGTGCAGGGATGTCGTCCAGATGGGAAGAAATGGGAGGAGGGGGAGTGTTCGTCCCATGGGCATCAGCTACAGATGAAAACGGGTGCTCGTTTGAGCAAAAAGGAGGGTCCTCTGATGCCGTTGTATATTCACGGGATATATTATCCCTTGACCTACATGGAGAGGAAGACAACTTATTCGGGGACGGCAGCAGAGTGGAGGGAGACAGGTTGTGTCCAGCCCCCTTTGTTAGGTTGTAATTGCGCCTCCTTCTCATCTTCGAGAACCTGTCAGGGCATTCCCGCTGTAGGTGGCTTGTTTTGTAGCAGCATAGGCAACGAAAAGGAATACCCCAGTAATCGACACGTTGAGTGTGTCGCCTTTTGTCCCACACCAACACCACGTCCCCCGCCAACTCACGCATTGTGGGAACTTCAATCAAAATCCAGGAAATGCGTTTATCCGGATTGCCAACACTCCTTGGGTCAACGTACCTAGTCATTCCAATTGTATTCTCGATAGCAGTGAGAGCCTTCTCCGTCCAGTATTCTAGCGGGAGACCAGGCAATTTGGCCCATAAGAACTTGCCCTGGGGCGCATCCACCAGAGGATCAAAGCCCAGGTACCATGGTATAATCTGGAGATAGCTACGACCATATACCCATACCATGTCCATGACCTTGCTACAATCATGTTCATGCCTGAAGTGTATAGTGAACCAATTTCCCATCAACATGCTGATCTTTGGCATGTATCCAAATTTTTTGACCCAGCACCTCTGAGCCCACTCATACATATCGATTTCCTTTGAGTCGGCATAGATCCATCTGCCAACGAGCACACGTTTTTGGAGGCTACATACTCTATCAATTATGTCCTCATTATCCAAAACCACCTCCTTTGTATCCAGAGCAGGTTTGAAAGAAGTTCGGATTTTGTCTCTCAGCCTTCGAGAGTTTCTCCGGCGATATGGCTGGGATGGACCTTTGACGAGGATGTTGGTGGTTCCTACAGTCCCCGCCTTCACCTTCCCCGATCCAACCAAATCCCGCAGATGGTCTTGTGGATGCCGAGGAGAAGTACTTACATACTGCTTATTCCTGCCACAAGTTTGTTCAGCCAGCAGAGTAGCAGCATTAAATGCCTCCTGCGCGGACAGGTCAGAGGAAAGGTTGTCCTCCCTCCGACCCAACGTTCCCCCGACACTCTGATCCATGTTGACCGCCAAAATTCAAAAAATGGGTAGAAAAAAAGAGGAAAAAGAGTAGGAGGGGACTTACTGAGGCCAGACCCAATCCCAACGGATAGCTACAATTGATGATCATCCACCCACCAAATATCGGGAGTAAAAACTGAAATCGATCCGGGCAATCCCAAGATCAATCCGGGAGATCCATCCATTTATTGTCAAAATCACATTTGCATAACGAGTAGAGAGCTGTACAATCTGTGCAATACAGGATATCCCGGGGTCACCGTCGCTCTTAATGGAGTCCCACAGGATTTACTGCAGCCCCCCACCAACCATCGGGAGAAATCCGTTTCCGATGCCGGCCAATCGAAATCAGAAGAGGTGGCCGGAAATAGGGGCCATCAACTAGATTCAGCCCGGCAATGAAAGAGGATACCTCTGCACTGCAGGAAAACTCATAGATCCAAACAGCAGCATAATATGTCTAGGTCTAAATCAGTCACAGTCCAGCAACCAATGTGTACAAACACACCTATGTGCTAAAAAAAAATATTCTTCAGTCTTTCATCTTTTCAATTTAGTGTTCAGTCTACAATTATCTACAGCCATACCACAGATCATTCTGATGACAGTCGATTTAGTGGAATCTAACAGTTGGGCAGGATTCGCAGCGTGAAGATCCAGAGAGAAGTTTAAGATTCCGGGTGGCACCTCTAATGGCAACATATTGGTGACCCTAAACTACATGCCCATCCTTCGGACCTCTCCAATATAAGTTTTTTGCGGGCAGCAGCTAATGACCAATGAAGCCACTGCCAATATGAACAAAGTTAGAAAGCTTAGAAACTTTACAGAGCTTTTGCAAATATATATATATATTTGCAATATTTATTTTTATTTATTTTGCAAATATATATTACTATATGAAAGTTTCTCCTATCAATAGCTATGCTGTCAAAATCTAGATCGATGTTGACCTCATGAGAAAGAAAAATAAAATCTTTTGACGGCATGCATTAAGATCCAGATGGAAATTATGTCAATTCTAATATTCGGTGTTTGAGCACACATAGAAGTATTGTCAAAATAAATGTCAAATATTATTCGTTGATGATGGAAGGTTACTTTGTATTACGTTAAATACAAAAGCATTGGAACTAGAAGTCCCGGGAGAGCATAAGTGAACGACCCAAAATTTTTCAAGATCTATGGCAAGCGGTTATATTTATGTTCTGAGATCTTCTATATAATGGTGTCTTCAACGTTTAGAGCCTGCAAACCTCAACAAATCAGTTTTTACTCATAATTTTAAAATATGTATATAAATGTCCCTGCACTCATCTCATGAACGTATTGCAAATGACGTCTATGTTGGTGTATATGCACATAGTTAGTCTTAATTAGTTTCAGTTCAACTCTAGTTATTGCATGTAGTGTGCATTTGGCTTTATCTAGTTAGCTTGAGTGTTACATGTGGCGTGTACTTGCTTTTAGTTAGTTAACTCTAGTGCTTGCATGTAGTGCATGTGTACAATAACAAAACATAAAGCACACTTAGCTTTAGTTAGCTTTAATTATCCATATTTATTGCATGTACAACTAAATTTAACTTAGTTGCTTTATGTGTTGATTCTCAAACTAATATTGGGTAATCAAATTCATTCCCAATTCCAATTTTTCTTTTTCAATTCTCTCAAATTTGTGCAATTATTCTTCAGCTAAATCCATATTTGTGCTCTAATAATTTTATAGCTTCTAACAAGCCTCCATTTATAATTTATTTGGTCAATTGATCTTTAAGTGAAATATCCAACGAAAGAAAATATGACATTGCATGAGGCGTTCTAGCAAGCTCATTATGATGGAAAAGATCACAAAGTGCTAAAGTCGCCAATAAGTTGCGTGAAAAGGCTTGCATGCTGGTCCTTTGTGAAAAATTGCACTCCAAATTCAGTAAATTCCTATGGAAATCCAGATAATAAAATTTTCATGAAGGGACTACTTATCTATCAAATTTTAAAGCCAAAATCCTAGAATGGATTATTGAAGAGGTGTCAAAAGATCTAAAAGTTGTAGAAGTTTTGTTGTCAATTGTTTCATGTGAAAAGGAAAAACTCGGGAAACATTTGCGCATTGAAGAAGGAAAAATTAGTTTCACAATAATAGTTCCATGGGTTCCTGATATAAAGGCCCAATTCACTATTGATGCACCAATATATGATAGAGGAATGAAATCAAGTAAAGATAATAGGATGCTTGACCATGCGATAGTTTGCGATAAAAATATTTCGGTGAAAATCACATCAGAATAGATTTGGTCGACGCGTTTCGAACCAGCCAGTGTGGTTCATCATCAGGACAAGATGGAAAATCTGATCAAATAACCCCTTTAAATAGAAAGTAAAGCTACCACTAGCCGTTTGTAAAATAACGGCTAGTTTGACTCAAATAATAATATTTATTTTATTTAATTTCTAATCTATATTAAAAAGTGTAAATCAAATTATTAAAGTTTTAAATTTTGAATTTTATATATTCTTTTATATATTTAGATTTATTTTAATTAAAAAATTAATAATAATAATAATTATTATTATTAATTTAATATATTTAAAGAATATAATAGATATTTTTATATATTTCATTTTATTTTATTTATTTTTTTATCAAGTAAATTAATTTTTAAAAATAGTAAATAATATTTATAGTCTGAATATATATAATTATTTTATTTTAATAATTAAATGCTATGTGATTCCAAAATTCATCAAACAATTATCATTTTGTTAAATATATATATATAAATTAAAAAAAAAAAAATTGATTAAATAAATAATAATAATTAAAATCAAATTAATTAATTAAGAATTAAATAAATAATAATAAAAATAATAAAATAAAAATAAAAATTGATTAATTAAATAATTATAAGAGTTTTTAGGAATGAAGGGCAGGAATCCAACATCTGCTAATCATCCACCCATCATCTCTGTTGAGGTTGACCGACCTCTTTTCGATTTCCAGGGCTTCTCTCAACTTGCGGTGGTAGAAATGATCAATCCTCGCAATGACCTCAGCATCTTCAATGCAAATGTGATGATTTGTCTTCTCAGCATGCTCCGCTAGCGTAGAGGAGCGTGATCTACTATGCTTCAGGCCAACAACATGTTCTTGAATTCTTTGACTAATTGACCGACCAGTTTCACCAATGTAAGGGGTCCCACAGGAACAAGAAATCAAGTAAAAACCCTTACCATCCTTCGGGAAAATCGGGTCCTTAACCGATCTAAGCGAGCTCCGAATGGTGTGGGAGGGCTTAAAGGTTGAGGAAAAATTATGTTTCTTTAGAATCTTAGCGATTTTATCTGTAGTGCCTTGGATAAACGGAAGGTGAACTCCAGACAACCGATCACAAGGTTCTTTTTCACCCTTAGGACCTTTTTCCGCTTTTTGAAAAGCTTCAAGACATTGACTCATGTTATAACCGTTCTTGTAAAAAACTTTAAGAAGATGATCCTTTTCACCTTCAAAGTGGTGTTCATCAGAGATTCTAAAGGCTCTGGTGGCTAGGGTGCTGAGAACACCAAGTTTCTGAGCAGGGAAATGGTGAGAACTAGCATGTAAGTACTTCTCAGAGTGTGTCTTCTTTCTAAAAACTTGATGAGAGAGGGAACCATCATTATTCCTAGAAATGAGGACATCAAGAAAAGGAAAACTACCATTATCTTCAAAATCCATGGTGAACTTAATAAAGTCAGAATGATTATTAAGATGATGGAAGAAAAGGTCCAATTTCTCCTTACCATGAGGCCATACAACACAGGTGTCATCAACAAACCTTTTCCAAAGCTTAGGTTGATAAAGAGAAGAGGAGAGGGCCCTAGATTCAAAGTCTTCCATGAACAGATTAGCTACCACAGGGGAGAGGGGGGAACCCATGGCCACACCACAAGTCTGTTCAAAGAATTCACCCTCGAAACTAAAGAAAGTCGAGGTTAGACAAATTTCAACAAGATGAGCAGTATCAGGATCTGTGACCCAAGAAATGACATTGATCACTTCCCTAATGGGGATGCAGGTATACAGGGACACAACATCAAAACTCACAAATCTATCGTCACGATCCAACTCCAAGTCTTTCAACTCCTTAATAAAAGAGCATGAGTCTTTAACAAAGGAGGAGGTCTGACCTACAAACGGTTTAAGCTTAGAGGCTAGAAATTTAGCAAGCAGATAAGTTGGACCACTTATAGTGTTTACAATAGGGTGAAGGGGAACCCCATCCTTATGAACCTTAGGAAGCCCATAAATCCTCGGAGTGATGGGGTTAGTTTCAATAAGCTTTTTACTCAAAGATCCAACGGTGCTACTTGATTTTATAGCCAAAGCAACCGCTTTCGAGACTTTTTTAAGGGGATTTTTGTCCAACTTCTTGTAGCTCCCACTATTAAGAAGGTGATCCAACATCTTATTACAATAATCTTCTTTGTTTAAAATAACTGTAGCACCTCCCTTATCTGCCTTAAGAACAACAATGTCACGGTTATTGTTTAAGGATTTAAGAGCCTCAAACTCTAGCTTGCTGATGTTGCTCTTAGGGGGCTTAGCTTTTCTAAAGATCATGGCACAATATTGCCTGATAGTGTCTTTAGTAGCATCAAGTAAATCCCTAATTCCGTATTCAATATCACAAATTATGTCATGAATAGGGATTTTTCTAGGAGCAAGAGCAAAATTAAGACCCTTATCTAACAAACTGAAGACATGTTGATCAAAGGAAAAACTTGAGAGATTAATAACATTCCTATATAAAGTGCTATTATTGTTGTTAAAACTATTAATGTTGAGTTTATTATAGTTACTATTCTTATTATTATTAAGCTTATTGATATCATTTTTATTAATACTAAAATTATTATGGTTGTCAATGTTATTACTATTATTATATAAATTGTTAAAATTATGTTTAATCTTATTACTGTTACTAATAAATTTATCATCTTTATTATAATTACCATTATATAAGGAATGATAAAAATGAGAACTCGAAGGTTCAACGTTGGAAATCGGAGGATCAAGGTCAACCGAATCCATACCTTTTAAGACAACACCAGAGATAGGAAGATCATCCACCAATCTAATGCTTGAATCCGGAGGAACTCCAATACCTCTTATTGTAGAAGGAGAGGACAAATAAGAGGCGGAATTCTGCACTTCATTTTGACAAAGCGTCGCGGACTGACCACCTACGCCTGCTACCATAGCCGTGGGAGAAATATCCACTCTAGGAAGAGTAACTGAATCTTTAAACACCGTCTCAAACCCTGTTAAAGGAGAAGACCGTGGCAGAATTTCCATCCTACCACCGGGAACAGGTCTGGACGCGGAATTTAGCACTTCATTTTGACAGAGCACCACGGACTGACCACCTACGCCTGCTACCATAGTCGTGGGAGAAAGATCCACGCTTGGAAGAGTAACTGCCACATGAGGTGAGTCAAGAGATAACGCATCGGGCTGCAGACTTCTGGAAACAATAGACCGAGGAGACC
The DNA here is from genome assembly GCA_034641835.2 of Pinus albicaulis. Taxonomy (NCBI): domain Eukaryota; kingdom Viridiplantae; phylum Streptophyta; class Pinopsida; order Pinales; family Pinaceae; genus Pinus; species Pinus albicaulis. The sequence continues at coordinate 1,114,895,814 of CM076584.1, forward strand.
CTCGATCCGCCACCATCGTAGATGACGATGCAGAATCAGGATTAAAGGACGATGCATGAAAAAAAGTGGAAGCAGATTTGAGATCAGCTGGAAAGCAACACACATCCGCCTCACCTGAATCTTTAAAAACTGTCTCAAACCCTGTTAAAGGAGAAGACCGTGGCAGAATTTCCGTCCTACCACTGGGAACAGGTTTGGACGCCGAATTTGAAAGAGTCGTTCTAGAACAGAAATCAGTATTAAGGATAAGAGAACGTAAAGCTCCAACTTGATTTCCATTAACCCTACTGCTAGATGCGCCTCTCATCTCAGACAGAGAAGATGAAACTTTTGATAATTTTAAGAATTTAGACAGATGCTTCTTATTCCATAATTGTTCCCAGCGAAGAGATTTCAACGCTGAGCGGGCATCAACGACAACCCAAATTTCTGCTGGAATGAAATAAGAAAGCTCGAGATGGGATGAAAACAACTTTTGGGACAAAATATCAAGGCATTTTCTCACTCTTGCAATCTCTGATCTGATAATGCCAAGGCTAGCTGAAAGAAAAACCCGATCATTTTTAGAATTTCTGAGGGGATGATTAATCTTCGCGAACGAGGGAATAGAAGAAGAGTCTCTACATCTTTTTAAAAAGGTTAGATCATATTTCATCTTAGAGACTCGCAAACGTGCCCTTTCAAATTGATGAACTTTAAGTGCCAAGGCCCTACCGAGCAGGGTTTCAATATTAGGAATTTTGCTTCTGTGATCCATAAATTGTGATAAAAATATTTCGGTGAAAATCACATCAGAATAGATGTGATTTTCACCGAAATATTTTTATCACAATTTATGGATCACAGAAGCAAAATTCTTAATATTGAAACCATGCGATAGTTGATAATTGTGTTGCTAACAATGGTCAGATGCTGAGATGTAAGCTTTGTAGAGAGGAATATTTTGATTCTCGGGCTCTTGGATGCTATTGGATCATGAATCATAAAAAGGAATCCTAGTGTTTTTTTTTTTAAGATATGCATGTGGTATGTGCAAGAATCCATTTACTAACAAGAGATATTTTGAGAGGCATATGGAGCTCGCCATGCTGAATGTTTTCTTGAATGTTGTACATTATTTTCGTATATCTATTATTGAGACTATAGGCTTATTCTATAGCCCAGTATGAGAGGGATGTGTAAGTTTGTCTGTCTTTATGATCTCTTTAAAATAAAAATAAAAGTTAAAAATTATGTTCTAAATAGAAAATATTGACATCTTATAATTTGTTTATTGATAAATTATTTTAATACGGATTAATATTGACATATACTTAAAAATATGATAATAATAAAAAACAATTTTAAATTGAGTCATACATGTTATGAAAAATATTAACACAACGTATTTACACTCTAAAGAAATTTGCACTGTGAAGAAATTTCACCCTCTCGGTTCATGTTAGATCGATACTTAAATAAATCTATGTTGACAGTATTTATTTCATGGACTACAAGCAACTATAGGAACATGTTGAATCTATTAAATTTGAGGAATTCATCACATCAATAGGTATCCTAGAACAAGTTGATGGCTCAAAAGCTCTAATACCTGTGGAAGTTGAGGGTGGTTTATGAAATGATACTTATACTTGTGAGAATTCTAAAGTAAGTGAGTCATTCCTTGGGAATTTTGAATCGTGCGCCATAGCGAGAGTATGGACCAAGAAAAATATATGGTAAATATTAGCACTATGCACATGTACACCTCTAAGTTATGTGGGTTGAAATGTTGAAATTTCATCTTCTCTCGGATCTTGGTAGCCATCATCAAGTTGAACATATGGGTACCAACTCAAAAAAAACCTTGATTTCAAAGAAAGATAAAGAGTTTATTTTTATAAAATGGAGATCCAACAAAGTAAATTCTAAATTAACACAGAAGTTGGGCTCATTTATAGGACTTAACATGCAGTACCTATTTCCATAAAGAATTGTGTAAAAATGATTTACATGATTCAATAAAGATGAATGGGTATTATCAAATACAAGAAAGTAACAATGGCATTGATGTCAATCTGGGCATGTGTTGGTAGATGATTATGTTCGATTTTGACTGATGTATGATGTCTGTGTGTGTGCTTGGATTTTGTCCATATGGTTGTGTTATTGGTATTTTTATTGTTGTGTGTGATTATATATGGTTTGATGAGTTTATGGTTGATGGTTACATTAACATGGTACATGTATTCATAACATTGGTATTTCCTTGGTATTGGATTGTGTGAGTGGTCCAAGTGGATTGGCTTGGAGTTTACCATGGTATAGGGATTTGTGGTGTTGGCATTACCATGGTTTTGACCTGTGGTATTAATTGGAGATTACCATGGTACAGGGGTGCATGGTATTGGCATAACCATGGTATTGACCTAACGTTTTCTATGGTATGTGTGTCTTTAGTATCAACTTAACCATAATATTTTCCCATGTTATTGATTGGAGATTATTGAGGATATTTTGATATATACTTTTGTGAGAATATATTATTATTGATTTTGATGGATTATGTGTGAGAGTGAGTGTGTTCTATAGTATTTTGTCTTGAATATTTTTTAACTCTAGCATTGTTAGGCGGTGTGATTATCATACTTTATTTTTCATTTCAGATCATAGAGTATATGTTGGGTTGCTCATGTTGAGAGAATTTGAGAGCCCAATGTGAAATATTCTTAAACGTGGCTAACATGGAGGTGTTGAGGGCATTGAGACTCATAGTAGATAGTGTGTAGATAAGATGGGAGCATTCTAGTAGAAAGATTAGAACGAGAAGCAGATTTCTCTAGAGACTAGTGACTTTGGGTGACGCTCATTGGTTGTGGTGGCTTCCAGCGAATAGTTGTTCATAGAGTCATGAGATAAGAGTCTTTCCAATTGATGTTGCTAGCAGATTGTCTTAATAGTCGAGTCTTCCAGCCCATGGTCACTTGGAAGCGGGAGCGGGAGTGCCATTTTCAAAAGCTCCCAATCCAGAGTGTTTTGGAGAGCGTTTTTTTTTTTAAATATATATATTTTATATATATATTTTTCTTTTGATGCATATATGTCAACAAAAGAATGTAGAATAATGAATTAGACATAAAAAACAAAAAAACATAGATTGAATCATATAACATAAATCATCTAGAAGTTATAATCTTCATCAACCATGCCCACAAGTTGGAAACATATTGACTCTTATTGAGTCTCGCGAATCATCAATCTGAAGGTTTCAAGCTTTCAAAATTCAATATATAACATTTATCATCATTGATTCATTGATTTAAAAATTCAATATATAACATTTATCATCATTGCTTCAGTGATTTCAAATTTCAATATATAACATTTATCATCATTGATTCTTTGATCACCATATAAATTTCATGAAGCATCATATTCATAATTCATAATGACTTATAAACTTATAAATTCCAACTTCAAATTTTCACCTGTCAAATTCAAACTTCAAACTTAAATTGTCATTAAATATGAAAGAGTCAAGTTTCAACTGTTCAACAGTTATAAAAGTTAAAAACTACTAGAAAATAGAAAAGACTAGTAAACAACAAATCTATTTTATCTATTGGTTGGCCCCTTGCCACGCCCACGAGAAATGTCTAATTCGTGAGAACCACGAGGAAATGGTGGTCTTCTAGTACTCTCAGGAGTACCACGACCATGACTAGAAGGTGGAGGGCAAGATGAGGATGTAGGTGGAGGCTGAATCTGCAAAGGAACAATAGTTGGATATCGAGCACTAGCACTGGCACCCGCACTGCTACTGAATGGTGGGTCTGGCCTTGTGTGTAGCAGTGGCATGGCTGCTGATGCTTCATCATCATCCCTCAAAAGTTCTGCTTCCAATTCTTCCATATGTACAATGTCGTCCTCCAAATTATCATCCTCTGGGTTGTTGTCCCAGAATTTATATGATTGATCCTCATATGCTCGATCATAGTAATGACTCAACAACCTCAAGTTGTAATGCACATAAACCAAGCTTTTAGCTCAGTTTTGTTTCATTCAGTTTCTTCTCACATTATGTATGAATTTGTAGGTGCTCCAACACCTCTCTACAGAAGAAGTATTCACAACTTGTGAGAGAACCTTTTTTGCCAACTTTGACAAAAGTTCCATGCCGCCATATGCTTCCCACCATGTGAGAGCATCAAATTTGTCTTTGTCTTCCATTGCATGGAAAGAACCAAAGTTACCAGTGCAACTAAAGTATCTGCCTAATTCAAGGTGAAATCTAGCACACTCCTCCCCATCGGGGACCAACTTGTCTAATGCCTTCATGTACCCCTCTTGTACCTATGTATGTGTGTGAGGTTTGATCCTAACATTACCCCCAGGTGCAAGTTGGCCCAACCAAGATGGAGAGTATTATTTTGGCATAAAGATATATGCCAAGGCATGTAGTGGAACATTAAGTTTATTCCACCATGCACACACACAGTTGTAAATCATTGCATACAAGTTGGGATCATTATCCTTAACAACATATTTTATTTGCACCCACATGCTATCCATCTTCTCATAAACCTCCCCAGTCATTGGTTTATCTATATCTGAAAAAAGAATCATTTGATAAATGGGCTTGGTGAAATTCAAAGTTTCCCTCACACGTGCCCAAAAAAAAGGATCAAGGGCGGTCTCCTCCACATGTTCAAAACCTTGCCTATCAACTATTGTCGCTACCCTGTCCTTTAATACCTGCTAGTGTGGGCTTGATACCATTGCTGCCAATGAATCTCTTACCTTCAAAAGGCACCTGAAGGTGAGGTAATAGCTAGCAAATCTAATCTTTTATATCTTCAACAACTCCAATTTGGAGTGAGTACGGAAAATCCCCTGGGTATTGCTATGATTTGTAATAAATCTTATCATTTTTTTACCTCTCTTGTAAAAATCACCAAGCCATTTGAATTGAGGTTGTTTGTTTTTAATGATAACATGCATCAAAAGGTTCATTGTGTGAACCAAACACCCAGACCAAAATATGTTGGGGTATTTATCCTTAATAATTTCTCCTATTGCCTTACAGTTAGCAGCATTATCAGTGATGACTTGGATGGCATTGTATGGCCCAATACTTTCAATTGTTTCAAGTAATGGTTTTGCAATGTTAATGCCGGTCTTGAATTTGTCTGAATAATCATATGCTGAAAGGATTATTGCACCACTAACCGACACAACCAGAACACTTATCAATGGTTTTCCTTTTACATTGGTTCATCCATCAAATACAACGGACACCCCATGCTCATTCCAAGAATTTGTCATTCTAGCCAAATAATTATTTATTTTAGCTTTTTCATGATCAAGTCCCATAGTTCTAGCCTTGTCGTACCCAGGGATTTTGTATCCTTTGGGGGCATCATTAATGGCAAAAACAATTTCATGCCAATAAGGTGAGTGAAGAACATTGAATGGCACCCCACATGCATATAGAAACCGGAAAATTTTTGAATCCACATCATTCCTACACCCTTCGTCAACGAAATCGGATATGGTTCTATGCCTTAAGGAGATGTTTGGTCCAAGTGTGCTTCCATATCCACTGTCATGGGTGGAAGTTGATGGACTTCTTTGTCCATGATGTGATGGACCTGATGGTGTATAAGAATTAATGAAACCCCTAGATCTTTTAAATCTTTGTAGGGCAGCCTCCTCTTTTTTTCTATATTTCTCTCTCTTTGTTGCTGGCATACTTACACAAATTTTGATTCCTAGATTTTTGTCTCCATCCCCTGGCATTTTCCCACAAAGGTGCCTTCTGGCATGGGTGTATGAACCTGTGTATTCTTTATTGCAATGGGGGAAAATAAATTTAGTGGTTCCACCACCTTTTCCTCCTTCCTGCCTCTGAACGTATTTCCACAATGGTGTTTGACTTTGGTCTTGTCTAGTTGGGGTCTCTGTGGCCTCATTTTCTCTACTCTCCCGTTCCTCCTCAGCATACTCCTCCTCTTCAGGATTTTCATCAAATCCACTATAACCCACTTCTTCATCCTCCTCTTCTCTAATGAGCCTCTTTCTTCTACTCTCCAACACAATTATTACAAACAAAGGAACCAACATGAAGAAAATCCCTAGCCATATAGCCATGATGTTTCAAGTTTCAAGTTTCAAGTTTCTAGCCTGCAAAAAAAATGGAGGAATGCCAAATGGGAATATGAAATGCAACATAGGAAAAAAAAAATTCAATTTTTCCCTTTTCAACACTCTAAAATGCAACATTGAGAAAAAAAATCAAGTTTTCATTTTTGAAAAACTTAAAAATGATTCCTAAAAAATAAAAAACTAGATTAGAAGTCCTACCTCTTTGTCCTGACTCTTGACTCCTTCAATCCTCCTCTTGCTCTCTTGCAGCTTGCTCCTTTCTCTCTCCTTGCTCTCTCCTTGGCACTTCCGCTCTCCAAACTCTCAAGTTCTCTTGCTCTCCAACTTGCTCTCCAACTCTCAAGCTCTTGCTCTCACTCTCAAACTAAAACAATGAAAAACAAATGAGGAGGGTGGGCTTTTACTTACCCAACCCCCCCTCCCTTCCTCCCAAAAAAAATTTAAATTTGTCGTCCAATTTTTTTTTACGTGCCGGGGAGCATTCTGGAGCGAACGCTCCCAGATTGCTCCCTTCATTAAAAAAATTTCTCCCGAATCATTTTTTTAATGGGGGAAGCACTCATGGAGCGTTTTTTCCCGAGTGCTCCCTGAAACGCTCCTGAAAATACAGGTAGCGGCACTCCCAAGCGCTCCCAAAGAGCTCCCGAACAGAGCGTGTTTTGGGAGCGGGATTGAGGGGGGGAGAAGCTTCCCCACAACCTTGTTCCAGCCACTGGGTGGTAGCTCCTCTATGTAAAACTTTGTTCAGCGTAATAAAAGATTTGAGAAGCAACAACAACGGGTGGTTTTTTTTCCATGGAGAGGGTTTTCCACCATAAAAATTGTGTCCATTTATGTGCATGTTTCTGATATTGTTAATGGTGTTTTTAAATGGTTTTCTATCTTTTCATATGTTAGTTGATGAGTTATTGATTTCTGGTTGTTTTTTATTAAAAAAATTAAAAAGTTAATAAATACTCACACTATTGATTCACCCCCTCCCACTCCCTCTTAGTAGCGAGTTCAACTCCAACAATTAGTATCAGAGCGGATTTCTCTCAGTGAAACTTTATCGATTGAGACAATATTGTGGGATTATGGCGAAGACCAAGAGGAAACAGTCTCAGAACAAGAAGGGTTGCAAACAAATCAAAAGTGTTGCAAAATCAGAAGAACCTCTCCTCCTAGTAAAAGTTATGGCAGGCAATGCTTTCAGTCATGAACATTTTATTTCTTGTTCCAAATCTAGTGATATGATCTTCGAATCATTAAAGAAGATAATGATCAGGTTTTTTAAGTTGATTCCTCAAGAGATGAAGAATGCTTTTTTCCAGTGCAGAGATGTGAGGATGATGAACTTAAGAGATTAGTAATCCTTGAGGCTGAAAACAAATCTCAATCCAAGTTAATTGAAAAAGTTGATGGTTGAAAACAAAGATCTGAAGAAATTACGATAGATTCTTGAGGAAAAAGAATATGCCTTCCAAGAAGAAAATCTAGATCTGAAAAATCAGTTATAGAAGGAAAGAAAAATTGAGGAAGAACTTCGTAATCAGCTAAAGGAACAATTCAGTGATTCTAGAAAACTTGAAGAAGATTTGGAAAAAGGCAGATCTAGTTCTGAAGCTAAAGAAACAACGACTGAAAAACCAAATAGAGAAAATTCCAGCAACAATAAATCCATCCACCAAAGAAATCTAGAGGCGGAGAATAAAACAAGAAAATGTATGAGAAATGTGATATTTTTCGCTGTCAGACATTTGGACACTTTGTTGCAAATTGTAGAAGAAAAATGACAAAACCTTTCCAACAAAAAAAGTAGTCAAAAGTGGAAAACTCCCGAGCAGCCAAACAAGAGAATGCTGCCCCATAGTTCCCCACCTATAATAATGTCTTTATGGGTATTGTTATTTATGTAATGAATTTGGATATAAGGGTATTCATTGTAAAAGGTTGTCATTTTGGTCATTTCTTGGACACATTACATATTTTATCTACAATAATATTGGTCATATATTTAAAGATTGTTTGGTGTTTGTAATCCTTGAGGGGTTTAATCAAAAAAGGAGAAACTAGAAGAGGAAAAATGAATCAAAAACATATTCTAGCAGGAAACTGGAAAAAAAAAAATCAAAAAGATAACTAAGGCCAGCCTGGCCTGAGGGGGAGCATGAAGAAGCAAATACATTAACTGAGGGGGAGCTCCAAAAACATGAAGTAAATGTTTAAGGCTTGTTTTCATATCATTTTTTTTTGGCATGCCTCCTATTTTTTTGTGCATGCAATGAAGAGGAATTACTTGCATAAAACAAACAGATGAGTTTTTGAAAATAAAAAATATGATAGGAAAATAAGTTAAACTCTAAATTATTTAAAGATTGTTCTACAAAATTGTTGGATTATGGGTGTCTTGATCAATCTGGTTGTGTTACAATATTCCCTACAATACCGTGAGTTCTAGAGGAAGAAATTTATGGATCATCATTGTGAACGCTTCTCCTTGTTGCTTCAATAAAATTTAGGAAACGAAGAATGTATTGTATAAATTTTGGGCTTCTACAGACATTTTGTTGGAGTTCAGTTGATTCTATGAGTATTACTTTTATTGAAAACCACCATGACCGTGGTTGCTTGCTTTCCCTCTATTTATATTTTCATGGGAATGCAATCTATTTATATTTTCATGAGAATGAACAAGTGGACGCAGAAGGCTAAGCAATGATAAAAAAATGGAGAACGTTGACTGCTCTCAACACACATATCTTGTTTATTTTGATATGAAAAAACACAGTACGAACTCGTGGCCAGAGAAGTAAGGACAAAATGGAGTCTGTGGCAGTCGATGAGAAGTGTCAGCGGTCAAAGAAGTAGGCAAAGCGACTTGGTAGCGGTGGAGTAGTTTATTTTTGTGGTTTGATATGTGTGAATACATTGACAGTTTGTTGGTTTTCTAAAAAATGATGGAGTTGTTTTTAGTGGATTTTTTGGAGTTTCAAGTGTTGAGAGAAAAAAATTGAGGTAAAATCTTGATTTATGTTATTTTAACTGGTTTTTTTACTACATATATGGATTTAGCACCCCAAAAAACCTTTAGGGCACTTCCATTGTGCAAGGTTACCCATCAAATTTTGTTTTTAATAAATTTCTTCTGGATTTTAAAGAAATTAGACTGGAAAAAACCACGGTAAAACCCTTCAAAAAGTCGCATTAAAAACTACTCGAAAAATGATTTGATTCGGTCTTATTGGGTGTCCGTATCCAATAGTAGAAGGCATTGTAGAAGTCGAGAATGAAAATATGGTCCATAACTTATATATGACTCGGTCCTCCAAAGAGTATAAATGCATTAAAAATCTTGGTAGTTTAAAAAAACTCACAAAATAATTTAGAAATTTGGGCAAGATTATGAAATTTTTTTGCAATTTTTTTTGAAAATATGGTTTATGGGTGTCAAAGTTCAGATTTTTGGGTGCCTCAAAAGTTTTTGATGGTGTTGACTCCATTTCCACTTTAAAAACTATTCAAACACTCTAACTACCTAGCTTTTTTTTATTTTTTTACCAAATTCCTGAAAAAAAAAAAAAACTATCATTCTAACTATTTTATTGCATCAGTAGACAACTCCTTAAAAATCTAGTGATCAAGTTTATTGAAATATCTGCTCCACACATTGTCATTCTGGTCATAATTATTTCCTGAACTCCCAAAGGTGTAATAGAGTGAATTCATTACATCATTGGTTTGAAAGTGGAATATAGCTATTGAAATCGTTAGTGCAAATTAGACGGGGGTGACAAAATCATAGTTTGGTTGGGTGTAAAGACAAGTGTGCAAGCTTCTCCAAATGAGGAATTAAGTGCGATGGGAAAATAACTGTGACAATGCATTTGGCAAGTGCGATGGGGTGTTGGACACAATTCATATCCAACATATGTACGTGGGTAGGTTGGTATTGGTATTTTTCACCTAATATACAACATTTTTTTTCTTCTGAAAAAAAATGTACGTGGGTAGGTTGGTATTGGCATCCATTGTTCAAAAATAATCAATTTTGTCAACGGCACTGTTAGATTTACATAGTCTTTTGTAATAGGTTTTGTAGTGTTGGAGTAATAACCCCATTTTAACTTAGTCTTTTGTAATAGGTTTTGTAATGTTGGAATAATCACTCTATTTTGATTTTGATATAATCACAAATATCTTCATGATATCAAAGTCTCGACCTAGATTCGATTCCTCCTAACTATGAGAGGTGGTGTAACGGCAAACCTCTATATGCAGTTGGAAGAGTTTGCTATAGAATGTTGCGATTTATCATGGAAAAGGGTTGTGAAGTTATTGTAAGTGGAAAACTTACGACACAACATGCGAAGTCAATGAAATTCAATGATGGCTACATGATTTCTTATGGTCAACATGTTAATCAGACCTGATGAATTGAAGAAGGAATACGTGAGACTAACTCTATATTACATTGCTCGGCATATAGCAAGCAAGATCGGTATCATATAAACTATTGGCTTTTTTTTTAAACTAGGTTGAATTATGGATGCAACATGTCGTTTTGGTCTACTTTGATCAAGAAAAGTTGGTCTGGAGTATGTTTCTCTCCTCTCTCTTTCTCTTACCCGTCCATGCAACGTTCCCAAGGCTCGAACGGTGGACTGCCAGGGCATCACAACGGCAGCAAGAAAGAGGTCACATATGTAGTAGACCTTCAACAGAATGCCTGCCATGGAGTCATGGACTTGTCCTTTTTGAGAATGACATATATGGGTACTAGGTGATACAACCACCATGAGCCTATAGCTGAGTGGATCATAATGTCTTCCATTGCAGCATACAACCTGAGACTTGTGTATAATGATATATTGAATCCCTCTCATAGTTTTCAAGGCAGGCTTTTCGATCCAAAATCATCCATTCCATTTTGAAACAAAGATGATGATAGCCCATGTTTGTGGGCAGGCGTAGTATGCGGTCCCAAAACAGGTGGAAAGAATTTTTGTTTTTTCTTTGGTTAAAAGATTGCCTACATATGGAGTGAAAAGGGAGTGCAATCTAATTCGTGGAGTATATTGTTGGAGCTGGTGCAATTTGATGGTTAAATGCTGAAAAATGTGATTGGCTGAGTGCATAGACACAGATATTTGTGCGCTCTGATGACTTAATGTTACTTAGAGTGCAAGAGGATAAATTTCCAAGTTTTTGACAAGATATTGGTGTTTTGAGTTTTATAATTTCCTTGCCTATCTTCTGTAATCCTTTAGCCACATACCAGTGAGCCAAATATGTGGCTACGACTGAAAATATCAAGAAATTGTTGGAAGATGAGATCTGTTTTTTTAAGAGTAGTTATGTAGCATTGATTCCTTGAAGCATACTTCAACTCACTGAAGCCTCTGCATTAAAAATTTGTGTTTCCATTGATGTTGATCATTGAATTTTCTCTATTAATGTTATCATAGTCATTCTCAGTGCATGAACTAATAGGAAAAAAGGTGGACAGAGGTTAACGAATCAGATGTATGGCTTCCTGCCTTCTAAAACCAGTGCACCAATTAATGTGTCTTGTAAAATTAAAACTATTTTTCAATGATCTGAGCATCTGCTACGGTGTGTGGGTGTGTGATTAGACTGCATTATCGTAGAAAGATCATATTGTAGCTTATTGTATTTTTGAAATTCCATGTTGTGTAATGTTTAGTGGAGATGTATGCTACCAAGAGAGTTTAAGGGTTAGAGTCTAATGTCTTTATGAATGTCTTGTTGGTGTATATATGAGGGTTTTTTAGTCTTGACATTGCATAAATGTAAAGAGAGTCATGAGTTCTATAGCATTAAAGAGGACATTATTTTCTTTCAGTCATACATGGGCTCGATGCCAGTTTCATAGTCTTGTATTTCATGATGAAGCTCTGTAAATGTTTATGTGAATTGTGTTAGTCATTATCATTCAGCCCTGAAAGCACACATTGCTGCAAATCGGTCCATGCAGTATTTGGTGAAAGTTGATTGAAGCCCTGTAAGTTTTGGTCAAGTCCCTTAGTCAAGAGTTAATCTTTTGGTACAAGAGTTATAATTTTCAGCAAAGAAGGCATTGATTGTAGGTTGATGATGCTCAGGGGGAGCATGTCTAGTGTTTTTGTTATTGATTAGTTTTGGTTGATGTATTGTTGAATGGTGGCTAAAGTTTATTCCTTGCTTTCATATTTATGTATGTATTGGTTCTATACCCATGGTGAGGACAATGTGCATTTGTTAGATGTCGTTGCTGCCCAAAACTGATGGATATGTTGATGGCGATATTGTTGATGCTCATGATGTATTATTGCTGCCTTGGTTGGGAAGTGATGTGGATCGAGCCACTGGTTATTTTTGTTTCTGCTACCTTAGGAGACAGAGTGTATGTTGTTGTTGTTGATGGTCGTGAGTATGTTTCAGTTGATTTGATTGGAGAGTGATGTTGATGTGGTTGGTGTTGTTGCTTGATTTTATTGTTGCTATGATACGTCTCTTTTTGTTGTTGTTCTGTTTATTGTTGCTGCTCTTGATAGTGGTTATCATGATCTTGTTATAGACATTTCATTGATAAGTGTTACTCTCATGTTGATGGCGAGATCTTTTTTTATGATCAGATTTGTTTTATTGGTGATGTTCAAGTTGCTACTATTGTTGGTGCATATGATGTGTTGTTATTATTGAGGATGATGATATTGTTGATGATTATGGACATGAAGATATGTTGTTGCTTTAGATTTCTACTATTTTATGTTTCTATGACGAGCAAGAGATGTATGGTTGTTGTTGCTTGGTCAGATCCATCTCATGTTCAAGGGGATTTATTAATTATTCAGTTATGATGCCATTGAAGAGTTTAACCCTTTGCCATTGATTTCAAAGGGTGATCCGGATTTATGCACGAACACAATAAAATATAGAAAGACATAAACATAGAGATGTAGCGGAAATAAAACTTCATTTCATTAATAACAAATGACTAAAATATGCTTACAGACATAATGGAAATAAACTAGTTAGGGCACTGGTAGCTTATCTCTGAGAAGAGATGTGGCGGCTACAAGCCTCTCAACTGTGCTACAATGAAGCTCAAGGGCCTATTTATTATTGAGAAACAATGGAAAACCCTAAATATCCAAAAAACTAACCGTAGGAGATGAAGCGCCAAAACTGTGGGCCCCGTTTGGGTAAATTGGTGTTTCAACTTCTCGGGGACGTAACTTTGGCATACGATCTTCGTTTTCCGTGCACCATACATCGTTAGAAAGATCCATATGAGGGATACAAATTTTGATATGAGCAACATCGATTAATAGATTCATGTTGCTCCCTGCTTTCTCAAAAAACGTCGTTTAGGGCATCAAAACAGCTCCCGAAGTTAAGGACCTGAAAAAATGTTAAAAATAATAAGTTGCGCCGAAACTGAATAAATGAAAGAACCGATGGTGGGGATTCAAATGGAATAGGTGGGTGGCCACCAATATCCACCTGGATCATTAGGGCCTCCAAACGGCTCCGGAAGTTCAAGACTCGAAAACCTATTAAAAATAGTAAGTTGTGCTGAAACTGAAAAATTGCAAGAACTGATGGTGTGGGTCCAAATGGAATAGGTGGATGGCCACCAATATCCACCTGGATCATTACTCCCTCCTTAGGAAGGAATGGTCCCCATTGCGTTAAGTTCCTCCATGAGAGGAAAATTTGTTGAACTTGGTATTAGATTTGTCTAGGATGTCGTGGACCTACTAGCGAACGTGTTGGCGGACATGCTGGATGCGTTCAATAAATTTGGTTTCCTCATACATTACATGTGTGGATTTTGTCAGTGTAATCGCATGAGGTATGAAAATATCAGGCAGCGGTGCGCTAGGGGTCAGATCGATCGAGTGCTTGTCCTGACAGTGTAGAGGAACCTCTGTGGGTGAGGAGAAAATGTCCTCGTATACCTCCACAACTTTATCCATCTGTCGCAGCCGTGCATGGGAGCCATGTTTCGAGGTTGTGGCCACAACCTTCTTCTTTCCCTATGAGCGACTTGTAAGGAAAATAAATTTCTTGGTTTGGGAAACAATCTTATTGTGTTGTTTTGCAATAGTCAAGGAGATGGCAGGAAGCGGTACTACCTCTGGTATCTTGTACAATTTACTTCCAAAAGTAATAACAACAGAACGAGGCCTCGACTCATACACATCATGTTGCCTCCACTAGTATGGTTGGCCTAATAATACATCAGCTACATCAAGTGGAGCAACATCACACAATACCTCATCCATGAATGGCTTGATGCTATACGGAAGGCGACATTGCTGGCGGACGCAGAGATCTCTCCCTGGGTGAAGCCACCTGATGGTATACGGTTGAGGGTGTGCTATGGTCGGTAGGTTGAGTCGCTTCACGACCTCTGCTAAAATGAGGTTCTTTTGGCTTCCGCTATCAGCAAGAAATCGCAGTGGAGAAACCCTTCACCCACATCTACGAATGGAAGAGGCGCTCCCCCTCCTCTGGATCCTCGAGATCATCCCCCTGGAGCTTGGTGGTGGACACAATGGCACTGGGGTCCACATCAATGATCTACTTCCCTTTGTCGTCTCCCTTGTCTGGTTTTGGCTCAGGATCAGAACATGCATCTGATTCGGGTGCCTTCAGTTCGGCCACCAGTGACTGTTTGGATCGACACTTGTTTGTGCTGTGAGTGGGGCTATTATGAAATTCACACCACTTCCCTGTGTCCTTCTTTGGATTTGTGGTGGTGTTCTGAGTCGCCCTGTTTTGGCTCTACCCACTGTTCTGTGGTTCGGGGGCACCTTTCCTTGACTTCGGATTCGCGGATCCAAAGTCTCGCTTCTTCTACTTAAATTTATGTTCGATCTTGGCGGCATAGAGATATGTCGTGACAAGCGAGGTATTGTCAAGGAACCCCATTTCATCCTGAATGTATCTGTACAGATAACTGCGGTACTTGAGCACCAAATGTCTCTCTGAATCTTTAATACCCAACTCTGTGCGCAGGGTATGGAACAAATTCGTCAGTTCTTGCACATCTTGATCCCTTTGCTGCCACAGCGTGATCCATTGGATGTACTTGTCCTCATAGCTCCCCACGGGGTAATATTGTTCCTTAATGTTGTCTCAGAATGAATTCCAAGTGGGTGCGACCGAGAACAGAGAGGGTCCCCCCTTTTCCATTTTCTTACAGTAGGTTTCCCACTAGTCTTTCTCATGGGGGATGACTTTGAGGAGTGCAAAAATAATCTTTTCTTGGTCGGAGAAATCATGGACCGATAAATACCCTTCTAGAAAATTAAACCATCTATCTACAGCGTCTGCAACTATCTGGCCTTCAAATATAGGAATGTCAAATTTTACCTGTACCTTGAAGGGAGTGGCGCCTCCAGAGTGGTTGTTGGATGCAGATGCATCGTAGGTGGGCAGCTATTGAAGGATATGAGCAAATTTATCCATCATCGCGTTCCTTTGTTTCTCGAGGGCCTCCTCGAGAAATATTTTGATAGGATCTCCTGCTCCCTCGTCTTTCTTTTCTTCCACCATGGGAGGTCATTGGGGTTTGTGAGGTTGATCTTGCAAGGGTTCAACCAGATCGAGCCCTAACTCCTTATACCCTGACCTTGTTGGGGACATGCAAATAAAAATAGAGAAAGAGCAGACCGCTCTGATACCACTGATCTGGATTTATGCAGGAACACAATAAAATATAGAAATAGACATAAACATGGAGATGCAGTGGAAATAAAACTTCATTTCATTAATAACAAATGACTGAAATATGCTTACAGACATAATGGAAATAAACTAGCTAGGGCGTTGGTAGCTTATCTTTGAGAAGAGATGTGGCGGCTACAGGCCTCTAAACTGTGTTATAATGAGGCTCGAGGGCCTATTTATTATTGAGAAACAATAGAAAACCCTAAATATCCAAAAACCTAACCGTAGGAGATGAAGCGCCAAAACTGTGGGGCCTTGTTTGGGTAAATTTGTGTTTCAACATCCCAGGGACGTAACTTTGGCATACAATATCCATTTGATGCACACCATACATCGTTAGAAATATCTATTCAAGGGCTACAACTTTTGATATGAGCAACATGGGTCCATGTTGCTCCCGATTTTCCCAAAAAACGTCGTTTAAGGCATCAAAACAGCTCTGAAAGTTCAGGACCCGAAAAAATGCTAAAAATAGTAAGTTGTGCTGAAACTGAAAACAATGAAAGAACCGATGGTGGGGGTTCAAATGGAATGGGTGGGTGGCCACCAATATCCACCTGGATCATTAGGGCCTCCAATCGGCTCCAGAAGTTCAGGACTCGAAAACCTGCTAAAAATAGTAAGTTTTGTTGAAACTGAAAAACTGCAAGAACTGATGGTGCGGGTACAAATGGAATAGTGGGGTGGCCACCAATATCCACCTGTATCATTCATCCCTCTTTAGGAAGCAATGGTGCCCATTGCATTAAGTTCCTCCATGAGAGGCAAATTCTACTGAACTTAGTATTGGATTTTTCCAGGATGTCGTGGACCTATTAGCGGACGTGCTGGCGGACGTTCTGGATGCTTTCAATAAATTTTGTTTCCTAAGACATTACATGTGTGGATTCTGTCAGTGTAATCGCATGAGGTATGGCAATATTAGGCGACAGTGTGCCAGGGGTCAGATCGTTGGAGTGCTTGTCCTGATAGTGTAGAGGAATCTCTATGGGTGGGGAGAAAATGTCCTCATATTCCTCCACCACTTTGTCCATTTGTAGCAACTGTGAAGGGGAGACATGTTTCGACGTTGTGGCCACAATCTTCTTCTTTCTCTGTGAGCGACTTGTAAGGAAAATCAATTTCCTGGTTTGGGAAAAAATCTTACTGCGTTGTTTTGCAATCGTCAAGGAGATGGCAGGAGGCAGTACTACCTCTGGTATCCTGTACAATTTATTTCCCAAAGTAATAACAATAGAACGAGGCCTCGACTCATACACAACATGTCACATCAGCTACATCAAGAGGAGCAACATCACACAATACCTCATCCGTGAATGGCTTGATGATGTACCGAAGGCGACATTGCTGGCAGACGCAGAGATATCTCCTTGGGTGAAGCCACCCAATTGTATATGATTGTGGGTGTGCTATGGTCGGTAGGCTGAGCCGCTTCATGACCTCTGTTGAAATGAGTTTCTTTTGGCTTCCGCTATCAGCAAGAAATTGCAGTGGAGAACCCTTCACCCACATCTACGAATGGAAGAGGTGCTCCCCCTCCTTTGGATCCTTGGGATCATCCCTCTGGAGCTTGGTGGTGGAAAAAATGGCACTGGGGCCTGCATAAATGACCTACTTACCTTTGTAATATCCCTTGTCTAGTTCTGGCTCAGGATCAGAACATGCATCTAATTCGGGTGCCTTCAGTTCAGCCACCAGCCACTGTTTGGCTCGACACTCGTTTGTTTTGTGAGTGGGGCTGTTATGAAATTCACACCACTTCCCCGTGTTCTTCTTTGGATTTGTGGTGGTGTTATGAGTCACCCCACTTTGGCTCTTCCCCCTATTATGTGGATCGGGGGCACCTTTCCCTGGCTTCAGATTCGCGGATCCAGAGTCTCGCTTATTCTTCTTAAATTTTTGCTCGTTCTTGGTGGCATAGCGATATGCCGTGACAAGCAAGGTACTGTCGAGGAATTCCATTTCCTCCTGAATGTGTTTGTACAGACAGCTGCGGTACTTAAGCACCAAATGTCTCTCTGAATATTTAATACCCAACTTTGGGCGCAGGGTATGGAACAAATTCGTCAGTTCGTGCACATCTTGATCCCTCTGCTGCCACAACGTGATCCATTGGATGTACTTGTCCTCATAGCTCCCCATGGGGTAATATTGTTCCTTGATGTTGTATTGGAACAAATTCCAAGTGGGTGCAGCCGAGAACAGAGAGGGTTCCCCCTCGTACTTTTTCTCACAGTAGGTTTCCCACCAGTCTTTGACATGTGGGGTGGCTTTGAGGAGTGCAAAAATAATCTTTTCTCGGTCGGAGAAATCATGGATTGAGAAATACCCTTCTAGAAAATTCAACCATATATCTACAGCATATGCATCTATCTGGCCTTCAAATACAGGAATGTCAAATTTTACCTGTACCTTGAAGGGAGTGGCACCTCCAAAGTGGTTGTTGGATGCAGATGTGTCGTAGGTGGGCAGTCGTTGAAGGATCTAAGAAAATTTATCCATCATCGCATTCCTTTTTTTCTCGAGGGCCTCATCAAGCAATATTTTGATAGGATCTCCTACTCCCTTTTATTTCTTTTCTTCTGCCATGGGAGGTCATCGGGGTTTGCGAACCTAATCTTGTAAGGGTTCAACAAGATCGAGCCCTAACTCCTTATACCCTGACCTTGTTGGGGACATGCAAAGAAAAACAGAGAAAGAGAAGATCGCTCTGATACCACTGATCTAGATTTATGCAGGAAAAAAATAAAATAGATAAATAGACATAAACACAGAGATGCAGTGGAAATAAAACTTCATTTCATTAATAACAAAAATATGCTTACAGACATAATGGAAATAAACTAGCTAGGGCACTGGTATCTTATCTCTTAGAATAGATGTGGCAGCTACAGACCTCTGAATTGTGTTACAATGAGGCTCGAGGGCCTATTTATTATTGAGAAAAAAATGGAAAACGCTAAACATCCAAAAACCTAACCGCAGGAGATGAAGCGCCAAAACTGTGGGCCCCGTTTGCGAAAATTGGTGTTTCAACTTCCCGGGGACGTAACTTTGGTATACGATCTCCATTTGATGCGCACCATACCTCGTTAGAAAGATATATCTGAGAGCTACAACTTTTGATTTCATTAATATCAATCCATGGACCCATACTACTCCTGATTTTCCCAAAAAACATCGTTTAGGGCATCAAAACAGCTCCGGAAGTTTAGGACCCGAAGAACTACTAAAAATAGTAAGTTGCGCCGAAACTGAAAAAATGAAAGAAACAATTGTGGGTTTTCAAATGGAATAGGTGGGTGGCCACCAATATCCACTTATATCATTAGGGCCTCAAAATGGCTCTAGAAGTTCAGGACCCGAAAACCTGCTAAAAATAGTAAGTTGTGCTGAAACTGAAAAACCGCAAGAAATGATGGTGTGGGTCCAAATGGAATAGGTGGGTGGCCACCAATATTCACCTGGATCAAAGGGAGAGTGCTTGAGGAGGACAACGTTAGATGGATGGTTCAGCTAAGGTTTCCATCAATGCCAAAGGGGGATATTGTTGGCATTGATGTTGTATTGCAGGTACATTGATGATGTAGTTGATGTTGCAGGTGTTGGATGCAGTGTTGTTGGTTGGAATTTATGTTAACGTGGGCATGTGTTCACAGATGATCATGTTCCATTTTGGCTTGCATATGATGTGTGTGTGTGTGTTTGTGTGTTTGGATTTTGTCCAGATGGTTGCGTTATTGGTAGTTTTATTGTTGCGCATGATTCTCTATGGTTTGATGGTTACATTACCATGGTACAAGTATTCCTAAATTCACATTTCCTTGGTATTGGATTGTGTGCATGGTCCAAGTTGACGCTTAGTATTAACATTGCAGGTATTGGTTTTACCATGGTATCTGCCTATGGTATTGGCTTGGATGTTACCATGGTATAGGGATTTGTGGTATTGGAGTTACCATGGTTTTGACTCGTGGTATTGACCTGGAGATTACCATGCTATAGGGGTGTGTGGTATTGGCATAACCATGGTATTGAACCGTGGTATTGACCTAGAATTTACCATGATATAGGTGTCCTTGGTATCAGCTTAACCATAGTATTTTCCCATGGTATTGATTGGGGATTATTGAGGATATTTTGATATATAATTTTTTGAGAATATATTATTATTGATTTTGATGGATTATGTGTGTGAGAGAGTGTGTGCTACAGTATTTCGTCTTGCACATTGTTTACATGTAGTGTTGTTGGGTGGTGTGATTATCAAACTTTATTTTTCAGATCAAATCAAAGAGTAGTTGTTGGGTTTCTCATGTTAAGCAATTTTGAGAGCCCAGTGTGAAATATTATGAAATGTGGCTAAAATGGAGGTGTTTAGGGCATTGAGACTCATATTAGATAGAGTGTAGAGAAGGTGGGTGCCTTTTAGCAGATAGATTAGAACAAGAAGCAGATTTCTCCAGAGTCTAATGATGTTGGGCTAGGCTTGTTGGTTGTGGTGGCTTCCAGTGAATAGTTGTTCTTAGAGTCATGAGAGAAGAGTCTTTCCAATTGATCTTTCTATCATACTTCCTTAATATTCGAGTCTTCGAGCTATTGGGTGGTAGCTCCTCTATGTAAAAATTTGTTCAACATAATAGAAGATTTGAGCAGCAAAAACAGTGGGTGGTTTTTTTCCCTGGAGAGGGTTTTCCACTAGAAAACTTGTTTTCATTTATGTGCATGTTTATGATATTGTTTATGGTGTTTTTACATGGTTTTCTATCTGTTCATATGTTAGTTGATGAGTTACTGATTTCTGAATGTTTTTGACAAAAAAAAAAAACTAGTAAATCCTCACACTACTAATTCACCACCACCCTTCCCCTTCCCCCCCCTCCCCTCTTCTCAATAGTGAGCTCAACCCCAACATAGTTGTGGCTGAGATATTACTAACTGAGGTTTAGAAGACCAAAAAAAATTCCCATAAATTAGGAACCACATGTAGAAAAGCATCAAAGACAACAATTTTTATGAAAAAATCTAGGAGGTATGCATTTTTGGAAATTTTCAATGAGTTGATAACATTATTCCATAATGAAATAAGTTTTTGTCGATTACAGACACCACAAGAAGTTTTGGAAGGGTGGGTTTCTTAGTCAAGGCACCTTATATTTCCTGAAAATAATGAAATAATTGACCATTCGCAAGTTTTATCTAGATCAATGGTTTTCCGATAGGTCAAAGTTCTCAAAGATAAGTGATACAGACTCGTCAGAAAGTTGAATGATGAAACTGCCCATCTGGTGATATGTGGCCAGGATCTATTCCGAAATCTACCCCCTTCATATTTCTAAAACTACCATAGGGGTGTCAAAAGGCGGTTTACAATTTCCCAAAACCACATATCGTTTTCTTTTCATTTCAAAACACACACACACACACATATATATATTCAGTTAAAAAAGTTTGACACATGTTTGTAATTGGTCAAAACCCCGAAAAACCTTTGTAAAGAGTTATTAAGGGGCCAGAGTTTATTTTATTAAAATGGATATATATATATATATATATATATATATATATATATATATATATATATATATAATACTGTAATTTTGTAAATTAAAGAAAAAAACAATTTGTAACTGAATTAGTTTCAAAATTGATTATTAGACATTTAGACTAGGGGTAGAAATAAAAGTAGGAAAAAATCATTTTTGAGGGGTTCAAATCTAAAGGTGTGGAGTCTAAAAATGAAGAGAAATGTAATGAATAAATCTCTCTCTAACACCAACAAATAAAAGTCAATTTTGATTCCATCTTTGGGTCAAGTTGCAGACTTGGTTTTTCTTTTGTTGTGTGTTATTTAATTTATGTTATTCTTTTGTTGAAATAGTGTATGATGCAACATGCTTGTTTAATTTTATGACTTTGAATTTACCCACCAGTGCTCAAGTTTTTTATTTAAAACTCCTTAATAGGCGCTCCACTTTCCATAAATTCACTCACATTTTCTCATTCTTCTCACCATTATTTCCATAGGGTTGAGGTTCATATTCTTAAATGTCTGAGCTAAAACCATTTTCTTCCTTATTTTTCCTTTAATCGCCTTTTTAATTCAAATTCTGCAATCTTCATTGTTCATGGCCACTCTGGTTTTGAAAGATAGATTTTTGAGTTAGGCAATCATTACAACTCTCATAATCTCCCTTCAGCCAATTATTTTACAAGTTTGTATTCAATCTTATAGATGTCCTCGTCACTGGTTCCTTTGCAGCCAAGAATTGTCTCCATTGTAACAACAAATTAGTTTATAATATATATATATATATATATATATATGGACATTTACAAATGTGGTTGATTGAAAGATCAAGTTGCAAGAAAAGAGTTGGAATGATGGGAGATCAAAGCCACCATGACATATTAGCACCACCTACAAAGGAGACCAACAACCTGATTAAAAGCCTCACTATTATGAGATCAGACTTTTGGATGAAGCAAGGATTGGGGAAATTAAAATTTCTGGTTTGAAAATTTGAGTATATCTCATGAAATAAATTAAATGTTGTGACGCGGGTGGCATTATGGAGTTGGGAGCTCAAGAAGAAGATTGTTAGGAAGGAAGTGTGGTATGTGGCACTAGGTTTATCTCATGGGAGAAATTCATAACTGGGACCTTGACTATAATAATCCATGAGTGGTGTAGTGGAGCACGCAAAATGGGTACTTGGCCATAAGATTCCATGCACGAGTCATTAGAGCATGATAGACAGTTGATAGGAGAACACATAGGAAAATATTGGCCATGTATAC
Source organism: Pinus albicaulis (assembly GCA_034641835.2). NCBI lineage: Eukaryota > Viridiplantae > Streptophyta > Pinopsida > Pinales > Pinaceae > Pinus > Pinus albicaulis. The sequence goes on from CM076584.1 coordinate 1,114,918,482, forward strand.
TGACCAAAATGGGGTTTTATAGGCTTGTAAAGGTGAGTAGTTAGTGGGAAATATGCCTATGTTCAGTAAGAGGTGAGCATGCGGAAGCAAGTGGGAGTTGTACAAAAATACTATGTGGAGCAGTGTAACTGCCGCTGAGTGCTTTCATTAGGGATGTGAGCCACTCATTGAGTTGGATTTGAGGATAGACTATACGAAAAGGAAACATGGATCATAGTGACTACCATTGAGTGCTCTCCTTGGGGCTAAGAACCACTCAATGAGCTAGACTTGAAGAAGAAGTTGGTTGAATATTGTGTGGAGTAGCACACTAAACTAATTTCTTGTTTTGGTTGATAGACCACTTAGTGCAAAAGCAAAGAAGAAGCCACAACGAGGAGTATTAATTACTAATTTAAAGAGATTCCTATTTAATTTATGGTTTAATGTGTTTTAAAAGTATTTTTTAATGATTGAATCTCATAAAACTCATATGCATATAATATAGGAGAATAATTTAACTTCCCATCACAAGCATATGAGGTTGAATGCAAGGTAAACAACATCATCTTAATGACATAAGAGTGTGCGGTAGCATAATAGAGTTGAAGACTTCTGGAAATGGGCCATTGTGGTGACACTGGAACCTTATCATAGGAATTGATCACCATGAGGAATTCCATGATACATGTGTTATGTCATTACATCAAGGTAGACACATGCCTTGGATGAGATAATTATACATGTGCGAGGAAGCCTTGCCAAGGGATGGATCACCGAAGGTACTGAGGAAGTATAGAAGGGGATGCTTGAACTTGGAAGGTGAGTGATTGCACGAAAGAAGAAACGAATCACCTGAGGAGTTGATAAAGCAATGAAGGGGATGCTAGAACTTGAAAAGCGAGTTGGTTTTCATAGAATCATATGCATATTGATTAGGATCAGGAATGCATTGGATGTGTCCTGGAAGGAAATGATTTGAAATCGTTCATGAAGGAGCGCTAAGTATGGTGGATGGTTGGACATTGGAGGCAGATCATGCTCCAGATTCAAGTGACCAAACATACTAAGGTGCAATGGAAGCACGTTGGACCATATGAAGCCACTTGGGAAATGGCTGAGACAATGAGGCTAGCATGCCCATTTTTTTTAATGTAGCAACTTTAAATATAAATGTAAAAATAGTTTTGTATATAAAATTCTTGTTAATTGTGTGTGTTTGGGCATAGAAAACTGAGGACAGTGTTCCTCTAAGGGGGTGGGGTTTGTGAAACCCATTTTTCTACCCCTCTTGTAAATTTCACTATGAATTGTATTCATGTAATAATACGGAAAATGTATGATATGATTGAGCTAAGGAGTGGAGACATATTCATAGACTTAGGAGGAGGAGTTGCTTGTGTTGAGTGTAAACCCAAGCCACTGCATTTATTTTACCACCTATCTCCTTGATGAATGTACGACCTTCTAATGCATGCATTGAAGGGTGTATGGGCTTCCCAAGAATAGGAGAGGCTCATATTTTCCTTTTCTGGTGGATCGTGTTAAGGAAGTCAACATGCGAGATAATGGGTGGAACGAAAAAGAAAGGACAGAGTGGTGGAGAAGTGGGGGTGGTTGGAATAAAGAAAATGCTCTAAGTGTGACAACATTGGCAAGGGGAGATTGGGTTGCAAGACTTCCCATTATTGTCTTAGTGTCCCTATGACGTGGATGGAGAAAATTTTGGTTCATCATATGAGAAATCAGTGTGGTGCAAGGAAGAGAATAAGCAGAGGAGAAGGGGTGCAAGAGGAAAACGACTATAGAAAAACATTTTGGTGAAATTTGGGCATTGTTCCTTACATTCTAGTGACCCTTGTCTATGTGTTGGTGTAATTCGACCAAGAGAGCTCAGGGAATTACATATTCACTTGGTCCTTACCTTAGGGTAGAGAAAACACCCATTAGAGTGAGACCAAGTTCCTAGATTGAGGGAACCTTCCTTGAATTTTGGCTGAACTCCTGCAATTGATTTCTAAGAGAACGAGTAGGTCACTCTCGTCATTTCTTCCTAAGAGAAGTTACTAAACCACCTAAAGAGTGGACTCCTCCTCTTGACTACTATTTTGGATGGTTATTGGTGTGAATACCCTTGAACACTTAACTCTGCATGCTCTGAATCTGGCTCGGGGGTGGAACTTAGTTGTAAGAAATATTGTGGTGTAGCTACCATACAATTGGGTGGATAGTTGAAGTCACTCCTCCATTTATCATCCACACAAGTTAATTATATAAGTGTTATTCATATGTGTGTGTGTGTGAGTAACCTTATATGTTATGAATGATTGTTTAAATGTTTATAAAGTTAGTCAAATAGATAAGTTAACTAGATAAGTGTTATTCATATATGTGTGTGTGTGTGTGAGTGAGTAACCTTATATGTTATGAATGATTGTTTAAATGTTTATAAAGTTAGTCGAATAGCTAACTTGTGTATCTATGGTGCTTATGAGCTACTTAAGCCATGAGGTTAAAACATCCTTAGTTATTTGCATGATGAGGCATGGTTACTTGATATGCTCTACTAATAATTAATTTGGTGGTTTGTATTGTTTGATATGTTTTAAAGTTTATGGTTTCTTTGTGTGCTTTAAGGAAGTTGAAAGTTATGAGTTGGTACATATGTAATATGAAGTAAATAACTACATGTTGGGATGAGGTGGTCTTTCTAGCCATGGAAGTCAGTACTGAAAAATACCAAATTCCAAGGGAACACTTGGAAAGGTCCTTCGAACCTTTAAGTATAAGGGTTATAGAGGTTTAAGCTCATATTCAAGTTTCATAACCCTGGAAATTTTATTAAGAGGATTTTAATTATGGTATAAGGAGGAGAGAAAGCTTAATTATAATTGGTTATCATTAATCATTTGGTTAATCCCGTCATTGTGGCGATTAAACCCTAATTCATGCTACACCCCTTTATCAAGTAGTAACTTGTTGGAATTCAGTGCTATAATAGAGAGCTTGGGATTGGAATATTCCCACTACCATACGTAAAATTTCACATCGTGCCACATTGCAACTTCCTATGGAGTATTAGCGTGAAGTGACAAAGGGCATGGAGCAGATATCATCCCTATAAAAAAAAATGGATATCTATGTCCTTGAAGACAAATATATGGGCCCGCTGGATGGAAACTTTTAATAGTATTTAGCGTGAATAGGCACATCCCACCAGATAAAAACATGGCTCCACAAGACGGGAATGTTCCTGTTACTAGACGTGAAGGTTCACATCATGTCGCACTGGGGGTAAATGCTTCCTATTATACCTCGACGCGAAGGTGTTTGGCGTGATGATGTGGAGCCACAATGAAAAGGGTTTCATGTTAAACTCCACAAAATTTTCATAATGGGGAAGTGGTGATTTGTAGGAGGGGCTGACACCCTAATGGCGATTAAACCCTAATTCATGCTACACCCCTTTATCAAGTAGTAACTTGTTTGCATTCAGTGCTATAACAGAGAGCGTGGAATTGGAATATTCCCACTACCATACTTAAAATTTCACATCATGCCACATTGCACCTACTATATGTCCCTACGGAGTATTCGCGTGAAGTGACAGAGGGCGTGGAGCAGATATCATCCCTAACAAAAAGCATGGATATTTATGTCCTTGGAGACAAAGATATGGCCCCGCTGGATGGAAACTTTTAATAGTATTTAACGTGAATAGGTACATCCCACCAGATAAAAACATGGCTCCACAAGACAGGAATGTTCCCGTTACTAGAAGTGAAGGTTCACATCATGCCGCACCGGGGTAAGTGCTTCCTATTATACCTCGACGCGAAGGTGTTTGGCGTGATGATGTGGAGCCACAATGAAAAGGGTTTCATGTTAAACTCCACAAAATTTTCATAATGGCGAAGTGGTGATTTGTAGGAGGGGCTGATACCTTGATGGGACCGAGGCTTAGGCTAAGGTGCAATATGCCACGTAGGCAAGATATGGCCACATTGTTGCCAAGTTAATTCCTAAATGAGATGGGACGGTATTGGCATGGCATGTGGATGACGTGACACATGGTAGGAGAAAATGGTCATTTTGGATGGTCAAGGTGGCCAGTTTTAAATAACGCGTGGTATCCTCAGAGAGCGCCACATCGAAAATTAATGCCACCATGACAATAGTGTGATTTCATCAGGACGCCATGGACTTCGGTGATATGGAGGATTGATTTGACATGGGATGGGATGACACACATCATGGGTGTTATGTGGTGTTGTTGAGGCAGTGCATGTGGCTAGAAGGCATGTCACCGCACGTGTGAGTCCTTGGAATGTTTTGCATCACAATTTAGGATCAGGGCATGAATAAAGAGAGGCATGAGATAGGAAGTATCCCCATCTACTAGTGTAAAAATTATCATCACAACGTGGAATTCAGAAGGGCGCATATGAATGGAATGTCGCGACTAATGGAAGGCGCAAACAGGGTAGGGTAGTCACATGGAAGAAGATCAACATAAGGGATGTTTCTCATTTTTTAGTCACCTAAGCGAAAAATAGCAGACCCTCCCCCGCTCATTGTCTGCCAAAAGGAATGAGGGGCCCACAATTGATGAAGGTCATTGATGCGCTCAGTGGGGTTCAACGTGTGATGCATTAGGGGGTTAACCCCAAAATCCTTATAACATGAAACAATGGATTTGCACACTAAAGGACGAGGTGATGGGTCCCCTAGGGTAGGTGACATGGCAGGTACCATGTGAAACTAACCATAGCCATAATTAATGCCAAGAATGAGGAGAAGCCACATGCGAGAGGTGCTGGAGCCACGTAGGTACTATGTGGATGTCATGTGGGTGACCCTTGGGTGTATAGTGGGTGCCACATGGGTGTCACATGAGTGACACTTGAGTGTCACATGGGTGCCATGTGACAGGGCTTTACCTACATGGCAAGGTTCAAGTGAAGAAATTTCAAATGGCCATAACTTTTGGTCTAGGAGTTGGATCAAGATTAAATTCATAACACCAGAAGGCATTATATGAGTCGAATGCAACAGTGATGTCCAAAGTTAATTTCGCTAATTTTAGGAAAGGGTGAACTTTGTAACCCCATTTCCATAATGAGACAATGGAGGTCATGTTAGGGAAAATTAACACCTCCCATTCAACTTGGGATGAAAAGAAGGTGGGAGGTAGTGTTACAATTGGTCCATTGGGATGAGTAAGGGTTCCATTCTTTGCTATTGTATTTCATTCCATAACTAAGAAGAGAAATTGGAAGTGGAAAGTTAGAGAGAAAATTAGAGGGGCTCAAGATTCTATGATGACCTTACAAACCACATGTCTTAGGTAACTCTGTAGAGAACACCTCTTCTTTGAACTTGCGCATTTTCCATACTAGAGAAAAGTGAGCAAAGAAACCCAACCTTCTCGTTAGGATTTCTCATGTAAGGGTTTCCTAGGGAAAATATTTGTCTATTGTGGATAGTATGTGTATTTCTTTCTATTTTATATTTCTCACATTCCATCTAATTTAATTAATTTAATATAAAATCAAATAACCAGAGTATCTATAATTTAAGGAAAAATTAATATTTTAATAATTTTATGAGATCCATTGTGACAAATTATTCTAATGGAATATTCACAACAATTTACAACGAATTTTTTTACAATAATACCTTTATTCTCGCACTCATGTGAAATTTACTCTCAATATAGTTGATTATTCTCCTAATTAATTAGTGCAATCTCATGATATTATCTTTTTTTTGGAATTTTTTATAGATATAAGTGAATGTTGTTAGTTATTTCCCTTATATATATTATTCTATATATTGAATTAACTTAAATTTTTGTTATTTTTTCCTAGATGGAAAGTGGAAGAACACCTAATTGTATTATGTAGGTGTGAGTAGTATATATCTATTTATCGTTCATTATTTTTTGTTAATCACTCCAAGCTATGATAGTTTAGCATATATTGTGCATTTTCTGCATTTAAAACAGAAAACATTTGATTCTGCGTTTTATATTTAATCAATAAAAAATCAATCACCCATGACGAATTATGGTATAAAATCTAAATGGATCTCGCATACCAAATAGTGTGGACTACAGTTGAAAACTTCACATCAAAAAACACCCATGTCTGTAGGATATTCCATCCTTGTCAACACATTATTTATTAAGAACCAATGGTGATTGTTTGCCACGAAATCTCATGGTTAATGATCGTTGCATAAGCATCAAGTAGACGCTCAAGTTAAAAGTAATGAACGGAGAAGATTCAATCTTATTCATTTGAAGACATCAATCAATGACTCTAGAAAAAATTTCGGACTCTCATGAAAATATGAATGAGCACCTAACCCAAATAATGCTAGTTGTTAGGATGCAAGGAAATCAATTATCTCGTTTCATATCAAGTTGTTAGGGAGTATTCAATGAATATAATTCAAGGATTGAGAATGAGTTTATGTCCTTATGAAAACACTAAGATATTCCATAGTCTTTGACATGACTTAGTGTATTTTTTTTTAATACAAATTTGTGTTTCTCCTATTTACTTCTTCTGCAATTTGATAACCTTGCAACCTATGGTTGAAGTGACCTATGGTTGCATTATTGGTACATTTTCTTATAAATCTATGGTAAATATGATAACAAATTAGTATAAAGGAAATATAATATATTTGTTTTGGTCGTAAATACTAAATGAGTTGTATTCCAAAATATTAAATGGAAAAACATTTGCATAAACCATAAATAATAAAGAATAAATGAGAATAAAAACTAAAGAGTGAGCGTACCTACACTCTCAATGGTTGGATGACACTTGATAAAATAAATAAATAAATAAATAAATGCATTATTCACCAACTTGAATATTTTTGTAATGTTTTTAAATATAATAAGATATATAATATAGGGAAATGTTAGGATATTTATAGACTTACAATTTTTTTAGATCAACTTGTTCTAATGTGTTTTTAGGTAAATTGTGTTTCTTTAATATGCTTATTTTTTACACATTAGTATGCATTTGAAGTTATTGTCAAGAGTCAATTAATTGGTCTTTTAAATAAAGGTAGATATTTCACCAGAATATTTAATTAGTCAATTAATTGGTCTTTTAAAGAAATGTAGTTATTTCACCAGAATATTTAATTATCAACCAATGCTCGTATATATTTATCAAGCCTATTATGAAAAATATATGAAAGATGAAAATGTTAATATGTCATGGGTTTAACTAATGTATGATTGTAGTAAAAATCCAATAAATAGGGAATCTACTTTGTTAAGCTACAAAGTTCAAAATTTAAATAATAGAAGTGGAAAGAATCATCAATCATGAAATAAGAAATATCTATTAATTAAAAATAAACCATCAACGCATCAACAAAGATCATTAGCTCTATGTAATCTACCACAATAAAATCAAGTGTGTAATCTATGATAGAGAATTAAGAGCATAGATGTTATGCTTATTAGATATGAGTTTTCCTGCAAAAACTTGATAGAGATGATATATTTATGAAACACATGATAAACAAAATCGAATCAATAACTAAATAACAAATTAAAACTATAAAACTACCTACACTAACTAATCCAACACCTATTCTAATGAGCGGAACCTGACTCCTTGGGACAAAGTGTTGCAATTGGTTTCAAAAGCTACAAAAGTAACAACTCAATACACATCAACTTCACAACCAGGGGAAAAGAACTTGTACTAATTAAAGAGGCAATTCTAGAAATAATTCAAGCATTCCTCCTCCCTACATGGAGAAGGCGTCATTCTTATACACTTCTCAACTTTCCTAACCTTAGAAAATGTGATCAGAAAAATATTAAGAATATATGATTATCAAACTATTCTAACCATTGATTAAATGAGTAATTAGTTACAAGTAGCTGACTACAAGTAATACAACATTATTTCTTATTACATCTTATCATTGTCATTAGTTACAACCAAGCCATATCTATAATCATCGTTTACCAACAATTTATATATGTTGTATTGAGTGATCTTAAGCTCTTAAATGGACACATTGTTTCATTCGACTAGATCCACTTGTAATGGATACAATTCTTACTTTAAGATTCATGAGGGGCAATGGGTCACATATGTATCACATATTTTATTTGAAATAATGGCATGAGTAGATAGACTTCAATGTGACTAGAGTAGAAACACTTCAATGTAACTAGAGTAAAAATGCACCACTAAGATAGGAGTAGTAGCACCATGAATAGTAGCACATCGATAACGCAAGAATAGTAGCACACTTGAAACATTGAAATAGTATCTAACAAACATCAGTTGTATAAGTGAATACAAAGGCCTATTTCTCCAAAACACATAAACATAGTTAAATAAAATAACAAGAAATAAGGTAAATTGTATCTTCAACAAGATGCATTGTTAAGGACAATAAAAGACTCAAAAAAGTTATAAATGGTGTAAAAAGGTAATTGTTTTCATTATGACTAATGTGTTGTCCTTGATGGAAACCTACTTGTAGCATGATGTGTATATGTTTTCCTTGATGGAAACCTACTTGGTAAATACGTCAAAATGATGGTAGTAGGAAGAGTACATATGTGATAGAGAGATCAAACAAAGAAATATTAGTTTAGAGACAGAGGAATGATGAATTTAAAGTTTGAGGAAGTATACGCAAGTTCTGTGAAGCAAATTCGTATACATGTGCAGGTATGATGAAGATAATTTGTGTATACATAGGTTATGTGAAGCAAAGCCGCGTACATACACATGTATGATGAAGAGAAGTCGTGTACGGTTGTTGTACCATGGTATTTTCAATACCAGGGGTCTTTACCATTGTATTGGCCCATAGTATTGAGCTCGACAACAGAGATTTGATCTCGTCAAGGAATACCATCGACATTACTAAGGGTTTGACCCAAGGTATTAGATAAGGCCTAAGATATATAAGGAGATGAAGATCAAATTGTTAAGTTTGTGCTATGGGTTATTGATGAACTGTTTGATCTGAAATAAGTGTGCACCTGAGAATGTGATGATGGATCAGATCCAATAGATCTGAAATGACTATACATTGATGCTTATGGGTTAGTTTGATCTATGATGTTAATTTTGAACACATTTTCTTACTATGTATGTCGAGATATGGGTTTATCTAAAGTTCTAATGTGCATGAAGGTATAAATAAATAATTGTAGATATATACAGAAGTTTGTATCAGGAATATCGTGTGCATATGCGAGTCTCATTCCGGTAAGTCGTGTATTGTTTCTGCAGAATGGATAGATATGTACACAAGTTTGATTCCTAAAAGGCGCGTATACATGTGGAAGTGCTTTGTGGGAAGAACGTATATATCCTAGGGTTTTATTGAATATGATATCTGATCAGACTAATCAGTCTTGTTGTGTTTTTTGTTGTCTGCAAATGAAGTATTACATGATGATCTGGGTTTAAAAATGATGATTGAAGTTGAATTGTTTGAAGATTGATATGTTGAATATTAATGATGCAACTATTTATATGTGGTTCATAAATTTGTGATGGTTCTGTGATTATTTCAGAATTATTCACTAGTTATGTGTGTAACTCAGTGATTATTTCAAAATGACAGTGACTCAATTTCAGGGTTCTGTGTTTTGAGATCTGTACGCAGGTTTTCTTAATTAAAAGCGCATCTATACGTGGGTATTATTCATAACAGTAGCATATAAATTTTGATATATTGTTGATCAGGTTTTGTAGTGGTGGAAGTTGGTTTCAGTGATGGATAACAATGTATGGATTGATGAATGACAATGATTTGACATGATTTGTTCTTGTTTAGTTTGATCAGTTGAACTGGTTGCATTGGTTGATTGAAATTCAGTGATTGATTCATTTAATTAAGTAAATTTATTTAGCATCTCGTTATGTTTTGGCTCAGTAATATGTGATGGATTCAAAGTGTGATTGAGTGATTGTTTCAGTGTTATAGAGTTGCATATCCAGTCTTTAATGTATTGAGATCTATACACAGGTATGCTTCATGGAAAGAGTGTATATATGCGTATATTCTTAAGAATAATAGTGTATATATTTTGATATATGTTTGATCGGGGTTTGCAATTACATAATCTTGTTTCTGTGATGAATAGTACGTGGATTGGTATTCTGGTAAATGGATTTACAGTTATGTAAATTCTTTGGTTGTTTTAGGATAAGTTGTTTGATTTGGGTCTCATTTGGTACAATTATTAAGTTGGTTCATTAATTTGATACAATTATTGGATTTATTTTGTTATTTTTTATTGGGCTTAAATGATGGAAGTGGGTCTAGTCTGAAAATATGATGAAAAGTGGCCTATAGGTTTTGATGGTTTGAATTAGTTGGATCTAGTATGAAAATTATGAAATGTGGTCCACAGAGTTATTGAGGGTTGGAGCCTTCAGTGAGGGACTCATATCTTCCTTCCGATAGTAGTTGGTAAATCAGATCAGGAGGTAGGAGCTCCCTTCCCGTGAGTGTCGTAAACGAGAACAGGGGGTTGGAGCTCCCTTCCAGTGGGCGTTGGAGAATGAGAGAAGATTGTAGCCTTTTGCAAGTGGGTTCTTGCATGCTGTTATGAGTCTGCATTAGTACAATACTGTAAGATGTTTTTCATATAATAAAAGATGAAGAAAGAGACGACAACAACGATGGTTTTCTCCGACATTAGGTTTCCACCTAAAAATCATGGTGTTCATATGTGTTGAGTTTTTCTTATGTGTGATAGTTTATTGTGTTATTACTACACATTGCTATTGTTTAATTAATTGCTAATGAAGTACTGATACACTGATTCAAGTTAAACAGATGATAAAATAACTGAAAGGTAAGTTAAAGTTAACGTTAGTTGTCTACATAACAGTCGCGTACATACGCAGGTTTACTTTAGTATAGTCATGTATAGAAATACTAACAAGTAAAAGAAATGTTTAAGCGAGTTTTAAATACTGATTCACCCCCCTCCCCCCACTTATTATTTTTCCCAACAATTGGTATCAGAGCAGGTTCTTCAAAAGAATCTTGATCGCTCGAAGAATATCTGTGAAGATTATGGGAAAGAAGAAGATAGCTCAAAGAAAGGATTCAGAAACTAGTTGTAGTGATAGTGATATATCAGATGTAGTGAGAGGAACATATATCAGCAAATATTTAGTTTTGAGAGTACCTCACTTTCGATTAATCAAAAATGAAGAACACAGTAATGAAAAATTATGAGGTATGGGTTCTTCTTCTAATTTTCATCTATTTCCTTATCTATGCAATAATAAGGATAGTGATGATGACAATACCGAACTTCCACTAATGGTTAAAAGTGAAAGTAAGAACTCTAAAGAGAATTCAGATTAAAAAATGATGCCTCTAGAAGCATAAGATCAAGGAATGTCAGAAACAATGGCCAATGAAAATGTGCCAATTCTAAGAAAATATAATTATCAACAATGGAGAGAAAATATTAAGTCTAATCTAATCAACCTTGATATTTGGTTTCTAGTATGCAATGGCTACACCAAGATTCCCCTATTGGAGGCATTGAGTGACATATTTTTTAGCATATCTGACTCAATGTTGAATAAGGTTGTGCATTATAAAACTACAAAGAAAGTGTGGGATAAGCCACAAGAAATCCATGAAGACATTTCAAAGGAATATTGGAAACTACAAGGTAATCCTATCCCTAACAATGCGTCAAAGAATGAACATGATGATAAAACAACTCTTATGATGTCAAATGAAGTTACTGATTCAGAAGACAACGGGTTAGAATAAATTTATGATATTAGAACAAAACTTGATCTTGCTTTGAAAAAGATTGTTAATCTTAAAGATAAGTTACAGGCATATGATAATAAGGATCATATTAAATCAATAAATGTTGTTGTGGAATCTAACCAATATTGTGGAGGTCTTGAAGCTGAGATCATATCTCTAAAGGCGTATCTTGAAAAATCATATAAGCGGAATGAAGAACTACTTCAAGCATTTGAAGAACAAGAAAATGGGCTGAAAGAAGAGATTCTCAAATTAAAGGAGCAAGTAGAAGAAGGAAGAAGGATTGAAGAAGGTATGAAGAAGAAGTATTCAGAAAAGGAAAATCAATATAAAACAATGGAGGTTGAGGCAAACATTTTAAAAGGCAAATTAGAATAAAAAGATAAACAATTGAGATTCCAAGATAGTACTAAAATTCTCGATAATATTGTTAGTACTCAAAAGTATCCCGCTATTAAATATGGTTTTGGTTTTCATGAAAATATTAAAGGATAATCTAGTTCACAAGCTAGTGCTAAGAATCCAAATGATAAAAATGCAAAATTTGAAGTGTTTAACAAAGAGATAAGAATCCAACCCGATCAACAACCAAGGATCATGAACCCTCAAAGGAAATCATTTTCTCCTAACTATAAGAGTGTCAATCAATTCTCTCCTCTGATCAATAATGTTGAATTATTTATATGTCATAATTATGGACACGTTGCAGGAAATTTCAAAATCACATTTTTTCGGCCTCAAGCTAATAGTTGTTCCACTAGAAGATCATCACCTCCTAGGTACTTAGGTTTCTTTAAGGGATATTTTTTTTCTTGCAATATATTTTGTCACAAAGCTATTGATTGCAATATAAGGAACATGAGACTGAAATATTATGATTCATATGCTTCCTTTTCTGGTCATATAAGATGTTTTTCATGTAACATGTTCTGGCATGTAGCAAAAGAATGCAGGAAAAAATCAATGAATCACAACAGACAACATGGCAAGCAATCATATAAGAATATTTATGAAAAAAGGACTAACGAAGATGGACCCACCAACATTACTCTTAATAAGAAGAAAGAATAAGAAAAGATAAGATGTGGTCTTTCTCTTTTCTCGTTTGAAAATGGAGATGAATGGTACATAGACAACAGATGCTCTCATCACATGACTGGAGATAAGAGTAAGATGGATTCTCTCAGGAAAAACCAAGATGGCAAGTTTATTATTTCAAATAGTGCTCCAACAAAATTTCTAGGAAAAGGTAGATCCATAATTAATAAACATAGAAGAGCAACTGATACTTTATTAGTTCAAGGGTTAAAGCAAAATATTCTAATTGTAGGTCAAATGGCGGATAAAGGAAATGTAATTTTGTTTACTTCAACCAAATGAAAAGTCATAGATGAAGAATATAGGAAGGTCATAGCAAGAGGATATAGAAATTTAGACAAATTATATGTTTTTAAATAATTAAATTCTCGTAGGTATGAGGAGAATTCAGACTCAAAGTAAAAGGATATGATTCCCACTAAAATCCATTGTTCTTAAAAGAATACTACTAACAGTAACTGCAGAAGTGATGTGAGGTGCATGACCTCATGAAGAGCAGAAGCTGATTATCAAGTCCTTAGAATCAATGATGTATAATCTGGGGGGGGGGGGAATACATATGTTATCTTGATGATGATTCCCATGGTTTCTTTGATATTCATTATTTTTATTATTATTGATAGTGCATCTGGTGTAGTAAGAGTGAACATGTACAGACAATATAGGCTCAGGGGGACTTGTAGTCATAAAGTCTTAGTATTTTAATTTTTATACGTGGATCCTATGAAGGACAGTCTGTATATACGCGTGTTCTAATTTAGACAGTCACATATGTTTCTCTATAATAAAGAAACATTGGAACATGCTCACGAAAAAGTTCTAATGTACTTCAGTTAGTTCTTATTTGAGTTTCTAGTTCTGAAATTGATTGATTATAGTCTGTTGATTCTATTTAGAAGTGATTTTGGATTCTATGAGTTAATGATGCTTTAATGGATATCTGATTGATGAAGTACTTTGATGTCCTTAATGATGGATGAGTTGATACGATTAGACTTAAAATAGTTGGCACGAGTTCAAGGGGTGCATTTTCTATGCTTCTAACAGTGCATTGTTGGCATTTTTGTTTTCTTGAGAACTCCTTAGTACATAATGATGCTTATCATTGGTGATGCTCATGTTGCTAAAGTTTCTGAATGATGATATGTTGTTGTCATGATGCATGGGTTTCTTATGGTGAAATTATGGATGATGCTTATATGTTTCTTAATCCACTAATCAGATTTGTGATGATAGAAGACGCTCTAATAATGCATGTATATGATTTGATTGAGGATTGTTGTTCTTATTTACAGAAATAACATGTAGATCTTGTTATCTCATACTATGATTATTTGATGATGATATTTTTGTCATGGATGATGCACATGTTGTTGTTCTTTCTCCTTACACATGTTACATGTACATGTTGTGATGAAAATGGTGTGTTTCTAGAAGATTATGTTCATAAATCATGATGATCTTGATGGTATGAGATCATAGGCATGAATTGATTAATTGGCGATGATGAGTTCATGTTTATTTCCAAAAGGAATCTTATGGATGACTACTAAAGTTGCATATTGGAGAAGTGGTTTTTGATATGATAATTCTTCATATATGATGATAATGGGTCAAGAGAATGATATTGTTGCAAGTTTCATGAAGATTTATATGCTACTGCTACATCTGCTAGATGATACTTGGAAACATGGCATATTGCTACACTTCCCTATCTTTCTCTATGATGATATGCTTGGTTCTCACTTATGTTGTTGATGTTGCATTCTTGGTCACAAGTTAATGATATTGAAGCTACATTGTCTTATTTTGCATATTGATGATGAGTTTTTGTTCATGTTGTTGTTATCTAAAGTACATATCCTACATGGTATATGATGGTTATTGATGACTACCATGGTCTTGATATCTCATTATAGTGGACTTTGGTTTTGATTATAAATGTCATATATGTGTCTTAATGTAAAGGTCATGAAAAAAACCATGATGTAATTATTGTAATATTTAGTCATGATCGGACTATTAAGGTTAAGTCAGTTATGTATGTAATCCCATGTAGGGAACTTGATGTAATCTTGAGTCAAATATGTAAACACACAATGATGGGAAATTGATGTAAGCATGAGTCCTTGGTGTCAGGAAAGGTCATATTTGGTTGACTCATAGAGTCATGTACTTCATTGAAAATATTCCAGAAGATTCATCATAAGCTGAGGGGAAGCATGGTCAGTGTTCATATTCAAAATATCAGATCTACAGTTATCATGTCTACAAAGGGGGAAAGAAGTCTTCACTTTACATTGGTAAGCCATTTTCCTGTGATGTCAAAGGGGGAGAGTAACTTGGTGTTTGAAAATATTGGTTCTTAGCTTGATGTGTTTACAGGTATTTACAGATTGTGGTTGTGGTGATCAAACACCAAATTAGTTGCCATAAATTAGTAAATATCTCGACATGATTGTAGCAGGATGAGTACAGATATGAATAAGAGATCAAACAAAGAAATATCAGTTCAGAGACAAAGGAATGATGAAGGTAAAGTTTTAGGAAGTATATGCAGGTTCTGTGAAGCAAATTTGTGTACATAAGGAGGTATGATGAAGATAACTCATGTATATGCAGGTTATGTGAAGGAAAGCCACATACATACACATATATGATGAAGAGAAGTTGCATATACATAGGCTATGTGAAGAAAATCCACGTACATGCATAGGTATGATGAATATAAGTCACTTACATTTTCTGCACCATGGTATTCTCAATACCAGGGGTCTTTACCATGGTATTGACCCATAGTATTGAGTGTGGCAATGGATATTTGATCCCGTCAAGGAATACCATTGGAATTATTAAGGGTTTGAACTAAGGTATTAGCTAATGCCTTAGATATATAAGGAGATGAAGATAAAAATGTTAAGTGTGTGCTATGGGTTATTGATGAATTGTTTGATTTGAAATAAGTGAGCACCCAGGAGTGTAATTATGGATCAGATCCAATAGATATGAAATGACTATACATTGATAATCTGCTTATGGGTCGGTTTGATCTATGATGTTAATGTTTGACACATGTTTTTACTATGTATGTCGAGATATGGGTTTATCTGAAGTTATGATGTGCATTCAAGATATAATTCAATAATTTCATATTTATACGTAAGTTTGTCTCAAGAAGATCACGTGCATGCAGGTCTTAATCCAGTAAGTGGTGTATTGTTTTTGAAGAATGGACAGATTTGTGCACAAGTATGATTCCTGAAAGGCGCGTATACACGCAAAAGTGCTTTGTGAGAAGCACATATATGCTAGGTTTTTCTTGAATATGATATCTGATTAAACTAATCAGCCTTGTTGTGTTTTCTATTTTCTGTCAATGAAGTATTACATGATGATCTAGGTTTAATAGTAATGATTGAAGTTGAATAAAATGAAGATTGATATGTTGAATAGTGATGACGAAGCTATGTGTCTGTGGTTTAGAAATATGCGATGGTTTTGTGATTATTTCATAATGATTTAGTGGTTATGTGTGCAACTCAGTGATTATTTCATAATCACTGTGATTTTTTCATAATCATAGTGATTTAGATTCACTGTTCAATGTTTTGAGATCTGTACACAGGTTTTCTCAACGCAGAGTGCATGTATACGTGGGTATTATTCATAACAATAGCATATACATTTTGACATATTGTTGATCAGGGTCTGTAGTGGAAGAAGTTGGTTTCAATGATGGATAATAGTGTATGGCTTGATGAATGACAATGCATTGACATGATCTATTCTGGTTTAGTTTAATCAGTTAAACTAGTTGTAATGGTTGATTGAAATTCAGTGATTGATTCCGTTAATTACGTAAATTGATTCAACATCTGGTTATATTTTGGCTTAGTAATATGTGATGAATTCAAAGTGTGATGGAGTGAATGTTTTAGTGGTACAGAGTTGCAGATTCAGTCTTCAATATATTTAGATTTGTACGCAAGTATGCTTCATGGAAAGCGCATATATACGCGGATATGATTAAGAATAGTATCGTATATATTTTTACATATGGTTTATCAGGGTTTGCAGTGACATAAATCTTGTTTTTGTGATGAATAGTATTTGGATTGGTATTCTGGTAAATGGATTTAAAATGATCTAACTGGTTTGGTTGTTTGACAATAAGGTGATTGATTTGGGTCTTAGTTGGTACAGTGATTAAGTTGGTTTCGTAGCTTGATACACTGATTAGTTTTAGTTTTTTATTTGATATTAGGCTTAAATTATGGTAATGGGTCCAGTCTAAAAATATGATGAAAAGTGGCCTATAGTATTTTATGGTTTGAATCAGGTGGATCCAGTATGAAAATTATGAAACATGGTCCACATAGGTGTTGAGGTGTTGGAGAGCTTCGGTGGGGGTGCGTCTGCTTCGGTGGTAGCTAGTAATCGAGGATCGGGGGGTTGGATAAACTGCCTTCCAGTGGGTGTCGGTAAACGAGATCAGGGGGTTGAATCTCTCTTCTAGTGTGTGCTAGAGAACGAGAGAACATTATAGCATTTTGCAGGTGGGTGCCTACATGTTGGTATGCATTTGCATTAGTAAAAGATTATAAGATGTTTTTTATATAAGAAAATATGAAGATAGAGATGACAACATCGATGGTTTTCTCCCACATTAAGTTTCCACCTAAAATTCCTTGTGTTCATATGTGTTTATGTGTTTCTTATGTGTGATGGTTTATTATGTTCTTATTGCAAATGATTAATGTTTAATTAATGCCTAATGAAGTACTGATACATTGGTTCAAGTTAAGCATATGATGAATTAACTGAAAAGTAAGTTAAATTTAACACTAGTTGTCTGCATAACAGTCACATACATATATAGTTTTACTTCAATATATTCACGTACAGAAACATGAATAAGAAAAGAAAATTTTAATTGAGTTTTAAATATTGGTTCACACACCACCCCCCCGCCTCTTAATATTTTTCCCAATAAAGGTAGAAGTAAAACCTTTGTTAAAAAATGGAATTTTTGAAGCCCAACAGTTCTGTAATATGATGGAAATTATATGTTCTAGACATAAAGTGATTCAACAATTCATATTCTCTTTGGGATTAACAATTGTAGTTATTTTTGGAATAACACTCAATTGGTCTATGAATTCTATTTAAAGAGAATGAAGATTTATTTACTGAAAAACTATTGTGAGAAACTCTTATGTAGAAATATTTTTCTTCTACATTAATATATTGCCTCAAGTGGTTGCAATTTTTGGGGCCGTGGCTTGTTTCCCTCTTTGAGTAAAACATTAGTGCACTAATATTTAATATGGTTACGTGAGTCCTTATTGAAGGTCTTAAACTTGTGTAGAAATACCTTGTTTTGTCAAACATGTATCAGATCGCATTTGAAGGCTCGCCCCCATTGTTGATCGAGATCCTCAACTAATGACACCACATGCATCAAAATATTTATGGGTTTTGTTATTTTTTGTGTTTATTGGATAAGAAAGCCATTCCATTGCATCCAAAGTGTGGCATTCAACTAGAAACACTTTTCCTTTCACATGAAAAGGTTTTTTATTTTCCTAATATATGACCTTTTTTTGTTAGAGCTAGGGGTATAAAGTTGTATTATGCCCTTAAAAAAAATTCATTGTATCAATATTTCATATTTTTTGTTTACTTTCTCATTTCGCTACTCTTTCCAATTTGCATTTTTTATTTTTTGTGTGCTCTTTGTAATATCAACAAATTAGAAATATAATGGAAAGTGTTTCCTTTTATACATATTCTTTTCGTGGTCTCAGAAAATCGAGAAATGAGAGAAAACTTTCATTTTCCAAGAACGCTAATTGAAATGTAACTCCATTTTTGTAAAGTTTTGAAACACATTTCTTCAAAATTTCACTTGTTTTTCTCTGCAATTGTGTTGACAATTTTTGCAGGCAAAAATAAAGCCTTTTGGGGTAAGCATGCATTATGAAGCAAAGGGTAAACCAAAAAACTCTTCTCTATCATTTACCATGTATTTTGAATTTGTTCCCTTCATTGAAGTTATTTTATTAAATAATAAGTCTTTAGTTAAAAATTTCTTTTCATGAAGTTATTTTTTGAAAACGTTCATGGAGCTCTATATTATCATGTAATTTTATTGTAACTTGAAATTCACTTAAATTATAAAAATGAATAACTATAAATTAACTTCAATTTTAAATTTTTAAGTTACTATACAACTTTAATTTATAAGTTGTTTCATTGAAAAGTGATTCTCACTTATTTTATAAAGAATAGTGGCTTCATAAGTAAATCATTTGTAAAAGTGATTCTCGATTATTTAAAAAAAATGATCACTTCATAAGTAACTTATTTATAAAAGTGATTATCATTTATTTTATAAGAGTGGGTCATTTTATAAGTAACTTATTTGTCAAAGTGAGCATATGGGAAAAGTTAGAGAATGAATGATTCTTTTAACTCAAAAATCTCATTGTATATTTATCACCATGTGGGAAACCCTCTACTTATCACATGGCATCTTGGTTATCTTTTGTACATTTCTTAACAAGGTCATAAATTTGGCATCCAAAGTTTATTTTTAATGCTATTTTTTTTAGAGCTTTTCATCTAGTTTCTTCTTTTGAAGCCATAATACTTACATAAATTAATATGGCTAGTCCAAATGATTACTTGCTTATTATTACAAAATATTTATCATGGAAATCTATTATGGAAATATTACAATAAAGGACTTTACCAAATCACCTTAAAAAAAGAAAAATACCCCATAGATGTCGCAAAGAAAGTCGAATGAGATAATAAAAATGACAAAGCACATGGATTAATGGGAAATCCATCTCTAGGGATTTATGGCTTCAACTTCAACAAATTGATGGCCCATATGAAGCTTGAGGAAATTTAGAAGTCATTTTTGGTAAGCACAATGAGATTTGAACCCACCAACTTGAAAATCACTTAATTTATTTAAATCCAAAATATTTCTCTTACATTGAGGATTCTCTATCTAAGTTCAAAATACTACTTACATACTATAAATTAGAAATGAGGTATATTGATCTATATATGTTATTCTTGCTAAGCTTGGTAATGAATATTCTATTTTTGTGTCTTATTTTCACTCCACCAGAGAATCCCTATGGGTTGCTTACAAACCACCCTCTCTTGATGTTGAAAATGCAGCAAGAAATTCCTAATTTAATTTTGTACTTGATTAAATTAGGAGAAAATTTGAAATTCCACATCAGCAAACGAATTGAATGAGTTAATTGAGTTATTATCACTCAATTAGCTTAGTTAATTCATGTTAGAGTATGAACTTGAGTTGTGTACAGTTATTCCTAAATTAGGAGCCTAGGTTGCATCAATTTCAATTGTAACAATTTAATTCAGTTAAATTGAGTTATGGCCAATTAAACTAGTTCCAACTATTGGAGGAACTAGTCAGAGGCCTAGAAGTGGGGTGCAACTTCGGTGTTTAAACAATTAACTGATCAATCAGCCTAAATTAACTCATGCATGCAAAAAGTCAAGTTACCCAGTTGAGTTTGGAGTTCAAGGACATTGTACTATCAGTTGTAGAATATTCCAAATTGTACAGCTCATGCATGCACAAAATTCGAGTTACCCAGTTGAGATTGGAGTTCAAGGGCAGTGTACGATCAATTGTAGAATATTCCAAATTGTACAACTCATGCATGTATTCAAAGTAAGTACTAAAGGTATTGTGCAATTCTCATTGAGGAATTTCCTAAATAATATGGGCCTAAATCCTAGGAAAAAAATGCAAGGAAATAGGAGCTTGGAGGGCTTGAAAATTTCCTAAGTGTTGGCCAAAGACAGTCAGTCAAGAAGAGGATAGGAAATACTTATGCAGGTTGAGCTCAAGGTGGAGCAAATAATATTATATTCATCCAGATCATTTCATTAATGCAAAACATATAGTAAGGGGTTTTGAGCAGTTGCTTTCCCCTAGATATATGTCTGTGTATATGTGTTGAATCTTGATCCATATTAATGATTTGTGTTCCCGATCGTGAATTTTCTTCTGTAGATTGGTAGAGTAGATTCTTGTCTTTTGTTTTATTAAATTCATGAGAATATTGAATCTAAAATTAAAATTCTACATGGTATCAGAGCTAGATTGAAAGTAGAGAAGAGCATTTGAAGTTTTCATTCTAAGAAGTTCGAAATTCAAGATCAGTGTTGCAGGTTTTCTCAAGGACTCAGAAGATGACTTTCAATGGAATCAGAGTTGAGTATGCCTTGGAAGGAACCAAAAATTGTGTCCCATGGAAGATCTACATGCAATAAGTATTTCATGACAACAGGTTTCTAGAATACATCACGACAAATGTAGCAAAACCCCCAGCATATGATTCCCATCATCTCACTCAATGGAAGAAGGATGTGGCTAAAGTGAGGAGGATCATATTGGAGGGAGTTTAATATCATATTGTCGCGAATATCCATGGGAAAGAAAAAATTTTCGCGATGTGGAAAACGCTGACATATTTGTTTGAGAACAATAGTGACCACAGAATTTGGCACTCAAGGACAAGCTTCGATGCATTAAGATGCAAAAGAATGAAACAATTCTGCAGTACCTGAGCAAGTTTACACATTGTTGTGATGAACTTGGTGGGGTCGGTGTTAGTGTCTTATAAGAATATTTGGTAGCTCTAGCTCTTTTGGGCCTTCCCAAGAGCTGGCATAATTATTAAGAGTCGGTAAATGGTAAAGAGAAACTACCAAGATGGGAGTGGTTTTGGTCCGATCTAGTATGAGAATAAATAAGGTAGAGTAACAGATATGCGACCTCATCCAAGGTTGAGGATGAGGAGAATTGTGCCTTGGTTGGAAACGAAAAAAAGGGAAAGGGAAGAAATCCCAATCCAAATGAGATTCTAGTCAAGGGGGAAAGAAATGGGACCTGTCGAAAATTAAATACTTTCATTGTCATGAATTTGGGCACTATGAAATGAAATTCCCAAACAAGAAAACAAGCAAGAAGGCCTCAAGAGGAGCAGCGTGTGAAGCTCTAAATTCACAATTAGAGCTTGATTTTACCCTCATTGCATGCATGGAAATCAAAGTGATGGGAATTTTTTGGTATCTCGACAGTGGTGCCTCATTCCATATGAGAGGGAACATAGATTTCTTCAGTGACTTGGAGGAGAAGGACCTCTAGATGCACATCGAGATGGGAGATGATGGAAGGTATAGGGTGACCGACATTGATACAATTAGTTTTCAGAGGGATTTTGGCTCCTCTATTAGGCTCAAGGATATGATGTTTGTTTCAGGTCTAAAGAAGAACTTGGTTTCCATCGCGGTGTTGGAAGACTGTGGATACGATCTGATATTCAGAAAAGGAAAGGAATTCCTGAGGCACATATCCACGGGACAAGTGAAGTGGATCATATTTTCAGGTGAAGAGCCTCTATAGTTTGGATGTGGTATACTTTGCTTCTTTGAGCACAAAGTAGGAGAATGTGCAGAGCCAAGATTTTGGAGAATTATGGCATAGAAGACTTGGCCATTTGCACCATGGAGATTCAAATATCATGCAACAGATCACCATAGGCCTCCCCAACATAGCACTAGAGAAACATAATAAATGCAAAGGGTGTACCCTGGGGAAGTACACGAAATCCACCTTTAATGATTAGGATAGAGGCAAGCATTCAATCCTTGAAATGATCCACTCTAATGTCTGTGGACCTTTATCGAAAACCTCCATATCCAAGCATAGGTATTATGTTATATTTGTAGATGATTTCTCACGTAAGTGTTGTATTTTATTCATGCAGAAGAAATACCATACATTCTCGAAATTTATTGAATTTAAATCACTTGTTGAGAAATAAATGGACAGGAAAGTGAAGGCTATCAGGAGTGATAACGGTGGCGAATATGTGTCAAATGAGTTTAAGAATTTATATGCTAAGGAAGGAATTTTATGGGATTTGACAACACCCCATAACCCACAAAAGAATGGGGTGGATGAGATGAAGAACATAAGTATTGTGGGAGTTGCACGAGAAATGTTGCATGATTAGGGCCTACCTCTACACTTGTGGGACGAAGCATGAAACACAATTGTATATGTGAATAATAGGAGTCCTCATCAGATTCTTGGCATGAGTACGCTAGAAGAATATTTTTCAGAGAAGAAACTAGATGTGTCACACTTCAAGAACTTTGGATCATCAGTATATTTCCATGTTTCCAAGGATGCAAGGAAAATTCTAGGGCCGACAGCTGAGTTGGCCATATTTGTGGAGTACAATGATTCACCTCACAAATATCAGGTGTACGTATCATCTCTCGGGATGATATTTGTTCATACGTATTAAGTTCGATGAAGAGAAGGAAATGAAGTGTTCCCTTGGAAGGGAGCTTCAACTACATGTTGAATAGGAGTTGTTGACACCAAAGGAAGAACCTCAAGAAGATGTGGAGCAGCCACATGCACAGGAGCAGAGAGTGGATACAACCACTCAAGTAGAGACATCCAGGGAAGGAAGGAAGCTGACCAGGAAAGATGACAGATTATTATAGGATGCTAAAGAGAATTTGGAAGCACCCACATTGGAACGCAGGCACATGAGGTCACCATATCGGTACACAGGATACATGGATTTGATGAGTGAGCTAGTAGAGACATAACCAACCTCATTCGAGGAAGAAGTAGAGTAACTAGTATGGATTGATGCTATGGTACAGGAATATAATTGCATTGTCATAATTGTGTTTGGGAAGTGGTACCAAGACCTGCAAACAATTCAATGGTTGTTTTAAGATGGATTTACAAGGTAAATCATGCAGTAGACAGAAGCACAGAGAAGCACAAGGTCATATTCATGGCCAAGGGGTACTTCCAAGTAGAAGGGATTGACTATGAAGAGACCTTTTCTCCTGTAGCAAGGTACTCTTCCATCAGATCAATACTAGCTCTGGTTGCACAAATGGGGTAGAAAATACACAATATGGATGTGAAGACATCATTCCTCAAAGGATTGATTGAGGAGTAGGTGTACATTGAACAACATGGAGGATTTGAGACCTTCGACAGAGATTCACATGTGTGTCAACTCAAGAGAGCATTGTATGGGTTGAAGCGAGCACCTCGTGCTTGGTACACTAGGATTGATAGCTACCTCACCATTTTGGGCTTCACCAAAAGTTAAGCAGATGAAAACCTTTACCACATTCTGGTAGAAGGTAAATTGTTGATTATAGTTGTTTCTCAATTTAATTGCCTTAAATTGATTACATAAATCATCAACCAAGGCCTGTAAATAGACGAAGTGTAGGGAACTATATGTGCTAGAAGTATTTTCTTATTAAAGTTAAATTAGATAATTAATGTAGATGCTCACACTCTTATCTTTCTCTTTCTAAAATATAAAATTGGCACTCTTAACACAATCCCAACTTCTAAAATATTCTCACACTTACATAATGAAACTAAAGTAATCTTCTTGCTTGCAAAATGAAATTAAAGGAACTTCTAAAATTAAACTAAAGAAATCTTACTTCTACAAACTATGATTCATAAAATAGTATATTTATCTACTAGATCAACTCATCATATCACAAAATAATTATTCTAACACTTCTTTGCATAAAAACTAAAATATAATCACACTTGATTTCTCAAAATCAATCACTATAAAACATAACTTCTAAAGAAATTTAATGAAATTACACTACAGCTACAAAGAAAACTCAATCAAATTAAATCACTCCATTGCTAATTACTTAATTAAAATCGATACAAAAGATCAATCTGAGACATTTAATTAACTAGTGCACCAAAATAAATGAAAGAAATTCTAAAAACATAACCTTACCGTTTGCAAGGGCACTCCACAAACATATGGTCACTGGATCCACTTGAAAAATGACCTACGCATTAGAGATATAAAGGATTTATTTAATACAAAGTTAAAAAATATTTTTCAAAAGATAACTAGCGCGTCCAATTTCTATTACATTCATGGTTGTTGCATGGTATTTATAGAGCATGTATCAATTAATTATTTGAGGCCTTTATGCCTACCATTTCTAACAAACTTATAAATTTAACTTTAAAGAGATTACATGATATCATTGCTCATGATTTTATATTTAACACAACAAGTCGTGAGGCGTGCATTTCAAACCCTCGCTCGCCTGTTACATCCACCATGTTGACTTTTGCCTTCGACCACACATTCGAACCTTCCTCCACTGGTCTGGCTCATATAGATAGGAGGAAATTGTTGAATACATTAATCTCCACCTGTCCATATATTTTTTTCCTTATTTGGCACCTCGGATATTGGTAAACCATGGAGTTGGCTACATAAACATAGATTAGTTGTAGAATCATGATAATTTGGTAGTTGTGACAACTATTAACTTAATAATAAAGAAAATTATTAACTATGAAATATAAGACAATTAGATACCTTGCCATGCCAAAAATCCTGTAGCTTGATGACTGTTGAGTGATTATGATGGTCAAAGACAAGAAAATAACTAAGAGAGAGTGCAAAAAATGAATCAATTATGAGGCTCAACATTACCCCACATGGAGTTCATTGCATGTCCTCATGCAAAAATTCAAAATGGATTTCTCTTGTTTAGTGTTGCACTTGTCCAGAAACTTGAGCTAATACATCCAAAAAAAAAATATTCATTCTCTTTCTAGAAATGGCCATCCTAGGCTTCTTCATCAAAATCTTCTACTTTAATCTTATGACCTTCCTTTTTAGAGACTTATTCTTTTACTTCAACTTTTTTATTCTTCTTATGAAATACACCTAGGTGTGAGAGAATGTTATCATTATGGGTCCTTTTTATTTAATTTTTTTCTTTTAAGGTCTCATGTTCTTGTTTCAAGTGTTTGTTCAGTATCTCCAATTCATATATTTCTTGTTTTAAAGTATTGATGATTGGAGGTTCTCGTGGACTGTCAGGTTGCATTCTTTCCACCTAATTTGAATCAGATGTTCTCTTTTACAGAGACTCAATATAATCATAAATTTTTTGTTGCACTGGGTCAATTTTTGGTGACCTCATTGGTGAAGAAACAGTAGGTGAATGAAACTTTGATTCATCCTCCATTTCTAAATCAACATATTATTTGCATGGTTCCTTTATTACGTTTTGAAGCATTGCACTTATTCTTATAGTGGATGAAGGAGGTACTTGTTTTTGAATATTTGTCCTTCCTATTTTACTTGCTTTTGTTTCCCTTGTGGATGTATTCTCTTCTTTATAACTCACTTTCTTTCTTCTAATATTTTTCTTCCTCATATTTTCCAAGATATTCACCAAAGGAGTTTCATATTCTAAATTTTGTTTCTATTATGGAGGATTTTCAATAGAGCTTTCATTCATTGTCTTCCTTCCACTCCTTGCTTTGCTGCTGCTAGATTGCTCTTGTTTCTCTTCTTTAAAATGATTCCTAGTTAGGAAGCTATCCTAATTATCTCCTAGGCTTTCAAGATGGAATTCAATAAGTATTTTCAAAATTTCGTGATGATACATGGTGTTTTCTATGAACTTTATATTTCTTTGAACATTTCGATACATTTTATTCAGACTAATTAATAGAAAATAAGGAAGGTTGATTTCATTCCTTTCTCGAAAATGCATCATCAGACGAATATGGTAGAAGAACATACTACCAAATCCAGCTTCATAGGTAATAAATTTCTGAAGTACTATCAATAAGTTTCTCCATTTACTTTTAAGTGTTGTACTAGGAATACCTTTCTTGAAGATAGTAGTATTCATACCTAGATTTCCTAAGAAATATTTCAACGCAGCTCATTCTATGCTTCTATTTTTTAACCATATTTATCCAGTCCTTGGAAATCTAGTTGCTTCGGCAATGAAATAATTTGTCACCACTAACTTGATGTCCCCAATTTTGACTTCCACTCAATTAAACGCCCTAGAAAACTATATGGTCACCTCTTTGTCACAGTTGTCAAACTTTTCTATGAATTGTAACCATTGTGCTTCCTGCAACATCTGCTTAACCTGCGGGTATCCCTCTATAAATTTTCTTCCTTTTGGCTCTATTCAGACAATAACACCCATGATTGAGAAGTTTTACCTCACAATTTTCTTCTTGAAAAGGTATGATATGATGGCAATTTTATGAGAGAATGGTTTCGCTGAGAGTGCGAATGAGATTGAAAAGTACAGAAGTAAATTAGTCGTTTCGATGACAGGGTATAAGTACTAGTTGGGCAGGTTTAACAATGAATTTGGAATTTGAAATTGGAGTGGTGTGTAATAATGAGTGGTGAGTGGGATGTTTATGGCTTCTTTACCGATGTGACAAGATATTTACTTCTCAACTTGCACTAATGATTGTTTTTGAAATGGCAGTACCAACGTCTACATAATTTCATATATTAATGTTTTAACCCTTATTATTAAGTTTAATATTTTCATACCTTTGAGTTGATGGTTCTAATATTTAATTTCTCCTTTTGAATTATCTTTAAGTGTTCCCAATGGTGGATTTGATCATTCCTTCAATTACTTCAATCAGTGATTCTTGTCAATCATCAATTTGCAGAAATTTGTCAAAGCTGCAAATTCTTAGCAATTTTGTAGATAATTATTTTGAATGAAAAACAAGAAAGAGGAGAATAAAGAAAAATGGGAACCAGATTGGGGTTGCAAAATAAAATTTAGGATGCCAAAATAATTTTGTTTTCACCCTAGATTTTCTGTATAAACATGCCAACATTTGTTGGTTTTCATGTTTTTTTTTTAGAAAGGTTTAAAAGTCATGTTGGAGGAGAGGAAAATCCTTATTAAATAACTTTAAATCAATACTTCCTTGCAAATTTTTAACAAATTCATCATTTTTCAATGGATTATGATAAATTCTAATCGATGGCCATTTACAAGGAAGGTAACTTTTTCTTCCTCGATGGTCCTAATTTTTACTGCACCATTATCAAAGACTGTTTCAATATCATAAGGCCCAAGCCAATGAGTTTGAAATTTTCCTTGAAAATCTTTGAACTTTGAATAAAAAATTAATGCCCAATCTCTTGGCTAAAATTTCCTTTATTTTATGTATTTGTAATGCCACCTAGATCTTTGGTTTTGAACTAGATTGGTTCTTTGTATGACATCTTGTCTTATCTCATCTAGTTCATTCAGTTGCTCCATCCTCAGTTTTTGTGCTTCTGAAATATCAAGACCCAACTTAACTATTTTCTTGAAATTTTTTACTTGAAACTCAATAGGAAACAAGACTTGCTTCCCATAAACAAGTTCATGGGGAGTATGTCCTGTAGTGTTTCTCCATGTGGTACGGTATGCCCATAAAGCTTGTGGAATCTTTTCTGCCCAATTTATTCTATGTTGATGCATGGTCATGGTAAGAATGGCTTCAATTACTTTATTAGTGGACTCTGTTAGTCTCATGTATTCTACAGTATCACTAGATGACTATGGATTTTCTACAGTTTGTTGAAAATAATATTCCCTGACTATCATTTATTTTCAGAAATCTCATTGCCTTAATTATTTTCCATTTAACCTATTCACTATGTCTCATTTTTATCTATTCATCTCACTCTCTTACTCTGAAATTCCAATGATTGACCCTAAAAACCCTCATTTTTTATCCCTTCCCCTACCTAAAACCCCATTTTCCTCACAAAAACCATCCCCTTCACTCATTTCCCTATGTTCATTCAAAACAATGTAAAAACTCATTTTTACATTGTTTTTGAAATTAATATTATTCGGGCCCCACTATTTAAATAAAACTTTGTTTTATTTTTAAAAACCCCGACCCTTTATATGTTTAAACACCCCGCCCTTTAAAACCTTACCCCTTGACTGTCACATAACCCTGGCCCTCACCCTTT
This sequence comes from Pinus albicaulis, assembly GCA_034641835.2. Taxonomy (NCBI): domain Eukaryota; kingdom Viridiplantae; phylum Streptophyta; class Pinopsida; order Pinales; family Pinaceae; genus Pinus; species Pinus albicaulis. The sequence continues at coordinate 1,114,947,290 of CM076584.1, forward strand.
AAGTGCTTATGCTTTAAAAATACCTCGGGCTCCATAGTATAAACACCCCGCTTTGTTATTTTACCCCCCCCCCCCCGATTCGTTCAAACCCCAGCCCCACTGCATTTACTCTGCCACTCCGTTTTTTAAACCATGATCACTATCAAATCCACCATCACTAGATCTGATTACCCCTCATCCATTTCACAATCCAAACTACCCGATATTTAAAACCACCAAAGCTTGTGAAATAAACAGTATTCGCACCTGTCTTTTTCGCCACGTGTCACTCCCTCCATGCTATCGCATCCTCGCTGCACAAACCACCTTGCCGCCTACGCTGCGTGCGATAAACCACCCATCACCCTCGTGCCATAATCCGAAATCGTCGACCCATTTGAATGTTTCAAAGTTGTTTCCTGTCGTGATAAGACCTGTGACTTTGCGATAAGCCCCGAGCCACCATAAAACCCCTGTAACGTGTCTAAAAGACCTAGAAGGCCATATCCAAACACAAAAACCTAAAGCCTCCATTACCCGAAGTCGGTCCACAACTCAAGTTTTATTAATAAATTATTTTTATTGTGCACGTGATTTACATGGAGGAAAATGCATAATTTTCATTTCTAAGTCCGAGAATTATTGAATTAGGGTTCTCTGGGTGACGATCTAGAATGCCTTGTTTGATCAAAAGGACCGAGAGCGCAAGATTAATCTGAATCAACAATGGATCATGACCATTGATGATCATTGAATCACTCCAAAGGCAATGAGTTTTCATCAAAGGACAGAGTACGGTAAAAGAAGAGTTTCACGGTAACTTCGTAGTTAAAGAAAGATCAGAGATGAAGACAAATGAGGTCACAGCTAAAAGATTCACCGTGACAGTCAAAGGTAAAAGAGATTAAAGGTTTAATCAAAAGGATGAAGATGAAATACATGATTAGAAGATGGAGTTAAAACAAAAGACAGATAATAGAGGTCATGGGAAAAGAAAAAAAAATCAAGGGTTAAAGAAAAAATTAGAGGATAATTGAACAAAGGAAGACAGGTCCGAATGACAAAGCAAAACACCATTTACTTCTTCGAAATCACATTTTCCACCTAAATACTCATTTCACTTAAATAAAAGAAGCTACAGTTAATAAATCAGTCAGAGATATTTTTAAGCAGCTTAGAATTTATTGTAAAAGTTAAATATTAAAGCCAAATAGTCAAAATATCTTAAAGTTAGCTCAGTAGTTAATTTAAGAGTTATTATTACAACGAGTTAGTCAGTGATATTTTGCCTTGGGCCTTGCATGGTCTCAAAGATCAGGATTACATTTAATCTGTAATAACTATAGTATGAAACCCTAGATTAGGATCACCTCCTTAATTGTATTTAAATACTGCATGCATTGTTCATTATTATTGTTGGTTGGTTGTTGGTTAGTTGGCTGATTGCTAGACTGGATTTGATCAGACTTTGAGTTGCAAAGACTATTGCACTAGAGTATTGTAACTATTTTGGACATCAGTAATACGAGCACGTTCACAGGATTCTTGAGCTATGTTAATGGTGATGTTATCTTTCTTTGTCATTGTTTCTCCTTTGTTTACCATAATGTGCATCATTTCTCTGATAATAGAACATAAATTTTAGATTAAGATATGTTGTTTGGGAACGTTAACTCTATTTTTTACTACTATCTAAATTTTTTCTTCTACAAGGTCTGATTAAAGAATTCAGGGGTGTCCTGCCTTTTAGTTCCACCTAGCTTATTGTCTTGAGGTTTCCTTATTAGAGTTTAGCCAAAGAATTCAGGGGTGTCCTGCTCTTTAGTTTCACTGATCTGTTATCTTGAATGTTTTCTTTGTCTAAAAAGTAATAGCTAAATAATTCAGGGGTATCCTGTTCTTTAGGATTGCTGGATTGTTGTCTTAAAGGTTTTCTTAGTGGAGTTTTGGCTAAAGAATTCAGGGGTGTCCTACTCTTTAGTTTCTCTTGAAATTGCTACCTTAAAGGCTTTTCTTGTTGAATTATAGTTAAACGATTCTTAATTTCCCTTTAGTTTTACTTAATTCACAACTTACTGTCATTTCATATTTCATCTAAACTAAAAAGATCCACTTGATATAGTTAGCTTTCCCTATGAAAACCATCGCATAGTTTATGTACAATTAAAACCTTTTATGACTCCATATCCCAATGGATTAAGCCTCCCACAATCTATTTATTCAACCTACAATCAATCAATTAATCAATCAATCAAACAAACAAACAAAACAATCTCGAACATCATAACTAGCCTAAAATCAGAAAACATAAGCATAAAGATAAATCAATTAAACATAAACATAGAGAGAGCCCTCTTTGAGCCCATGAAGGCTAGGTCCTTGGACTTAAAAGTGGTTTGATGTGGTTCCCTGCTACTGTTTCTTGCCAATCTTGCAAATTACAAGGAGCCAACATTGTGGCGACCATACTGAGGAGATACTGAGTTATTAAAAAACTTAAAATTCCCTCAAGAACTTAGAAAACCCCATTCAAATTTAGATGAATCAAATGTTAGCCAAGACTGGTATCTGGTTGCCGATGGTGGACAACAGCCAGCCTCAAGACAATTAGAATCATCCACCTAGTGACTCCACTGGTTTTTAGTAGGCCTACTGACTCCACTGGTTTTCTATAGACTTCACTGGGAAATTATTGAGAAATCTTAATATCATCAAACCTCAAATAGAACCCAGTTAAAATAATTTGTGAATAAAGTATTTCTTTCATAGATTGGCTTATTTTCTAAACTATTATAGAACTTTCAAGCTCTCTAAACATTTGGGTCAAATTTTTGGCTTCTAGAAGAATTTGTACCAAATCCCATCCTGACCCAAACCCTCCTGCAATAGTTGACAATCCAGAGCACATTCTAAGGAAATCTCCTAGATCTAAAAATACAACTATTAGAAGACCTATTCACAAGGAAAGTTCCCTACCTGAAAACCTTAAATACTTGAAAAATATCCTATATGGCTGACCCCTGGAACAAAGATTGTCTAGGACTAAATCCCAGAGTTGGATAACCTAGACAATTTTAGACCCATCCATTTTACATCAGAATCCTGTTGTACTAACTTCAACCCCCATTCATACACCCATTTTTCACCTTCCTCCATTTAACCCTCCACCTCCTTTCATAAAACCTCCACTTTTTAACCCTCCTTTGTTTCCCCAGTTACCAACTATGGCAACTGGTATGCCCCATTAGTTCTACCAATGCCTTTAGTAGTTCTACCACATGACTATCAGTCCAAGATTCCCTTATATGATGCAAGTAGTTCTACAACTTCTCAACAACATGTGGATATAATGAATGACTATTTTGATAGACAAGAAATAGATGATGAAATTTTTAAACTAAGAATGTTTGCTCAAATCTTAGGGGGAGATGCAAGAAAATGGTTTAAAGGCCTAACTCCTAATAGTATACATGACCTCCCTTATTTTCATCAACTATTTTAAAAAAAATGGGAGGTCAAGAAAAACCCTCTCCAAATCTTATCAGAGTATGAAAACATCAAAAGAAACATTGGAGAGAGTGCCCAAGATTACTACACTAGGTTCAATAGTGTATATAATGCCCTCCCTAACCACATGAAATCTCCACAAGGTCTAGCCCTCATGAAATTTCCAGATGGTTTTGATTTAGAGATGGCTTACCAACTAAGAGAAATAGACCCTCTTACATTAAAATATATGGAAAGGGGTGCAGTAATTGTGGAGGAAAATCTGGTTGCCAAAAGGGCTAGAATGAAAAATGAAAAAAGAGTCACATATAGGGAAGAGGTTGTAGCCTCCACATCTGATGCTAAGATTGATAACCTTGTTAGAACTATGGAAAGGATGATGGAGATAATAAATATGAATGAGAGAGCTTACCCCAGAGAAAACCAAGAAGCTCCTAAAAACAGAAATCAAAACCAGAACCAAAACCAAGACTTTAGAAGAAACCCCCCTCAAATAAGACAGAGAGGTCCTGACCAACAAATCAGGCCTCCTTTCTAAGAAAAATATGCTGATGAGGGTGAGGGGGTGATTGAAGAACCAGAGGAAAGTCATATCAATCTAATGGGAGTTAAAAATGAGGATACTATTTTACTCACTGAGGAAGAACAAGGCATATTTTCTCAAAATGAAGAAGAATGCCTAGAATCTGAAGATTATAAACAAGGATTCGAAAATTCCATTATGGAAGTACATAGGCAGTATGAAATTAGAAGAAAGAAAGCCCAAGACACTCCCAAGAGGAAGAACCTTGAAATTTCTACTAGGAAGACCCTTGAAAATGGTCCTGAAAAGACATCAAAAACTTCAAACATAATGGTTAAAATTTTTGATAAGAAAAAAAAAAAAACAATCCAGAAAGAAGCACTAGTAAATCAACTAGTAGCCCTAATAAAACCAATTTAACTGAGATCCCCAATGCAAAACAACAAGCTGAAATTGTTGTAAAAACAATGTCTGATAAAACTGATTTAAATCTGCCAAAAACATAGACACCTTTCAGTATAGAGAATGATATTGCCAAAATAAAAATTTCCATACCTCTTACTGAATTATTTGGCCAAGATGTATATAGATCCCAAGTTTTTAAAGTTTTAAACATAGGAGAAAATGTTGATTATGTAAACTTGAATGATGAAAAACCTAAACTTTTGTTTGGAACCGAAGTAGAAGGTAAATTCCAAAAGGGAGGTGTCCCTCCATTTTATATCAGTTTGAACATTCATGATAAAATCCTCCACAGTGCCATGTTAGATTCAGGAGCTTCACATAACCTCATGCCAAAGGTAGTTATGGAGAGACTAGGCCTTGAGATAACTACACCATACAAATACTTGTACTCCTTTGACTCTAGTAGATTTAAATGTCTAGGCCTGATCAAAGATCTATGTGTTAATCTAGCACAAATACCAACCAAAAGCTTAGTAATGGATATTGTAGCAGCTGACATACCCCCTAGATATGGCATGCTCCTATCATTCTCATGGGGAGCTAAACTTCAAGGCACCCTCCAAATGGGCATGACCTATGCCACCATACTTGTCTTTAGTCAACAAAGAAGGCTATATAGGGAAACTCATATGAAATACATGGTCAACAGTCAAGAAAAACCTCATAACTCCCCTCTCTATTCTGTCCACATAGAACTTGATTCATTTATTCTTTACAATGATGAAAAAATTAATGAACAAGTAGCAGTTGATAAAAAATTTGTGGAAGAAGAAGAAGAAAAAGAGGAAGAACAGTCAGACCAAATAGATAAAGAACAACATAATGGAAATTTTTTTTTGAAACTGAACCTATGTGGAGCATGAGATTTTATGGTTCCTGTGGTAAAACTGGGTTTGGAGCAGGTGTTTGGGTTGACAACACTGAGAACAACCATGCAGAGGGTCATTCATATAACCTGAACTTTCAATGCACAAATAACATAGCAGAGTATGAGGCACTCCTCCTAGTGCTACAATTACTCAAGAAAATAGGAGCCAAAAAGATTTCTGTCCATGGGGATTCCGAGCTAGTCATTAGGCAGATTAAGGGAGAATATGCAACTAAAAATCCTAGATTAAGAGAATATAGGAACGATGCCCTTGACCTCCTAAAAACATTCCAAGAATATGATCTTACCTTTGTCCCAAGGAATCAAAATATCCTTTCCAACGATCTAGCCTTTGCAGCCAGTACTTGTCAGAAACCTCATCATAGCAAACAATACACAATACAAGTCAAAAAAAGACCAGTAGTCCCTAATAACATAAAATATTGACAAGTTTTTGAAGGTGAAAATCATATTGAAGATTTCCTGCAGTCCAGAAATGAGTTTGAAATGCCAAATTCAAACTTAGATAATGAATAAGACTACTCTGCTGAGGAACAAACATACAAAAAGGAGCCCCCTTATGATGCCGATATAAATCTTTTAGAAGAAGAGCACCCACAAGAGACAGAGTTGTGTGCAGATCTAGAAAAGGAAGACTTTGAAGTGTTGCAGTTCAGAGATAATACCTTGCCAAGAGGGTTGGTTCCTATAGAAGAACTTTTTGACTTTAATGATGTTGCTAGAAGCCAAAGATGGAATCCAGTGAAGTAAATGTAGAAGAAATTAATATAGGCAGTGAACAAGAACCCAAAATGATAAAACTATCAAAGACACTGCCAGCTCCTATAAAACAGAAATATATTGAGCTATTCAAGGAATTTAGTGATGTGTTTTCTTGGAGCTATGAAGTCTTGAAGTCCTATGATACATATATCATTCGGCACAAGATTCCTCTCAAAGAAAACCAGAAGCCCTTTAAATAGAAATTACGCAGAATAAATCCTGTCCAACTACCACTAATTGAGAGAGAAATAAAGAAAATGTATGGTGCTGGAATAATAGTCCCACTCAGGTACTCAGAGTGGGTTTCAAATCTTGTATCAGTGAGGAAAAATATAGGAGATATTAGGCTTTGCATAGATTTCAAAATTTTTAAAAAAGCATCCCTGAAGGACAACTACCCTTTACCAAAAATGGATCACATATTACAAAGGGTAGTAGGTTCCAAAAGGATATCTCTGCTTGATGGATTTTTAGGGTACAATCAGGTGCTGGTACATCTAGATGAGCAACACAATACTGCTTTCATTACTCCTTGGGGCACCTTCATGTATGTTAAAATGCCTTTTGGGTGAATAAATGTTGGAGCCACTTTCCAAAGAGCAATGGATATTGCTTTCTCAGAAGAAATAGGTTACTTCATTGTGATATATCTTGATGACATCACGGTCTATTCCAAAACTGAAGAAGAACACCTAGCTCACTTAAGGAAGGTCTTTGAGAAATGCAGAAAGTATGTTCTGTCTTTGAATCCCAAGAATTTTTTTTTTGGCCTTCAAGAAGGGAAGCTGTTAGGCCACATCACATCTGAAGAAGGGATCAATATCGACCCAAAGAGGATTGAAGGAATATTTCAAATTAGTCACCCAAGAAACATCAAAGATTTGCAATATTTCATTGGAAAGACAAATTTCTTAAGAAGGTTCATACCAAACCTTGCAGAACTCCTACGAAACATTACTAACATGCTCAAAAGAGAAACAAGAGTCAAATGGACCATAGAAGAAAAACAATATTTTGACTTGGTGAAGCAAGCTCTTACACAAACACCTATTCTAATCGGCCCTGACTTCACCAAATATTTATTCATTTTATCCTTTTCATCAGAGCACACAGTCGGTGCTGTCTTACTACAGAAAAACATAATGGGACAGGAGCAACCCATAGCATTATTCAACAAATCATTAAGAGAGGCACCCCTGAAATATAATATTATGGAAAAGAAGGCTTTTTCCTTGGTCAAAGCACTAAAATATTTCAGAGTCAATAATTTGCATTCAGACATCATTGCATTTTCACCTCACACAGTGGTTAAAGACATACTTACACAAGATCTTGATGGCAAAAGAGGTAAGTGGATTGTTGTTATCTTAGAATATAATCTGGAAATCAAGCCTACCAAGATGATAAAAGGACAAGGACTGGCTAAACTGATGGCTGAAACAAATTTTCAAGCACTGAACATCAATATGATTGATGCATTGGATGAACAAGAGGAGTTGGCGACTCCACCTATTGAGGAATAATTTCCGAACTCACCATAGTATGTTGATATATTATATGTGATTTTTAATCTAAATGTTCCTCCTTGTTTGTCCAAAAAAAAGCCAGATTATTGAAACTAAAGGCTGTAAAATTCTGCATCTTGGATAAAGTTTTATATTGGAAAAATGATGGTGGTGTATTTATTAAATGTTTTCCTGAAGAAGATGCAGATAGGATTATGCATGAATTTCATGAAGGAGAATGTGGAGGCCACCTTTACTGGAAAACCATTGTCAATAAAATCCTTAGAGTTGATTACTATTGGCCTACCCTCTTCCAAGAAATCCACAAAATGGTAGTTGCCTATCATAAATGCCAAATCTTTGAGGGTAAAAGAAAACTGTTGCCTTTGCTATGACAACCTATCTCTGTTGAATCTCCTTTTCAACAACGGGGTCTAGATTTCATTGGAGAAATCCACCCTGCCTCCTCTACCCAACATAAATGGATCCTTACTGCAACTGACTATTTTACAAAGTGGATAGAAGCCATTCCTTCTAGGACTGCCATAGACTGAGTAATTATCAGATTCCTTGAAAACAATATTCTATCTAGATTTGGCTGTCCTAGGAAAATCATTACTGACAATTTTGTTGCTTTTAGATCCAGGAAAATGGTGTATTTTTGCCACATATATCATATTACTTTGGGTCATTATACAACTTATTACCCTCAAGGTAATGGGTTGGATAAATCCTCAAATAAGAGTCTGGTAAACATCACTAAAAAGTTGTTGGAGGAAAACAAGAAATCATGACACGACAAATTGGTTCATGCACTATGAGCAGACATGTTAAAAAATAAGAAATCAATTGGTATGTCTCCCTATAAGCTAGTCTATGTAACAGATGCATTCTTACCAACAAGCTTGGGAGTTCTAGTAATGAAGCTCATTCAAGAGGTGCAGTCTAAAGAAAATGACATACAAAGAAGAATAAACCAGACTATCTAGCTGTAGCAAACCAGAGGAGGAGTATACAACAAAACATCAAGAAGATATTTGACAAAAGGACCAAGGAAAATGATTTCAGCATTGGAGACAAAGTACTGAAGTGGGATTCAAGAAGAGAGGACAAAGGCAAGCATGGGAAGTTTGGAAACTTATGGAAAGGTCCATACATCATTCATTCTGTAAGAGGTAATAATGCATTTTTCTTACAAGAAATGGATGGAACATAATTGTTTGGAGGCCTTGTCAATGGAAGGATGATGAAGCATTATTTTAGTTGGGAATCTCAGTTTTAAGTTTTCCTTCATTGTCCATAACATTGTTTAAACAAAAAACTCAGAAAAATCAATACAAAAAGGAAGAAAGAAAAGAAGAAAAGAGGGCAGATAAAAAGAAAAGGTAAGCCCCATACCAAAATGAATATTTCTGAAAGTGTGGAAGTCCAAATGCCACTACTTTTGAAAAAAATTTGTTTAGTCATACAAACTAAACATGATTGAACAAATTTTGAATTTTTGTTGATAAATTAGAAAATGAAGATTTTCCAAACTGTTTAAACTTGGTTTATCAGTAGGTAGATGGAAAAAGACATTGGTTCCAAAGTCTAAATATGAACCAAAAGGAAAATTAAGGGATGAGTGATAAATGAAATATTCAAAACCAAAGCCCTTAGTTTAGTTTTACTTTTTGCAAAATAATATTGTGTGCAGCTTGTCTAAAAATGCCACAATTCATGATGATCAAACTGCTTAATCTTGATTCATTCATGCTTTAAATTTCATGTTGATAGTTAGTGAATAAGAATCTATCAAACTGTTTAATCTTGATAGATAAGTAGTTAGGTAGAGAATAAAAGAACTCATCAGTCTAATTTGAGCCTTTAGAAGTTATAAGGTTAGAAATAGATAGTTTTCTTTCAAAAGAAAAAGATGTCAAGGTTTTCAAGTCTAAATGCAACCAAGAAATTAAGAAAAAATGTTAGAATAGGTGATGGTAGGCATAATTAATTTGCAGGAAGCATGGTTTTTAAATTTTTGAAGGTCACAATTACAAAGAGTTGCAGTAGATCAGTAATTACAACAGGATAAAAATCAGCCAAATACAGACAGGCTACTGATCTACGAAATCTAGAGATCTGAGGTTATTAAAACCTCCTAAAGGAGCTGCCCTCCCTAGCTGGAGCCATTGTTAGTTTCCCGTATTCCACAGTATCACTAGATGACTATGGATTTTCTACAATCTATTGAAAATAACATTCCCTCACTATCATTTATTTTCAGAAATCTCACTGCCTTCATTATTTTTCCATTTAACCTATTCACTATGTCTCATTTTTAGCTATTTAGATCACTATCTTACTCTTAAATTCCATGATTGACCCTAAAAACCCTCATTTTTTACCCCTTCCCCTACCTAAAACCCCATTTTCCTCACAAAAACCCTCCCCTTCACTCATTTCCCTTTGTTCATTCAAAACAATATAAAAAATCATTTTTACATTGTTTTTGAAATCAATATTATTGGGGCCCCACTATTTAAATAAAACTCTATTTTATTTTAAAAAAACCCGACCCTTTATATGTTTAAACCCCCCACCCTTTAAAACCTTACCCCCTCACTCTCACATAACCCTGGCCCTCACCCTTTAAGCACTTATTCTTTAAAAATACCATGTGCCCCATAATATAAACACCTCGCTTTGTTATTTTACCCCCCTGCTTCGTTCAAACCTTGTACCCATTGCATTTACCCCGCCGCTCCGTTTTTTAAACCTCGATCACCTTCAGATCCACCATCACTAGATCTAATAGCCCCTTGTCCTTTTCGCAATCCAAAATATCTGGCATTTAACACCACTAAAGCTTGTGAAATCAACGGTATTCGCACTTGTCCTTTCTGCCATGTGTCACTCCCTCCATGCTATCACATCCTTGCTGCATAAACCACCTTGCCTCCTATGCCGCGTGCGATAAACTGCCCACCAACCTCACGCCATAACCCGAAACCATCGACCCATTTGAATGTTTTGAAGTCGTGTCCCGTCGCGATAAGCCTTGTGACTTTGCAATAAGCCCCAAGCCACCATAAAACCCCTGTAACGCGTCCAAAAGACCTGGAAGGCCATATCCAAACACAAAAACCTAAAGCCTCCATTACTCGGACTTGGTCCACAATTCAAGTTTTATTAATAAATTATTTTTATTGTGCACGTGATGTACGTGGCGGAAAATGCCTAATTTTCATTTCTAAGTCCGAGAATTATTGAATCAGGGTTCTCTGGGTGACGATCCAAAATGCCTTGTTTCATCAAAAGGACTAGGAGCACAAGATTAATCTGATTCAACAATGGATCATGACCATTGATGATCATTCAATCACTCCAAAGGTAGCGATTTTTCATCAAAGTACATAGTTACACGGTAAAAGAAGAGTTTCACGATAACTACGTAGTTAAAGAAAGATCAGAGATGAAGACAAATGAGGTCACAACTAAGGGATTCACCGTGACAGTCAATGGTAAAAGATATTAAAGGTTTAATCAAATGGATGAAGATGAAAGACATGATTAGAAGATGGAGTTAAAACAAAAGACAGATAAGAGAGGTCATGGGAAAATAAAAACAAATCAAGGGTTAAAGACAAATTCAGAGGATAAGTCAAAAAAGGAAGACAGGTCTGAATGACAGAGAAAAACACCATTTACTTCTTCCAAATCCAATTTTCCACCTACAACCTCATTTCACTTAAATAAAAGCAGCTAAAGTTAACAAATTAGTCAGAGATATTTTTAAGCAACTCATAAGTTATTGTAAAAGTTAAATATTAAAGCCAAATAGTCAAAATATCTTAAAGTTAGCTCAGTAGTTAATTTAAGAGTTATTATTACAACGAGTTAGTCAGTGATATTTTTCTTTGGGCCTTGCATGGTCTCAAAGGTCAAGATTACATTTACTCTGTAATAACTACAGTCTGAAACCCTAGATTAGGATCACCTCCTCAATTGCAGTTAAATACTGCATGCATTGTTCATTATTATTGTTGGTTGGTTGTTGGTTAGTTGGTTTATTGCTAGACTAGATTTGATCAGACTCTGAGTTGCAGAGGCTATTGCATTGCAGTATTGTAACTATTTTGGACATCAGTAATACGAGCATGTTCACAGGATTCTTGAGCTATGTTAATGGTGATGGTATCCTTCTTTGTCATTGTTTCTCCTTTGATTACCATATTGTGCATCATTTCTATAATAACATAACATAAATTTTAGATTAAGATATGTTGTTTGGGCACCTTAACTCTGTCTGTTACTACCATCTAAATGTTTTCTTCTGCAAGGTATGATTAAATAATTCATGGATGTCCTGCTCTTTAGTTCCACCTAGCTTGTTGTCTTGAGGTTTCCTTAATAGAGTTTAGCCAAAGAATTCAGGGGTGTCCTACTCTTTGGTTTTTCTTAAATTGCTATCTTAAAGGCCTTCTTTGAAGTTTAATTAAATAATTCAGGGGTGTCCCACTCTTTAGTTTCATTGAACTGTTATCTTGAATGTTTTCTTTGTATGAAAGTAATAGCTAAAGAATTCAGGGGTGTCCTGCTCTTTAGTTTCTCTTGAAATTTTTACCTTAAATTCTTTTCTTGTTGAAGTATAGTTAAAGGATTCTTAATTCCCTTTAGTTTTATTGAATTCACAACTTGTTGTCATTTCATATTTCATCTTAACTAAAAATATCCACTTGATATAGTTAGCTTGACCTACGAAAACCCTTGCAGAGTTGATGTACAATTAAAACCTTTTATGACTCCATATCCCAATGGATTAAGCCTCCCACAGTCTATCTGTTCAACCTACAATTAATTAATCAATCAATCAAACAAAACAATCTCGAACCTCATAACTAGCCTAAAATCAGAAAACATAAGCATAAAGATAAATCAATTAAACATAAACATAGAGAGAGCCCTCTCTGAGTCCAGGAAGGCTAGGTCCTTGGACTTCATAGTGGTTTGATGTGGTTCCCTGCTACTTTTTCTTGCCAATCTTGCAAATTACAGGGAGCCAACAGACTCCACTTGTCCATTTTCTTGTGGATGATATTGAGTATACTTTCGATGTTTGATTTTGTATTCCTCCATTATCTTCCGTACCAACTTCGATGTAAATTGAGTACCTTAATTTGTCACAATTTCCCTTGGGACACCAAACCGAGTGAAAATATCCTCAAAAGTAAATGAGACTACATCATTTTTAGTAGCAAAAGTAAGTGCTTTAGCTTCTACCCATTTTGTAACATAATCAATCAAAACAATAATGTACATTTTCTGTCTTGATGATATATTAATGGGACCAAAAAAATCCAGAGTCCATTTTTCAAAAGGCTCAATGAGTACCTGAGGCTGTAGAGAAATTTCATTAGAGAGAACATGTTTCCCCATTCTTTGACAACTCATCTTTTAACATATTATTTGGCATTTTTAAATAGGGAAGGCCAATAATATCCTAAGAGAATGATTTTGTAAGCAGTTCTTTTGTCAGCAAAGTGCCCTCCACAAGGCTCATCATGGCAATATTTTTGTTACTACATCTTTCTCTAACACACCTTCGAATGATTAGATCTCGACATGTTTTATATAATTCTTCATTTATCCATTAATAAGATGTACTAATTTGAATTACCTTTTATCTTTTCTTGAGGAGACAAATGTGATGGTAACTTCCTTGTAGCCAAATAGTTAGCAATATCTACAACCCATGGAGATTTAATAGATAATTAAAAAATATATTCATCAGGAAAATTATCTTCTATAGGTATATAATTGTTCTCATTTTGAATCCTGCATAGAAAATCAGCAACAATATTTTTTTTCCTGGTTGATCCAAAATGATGATGTTAAATTCTTGTAACAACAATAACCATCTTATAATTCAACCATTAGTGATTGGTTTATTAATTAACTACCTTATTGTCGAATGGTCTGTATGTACAAAGGTTTCATAGCCAGTGATGTAATGTCTAAATTTATTGATGGCATGGACAACAATTAAAGATGCCTTTTCAGTAACAGTATAATTTAACTTTGCAGGAGTCAAAATTTTACTTGTATAGTAGATGGCATAAGGAGGTAAGTATTTTTGTCCTAATACATATCCCAAAGTTGTGTCTGAATCATTAGTTGAAATACGGAAAGGTAATTTCTAGCTTGGTCCTTAATAATGGGTGCTTCAGAAATTTTCTCTTTTAGTGTTTCAGGGGCTTTTTGGCAGTCTTAATTCCAGATGAATTCACAATATTTTGTGAGAAATTTGAAAAGTGGAGATGCAATTTTGTAAAGTTTCCTATGAATCTTCTATAATAACCAGTAAAACCAAGAAAACTTCTAACATCTCGTTGACAAGTTGGAATTGATAGTTTAGAAAGAACTTCCACCTTATATGTGTCCACTCTAATTCCATTTCTTGAAATATGGTGTCCTAAAACAATCCCCTTAGTAAACATCATAAGAAAAAAATTCATGACTTAACGAGAGATTTGCTTACTTACATCTAATGAGAACTTTTTCCAAGTTATTAAGAGCTTCTTCAAAATAATTTCCATAAATTGTAAATTCATCCATATAAACTTCCACACAATCATGAATTAGATAAAAAAAATTCCCTAGCACTTCCCTTTGAAATGTTTCAGGTGCATTACATAATATAAAAGGAAGTACTCGATAAGCATAAGTTCCCTACAGGTAGGTAAAAGTGGCTTTATCTTGTCCTTTTGGGGCTACTTGGATTTGATTATATCTGGTAAAACCATCCAAGACTGAGAAATTTTTCTTTCCTCCTAATGTATCTAGGACCTAATCTATAAAAGGAAGTGGAAAGTGATATTTTAAAGTGGCTTTATTCAATTCCCTAAAGTTAACACATACTCTCCATTTTCCATTTTTTTCAAAACAATTACTAGTTGTGGAACCCATTGACTATTAGATATAGGATAAATGAAGTTCACATTTAACAGTTTTTGTAATTCCTCCTTGACAATTTTCCTTAAATTTGGATTCATCCTTCTTTGTGGTTGTCAGATTGGTTTGGAATGTTCTTCAATCTAAATATGATGTATACAAGTGTTTGGATCAGTTCCCTTCATGTCAGTATATTCTCATGCATAAGCAGAATAATGTTTTTGTAATACTTTCATTAATTCTTTATTTTGAAATTATTCCAAGTTATGATTTATATTTAAAGTTTTTCCTCGAAAAATTTCTCAGTAAAGAATTTCCAAATTATTTCATATAACATAAATACATTTGATGAGATGATAAATATTCAATATTACATTGTTCTTGAAAATTCTGACTAGATTCACAGTATGAAGATGATTCGTTATTTTCCATTAAGTTTAAAATTTGATCTTCTTCATCTATTTGTGAAGTAGAAAAAATTGGTTGTATATCAATATCATCATCTATCCATTCTTCACTTTCTACTTATATTATTTCTTTTGAAGGTGGATAAATGTAAATTTCTTTGTTGAACTTCCATCAGAGATAATGATGTCACCAAATCTACATCTTATAAAAGCATCAGTTGTGGCTAACCATGGTCTTCCTAGGATCAATGGATGTCCTCCTAAGTTATTCTTGGGTGTTAAAATCATAAATTCAATCGGATATTCCCAAGAATATAAGGATACATAAACATCTTGTAATACACCATCACGTTTAATTACATATCTATCTGTCAATTGTAATAATGTAAGTGTATATTGAATATTAGGAAGTTTTAATTGATCCATTGTTTGTTTACTCATGATGTTTATGGTTGCTCCTAAATCAATCAATATATTTGGTATTTCAACACCATTAATTTGTGTTTTCAAAATGGGACTTCCCAGATCTAAGTATTTTTGGATTGTAGTTTTTCCCATCATGATATCTACAATTTTTCCAACTAGTTGGATTCTTTTGACTTATTTTATTTTTCCTTCCTAGTTTTTTAATGCTAACTCCCCGATTGTCTTTGCAAAAAATGGGATTTATTTAATGGCCTGCAACAAAGGAATTTTTATGCAAACATTCTTCAGTTCATCCAACATAGCATAGTCAGGAAATAAAATCTGTTTTTCTACCCCTTTATCAATTTTTAATCTTTTAGGAAAAGGTGGTTTTGAAACAGATATTGAAGGTTGTTCCATAATGGGAGTTGAATTTATTGGAATATCATTAAGATGTGTAGGGGTGGCTTGTCTTTGAATATTTTCTTTCTGATGAAGAGATGACAGTCCCTTCCTTAGAGTGATCATCCTTATTTTGAGGATTTTCATCCTGATAAAGAGATGGCTCTTCCTTAGAATGATCATCCTTTTCATTTTCTTGAACAAAAACAGATGGTGATCACTTTTCCAATACTCTACTAGATATAAGTTGAACATTGTTTAGATCTAATGGAGTTATCATATAAGTCTAGAAATTTTGTCTCTCCATATTGTAAATAGGATGTGAATTTTTATTATTTGGGTTCGGAAGTGGTTTAATAGGCTGTTTATTTGGTCGTTGTGGAAATGGTAATGAAAGTTGTGGATTTGGATTTTGAATTTGAGCTTGGGGTGGTGGTTAACTAGACTGAGGAAAATATTGTGGTGGAAAAGTAGGACAAGGTTGAGGGTATTGGGAGTACTGAGGATATCTTCCATAAGGACTTTGCCATCCTTTTGCCTAAGGTTGAGGCCAATTTTTCCAAGGCATGGGTGCAGTACAATTTTTTTTTGGTGGGTGTGCATATTCTTGGGTGTTAAATCCTTTATTTGTCCATGGTCTCTTAGCAATTAAACAAGGAGGATCTACCTAATTTGGAACTAATTCCTCTTGGTAAAAATCTTTAAGACTTGGTATTGAAGGACATTCTTTAGTATCATGATTTTTTGCACATATAACAAAAGTTTCTACACTTTTCAAGTCAAGAGGACATTCTCTCAAGGCATATTTTTTTTTCACTTAGGACAAAATATGGATAGAGCATGATTTTCATATTTTTTCTTGTTTTGTATTTAAAGGGTATCTATTTTTTCACTAAGACTCCCTAAAATTTCTATCTTAAAATCATTAATCAAATTGCTTATTTCATCCCTACTTATTGTTCTGGCTGCAGATTTATTAATCCTAGAAATAACAGGATCTCTTAAGATTTTTCTTGTTTTTGTTTTTCCTCTTGAAATGTGAATGCATAACTCAGAAATTTCTTGTTATGATAACTAATAAATATCCCATTTACCAATTAATTTGAGAATATATATCCATTCATCTCTAATGGATATTAATAAGAGAGCTTTCAAAGTGTCTTCATCTAAATTGTCCATCTTATCTCTCTTAATATTGTAGCTAAACCTTTCAATTAAATCCTCAATATTTTCATCATATTTTTGCATCATTTTAAAAACTTCATCTTTAAGATTATGGGGCATGCAGTAATCCTTGTATTTTGTTAAGAATGCAGTTCTCATTTCTTCCTGTGTTCTAATATATTTTGTTATTAAAACCATAAACCATTTTAATGATGCATCCTTAAGAGTTGTTGGAAACAATTACAAATTTTGAGAGTCAAGAAAATAGTCAATAAGATATACATAAAACTTCAAACTCAAAAATAAATGTTTTAGGATCCTCACTTCTTAATCCGTGAATGTTAGGAAGGACAGAGGGTGAGATATTTTTCATTGTTACTTAGATATATTCATCGAAGATAGGAAACACAATAGGATATGGTTCTCTTCTATCTCCTCCTCCTCTTCCTCCACCTCTTCCACCTCCAATCCTAAGATGTTCACAATTTACATTGTGTACTTATCCTTCTCCTTCCTCGACCATTATAGATTCTTCAGAACTAACGTAAGGTTCCAAACTTGGTTTTTCTAGCTCTTTTTTTAGTTATTTTGGTTCCTCTATCAATGGTATGTTAAAATAGGTTTCTTCTTCCTCTTCTTCACAAGGGAATTATAGTTCTTTAGCTATAATTTGTTCTCCAGTAGAAGTTAGGAAAAATACTCCTTCTTTTGGGGATGAAGGATCTTCTTCTTCTACTACTACTTCAGTTGATGAAGTTGGTGAATATCTAGGTTTTATTTCATAGCTCAGTACCTCAAGAAGTCTATGTCTGCATGCAATGGATGGTATGTGAGTTTGGGTGGATGGTGTGGCACTACGAGCTCGTGGTGGGGTGAGCGGTGTTGTTGGAATTAAAATCATTCCTCTACTTACAAATCTACCTCTAGAATCTCTTTCCCTATGCATGTGATTTTATTCTTTTTATTCTTTAAAAAAAATAATATTTCTATATACACTTCCCGAGAAACGACACAAAAATGTTGGTCAATTCAATTGTCTTAAATTGATTACATAAATTATCGACTAGGGCTTGTAAAATGAAAAAGTGTAGAGAATTATATGTGCTAGAAGTATTTTATTATTAACGTCAAATTAGATAATTAATGTAGATGCTCACACTCCTATATTTATCTTTCTAAAATATAAAATTGGTAATCTTAACACAATCCCAAATTTCTAAAATATTCTCACACTTACATAATGAAACTAAAGTAATCTTCTCACTTGAAAAATGAAATTAAAGCAACTTCTGAAATTAAACTAAAACCATCTTACTTCTACAAACTATGATTCATAAAACATGATACTTATCTACCGGATCAACTCATCACATCACAAAAGAATTATTCTAACACTCCTTTGCATAAAAACTAAAATATAACACATGCTTTCTCAATATCAATCACTCTAAAACATAACTTTTAAAGAAACTCTATGAAATTACACTACGACTACAAAGAAAACTCAATCAAATTAAATCACTCCATTGCTACTTAATTAAAATCGATACAAATTATCAATCTGAGATATGAAATTAGCTAGTGTATCTAAATAAATGAAAGAAATTCTAAACACATAACCTTATTTTTCGAGGCCTTTATTCCTACCATTGCTAACAAACTTATAAATTTAACTTTAAAGAGATGGCATGATATCATTTCTCACATTTTTCTATTTAACACAACAAATCATGAGGCATGCTATTCAAACCCTCGCTTTCCTGTTACAGCCATAGTGTTGACTTTTTCCTTTGACCATGCATTCAAACCTTCCTCCACCGATCTGGCTCATATAAATAGGAGGAAATTTTTGAATACATTAATCTCCAGCTGCCCATATATTTCATTCCTTAGCTAGCATCTCGCATCCTAGTAAACCATAGATTGGCTACAAAATCATGTTAATTCGGTAGTTGGGACAAATATTAACTTAATAATAAAGAAAATTATTAACTATGAAATATAAGACAATTAGATACCTTTCCATTGCAAAAATCATGTAGCCTGGTGCCTTTTGAGTGATTATGATGGTAAAAGAGAGGAGAATGGGTAAGAGAGTGTAAAAAATGAAGAAATTATGGGGCTCAACAATAGTCTTATATGTTGATGACTTGATTATAATTGGTGATGAACATCTTATCAAGTCTTGCAAGGAGGATCTTGCAAGAGAGTTCGAAATGAAATACATGGGTTTGATGCATTATTTCATTGGTTTGGAATTATGGTAGAGACATGGGGAATTGTTTGTCTCTCAGGGCAAGTATTCCAACGAGATACTTCAGAAGTTCCACATGGACATATTATAACCCATGGAGACTACTCTATTAACCAACTGGAGGAAAGAGGGTGCCACTTCAGCTGAGGAAGGGGATGGTAGCATGTACAAGAAGTTGGTGGGTTCTCTCATGTATTTGGTGAACACATGGCCATACACGTGTTATGCACTCAATCATTTGAGCCAATACATGGTTCGACTGACCAAATTATTTTGGAGGGATGCTAAACATGTACTACGGTACCTTAGAGGCACCACTCAGTTTGGACTTCGTACAGATGGACAAAGGGAGTGAAGCTGCAAGGCTTTACATATGCAGATTGGGAGGTTATTCCATCATATCAGAAGAGCACTTTAGGAGGAATTTTGAATATTGGGTCAACATTACTTTCTTGTTAGAGCAGGGAAGTAGAGATCAGTTTCACTCAATTTAGGGGAAGCGGAGTACATGGCTGCTATTCAAAAAACTTGTGAAGTTATCTGTTTGAGAAATATTCGTGTTGGGTTATTTGGTCAGATGATGGATCCTACCATGATTCACTATGGCAATAAGAGTTGTACCAAACCCTATCCATTTGTTCAATATTGATGCAATCACATTTATATCCAGTGCCACCATCTACGACATTGTGTGCATAGGTAGATCATGTTGTTGCAATACATTTCGAAAGAGGAACATGATGCAGATATTTTGACAAAGGTCTTGTCAAGAGAAAATTTTAATTCCGATAGAATTAGGATTGGGATATATGATAATCCCTTTCTTTCTAAGAGGGAGTGTTGAAAATGCGGCAAGAATTTCCTAATTAAATTTTGTCCTTAATTAAATTAGGAGACAATTTGAAATTCCATGTCAGCATAGAACTTAAATGAGTTGACTAAGTTATTATCACTCAGTTAGCTTAGTGTTAAGAATATAATTCATATAAAAATAAAAATAAATGTAAATGTAAATGTAATAATAAATAATAAGTACTTAACTAATGGTTAGTTAGTTAGTAATGAAGAGGCATGTCTTAGAGACATGACCACTCATGAAAGGTCACTTGCCTAGGATATAAAACCAGGCCCTCATTTTCATTTGTAAATATCCTACGTCAATTATTTTATACAATATACAATTTAAAATTACTATCCTACAATGGATGTCTTTGGTTACAAAGTATTTTAAATATTTCCGCCGAGTATACAAATTTTGGTCATTACAATTGTATCAGAGCTACGTTATCTGATAACTAGCCTTATGCCTTCAACTCGTCGTCAACTTGGTTGTCGTCATAATCGAAGTGTTTCGCTACATACCTGGAGTTTCTCTATTCTGCAGGATTCCATGTCAGGCCTTTGGCCATTTAAAAAAAAAAGGATTTATATAAAAAAATTGAAAAAAATTAATATTTAAAAAAATAAAAATAAAAATAAAAAAATTCATTACATAATGATAAAAAATAAAAAATTTACATAAAAAAAAATTTGAAATTGAAATTAAAAATTAAAATAAAATAAAACAATATATATATATATATATATAATAAATTACTTGTACTTCCTGGATGTCGTTGTAGTCCGCCCTCATGAGATGTCCACACAAGCCTGCACAACCACTGCCTGCACCTTCACTCTGATGTTGTAACGGTCATTGTTCACCATAGTGTCGACAGACTAGTCCACCAGAGGTCTTGACGACCCTTGAACGCACCCTGAACGCAACATGTATGCCTTGGTCTCGCCTTCATTACCAAGCCAAACACTTGCTCGGTCATTTTCCTAGCAGCGTCACCATCTCCCTTGTTGTTGAACAACAAATAACATTCCATACAACCCTACTCGCACGCCTTGACCGACAATTTACCTCTAGCCAACGTTCTCCCATCCGCCTGTCTTTCCCAACCATTGTTCGAGTGCTCAGCCTCTGTCTCATCCTTAGCACAATTGCACCACGACTACGACCACAGTGCGTATCGACTGCTCTGTGGCTCGTTGACCGCAAACACTGCAATGTAACATGTTGTTATTCTGGGTCCCTGTCTGCATACGTCTTCAAGGCGTGAGTCATCATCTTACAGATGACACACGACTGTTGACAAAAAGTCGTATCAATTGGGTCTTTACATAATGTTTTAAAATTTTATATATTTGGGGTCATACGATAATATATATGATTAATATACCACATACATACATACATACATATATATATATATATATATATATATATATATATATATATATATATATATATATATATATATATATATATATATATATATATATATATATATATATATATGTATATATATATACATACATATATATATACATACATATATATATATATATATATATATATATATATACATATATATACATATATACATATATATGATTAATATGCATACTATATTATATAGTTATATATATTAATTTAAATAAATAATAATTGTATATATATATATATATATATTATTTAATTAATTTAATTATATAATAATAATAGTAATTAGAAAAAAAAGGAGAAGAAAAATGGTACACAAATCAAAAGTGTGCTCATAAAATAAAATTCTGAAATCCTATATATATATATGTGTGTGTGTGTGTGGAAAAGGGAATTTTAAGGAATAATAAGTTTCAATTTAAACAAAAAAGAAGTAATACTTTACTATAAATATTAGAAAGTGTTACTTTTAAAACCTTCAGTTATCTTGACAAAACAAAACGAAATCAATCATTGAAAAACCGATGATGGAAATCAATTCTAAAATAATGAAGGAATAAAGCTTTTCCTATAATGGTATTTCAGTTATAGATCACAGAGTAATTGCGTTAAAAGGAAGTATCCAAGGAAGATAAGTTAATGTCGTTATCAGCCCAAGAGTAATAAAAATTATATCAATATCAACCTGGAAAATCGGTTATTAATTCCAGAGCTAGGTATTGGTGTAAGGAAAAATATTTTTGACCAAAAAGAGTATAAAATCAGTAATATACAAGTGATAGTAGGTCATTATGAGTACTTATCTCAATTTCATGTTGTAAGGGTGGATAACAGAAAGATTGACATCATACTTGGTCATCCCTGGTTTAAGGATTTGGGTACATTCATGTTAAACATATATAAACAAGTTTTGGCGTAAATCAAAGTAAATCAAAATTAATAACATCTTCATTAGAAGACTTTAAGGATATCTCAAACTTAATGTTTCGAGATAACAAAAAAACTATATCAAAGAAGCAAAAAGAGCTTGAAGAAGTCATTTGCAGTAAAGATAAAGAAATTTCGTGCCGTAGAGATCACCAAGAAAAACTACTCAAACAAGCCAAGAAAGCTAAAGCATCAAGGAAAGAACTCAAGGAGAGTTTATTAGAACAAGAAGAAGAAAAATTGTGTTTAAAGAGCATTAACCAAACATTAGTAGAACAAATCAAAAGTTTAAAAGATGATGAAGCTACTAAGAATAAAGTCAACAATTCAGAAAATGATGAAATTATGCATTTAAGGAATCATAACCAAACCATATTTACGCAAATAAAAAAACTTTAAAATGACAAGAAATCATTGAATGACAAGTTAGAACAACTTGAAAATGAATTATTGAATTCATCAGTTGTTTTAGTCCAAGATGAAGATAAGGGAATAAATATTGATCCAGACAATATCACAAGTAAGGAAGAAGAGGAATCTAGAGAAGTTAAAACATATGCGGAAGTTGCATTTCAAACGAAGGACATTCCAAATAATGATTCAGTCTCCAACTCAACAACAACAACACCTAAAGAAAAACAGGAATCAACCACTAACATGATAAGGGAATGTCCAAGCATAATAACTATTTATCGGCATGTGAATCAAAAGAGCATACTTTCCAATCTACTTACGAGTATCACTCAGAACATGAATGACAAATTTATGTTCCCATGAATACTGAAGTTTGCATAATCTATTCCTGCGATAACTATTCATCGCAAAAATTGATTCCACAGAAGATCAATCTAGGATCTTCTGATCCATTCTCAGTACGACAACGTTGTCTATCACTCAAAGTATCATATCATCTTGTATCGACGAAGATGTTCTTAGTAATCTTTGAGGACAAAGATTCTTGAAGGGAGAGGCTATGTTATGAATATAATTCATATAAAAATAATAATAAATATAAATATAAATGTAATAATAAATAATAAGTACTTAACTAGTGGTTAGTTAGTTAGTAATGAAGATGCATGTCTTAGATACATGACCGCTCATGAAAGGGAACTTGCCTAGGGTATAAAAGAAGGCCTGCATTTTCATTTGTAAATATCCTACGTCAATTTTTGTATACAATATACAATTTACAATTACTATCCTACAATGGATGTCTTTGTTTATGAAGTATTTTATATATTTTCGCTGCGTTTATGACTTTTGGTCGTTAAACTTAGTTAATTCAAGTTGGAGGATGAAATTGAGTTTTGTAGAGTGATTCCTGAATTTTAGTAACCTAGGTTGAGTTAATTTCAATTGTAACAATTTAATTCAATTAAATTGGGTTACGGTTAGTTAAACTAGTTCCAATTGTTGAAGGAACTAGTTGGAGATCTATCGGTGGGGTGCAACTTCAGCGTTTAACCAGTTAACTAATCAATTAGCCTAAATTAACTCACATGTGCAAAAAATTCGATTTACCCAGTTGAGATTGGAGTTCAAGGACATTGTACTACCATTTGTAGAATATTCCAAATTGTACAGCTCATGCATGCACAAAATTCAAGTTACCCAGTTGAGATTGGAGTTCAAGGACAATGTATTATCAGTTGTGGAATATTCTAAATTGTACATATCATGCATGTAGTCAAAGGAAGGCCTAAATTTATTGATCAATTCTCATTGAGGAATTTCCTAATTAATAGGGCCCTAACTCCCATGGAAACAAGGCAAAGAAATATGATCTTGGAGGGCTTGAAAATAGGCTAAGTGTTAGCCACAGGGAGTCAGTCAGGCAGAGGATAGAAAATAATTTTGCAATTTGAGCTCAAGTTTGGGCAAAGAATATTGTATTCATCAAAATCCTTTCATTAATGAAACACATATATTAAGGGGTTTTGATAAGTTGCATTTCCCTAGATATATCTTTGTGTATATGTGTTGAATCTTGATGCGTATTAATGATTTCTGTTCTCTACTGTGAATTTACTTCTGCATATTGGTAGAATATATTCTTGTATTTTTTTTAGTAAAATTCATGAGCAGATTGAATCTATAATTAAAATTCTACATGGTATCAGAGCTAGATTCACAGTAGAGGAGAATTCGAAGTTGTCATTGCAAGAGTTTTGAAATTCAAGATCAGTGTTGTAGGTTTTCTTTGGGACTAAGAATATGCCTTTCATTGGAATCAAGCTCGAGTATTCTTTGGAAGGAACCACAAATTTTGTGCCATGGAAGATCTACATGGAGGAAGTATTAGATGAAAACAGGCTGCTAGAATACATCAAGACAAATGTAGGAAAACCCCCAACATCTCGCTTAGTGGAAGAAGGATGTGGCTAAATTGATGAGGATCATATTGGAGGGAGTTACAGATCATATTTTCTTGAATATCCACGAGAAATAAACTCTATTCGCAATGTGGAAAAAACTGATAGAACAGGAAGAAATAAGGCAGAACAATAGATATGGGACCTCATCCAAGGTTGAGGATGAGGAGATTTTTTCCTTGGATGGAAAGGAAAATAAAGGGGAAGGGAATAAATCCCAATCCAAAGGATATTCTAGTCAAGGGGGCAAGAAACGGGACTTGGCCAAAATTAAGTGCTTTCACTCTCATGAATTTTGGCACTATGCCACGAAATTACCACACAAGAAAACAAGCAAGAAGACCTTAGGAGGAGTGGAAGGTGAAGCTATAGATTCACACTTCGAGCTTAACTTTACCCTCATTGCATGAATGGAAAGCACAGTGATGGGAATTATTTGGTGTCTCGACGATGGTGCCTCATTCGATATGACGAGGAGCAAAGATTTCTTCAGTAACTTGGAGGAGAAGGACCTCCAGATTCACATCAAGATGGGAGATTATGGGAGGTATATTGCAATCGACATCTATACAATTAATTTTAAGAGGGATTTTGGCTCCCCTCTCAGGCTCAAGGATGCGATGTTTGTTCCGGGTCTAAAGAAGAACTTAGTTTCCATCGTGGTGTTGTAAGATTAAGGCTATGATGTGATATTCAACAAAGGAAAGGAATTCCTGAGGCACATATCCATGGGAAAAGTGAAGGAGATCGACGTTTGGTTGAAGAACCTCTATAGGTTAGATGTGGCATATTGTGTTTCTTTGAGCAGGAAGGCAGAGAAGGTGCATAGCTTAGATGTCGATGAATTATGATATAGAATACTTGGCCATTTGCACCATGGAGCTGCCCACAGGCCTCCCCAATGGAGCACTAAAGCAGTAAAGTACATGCAAAGGGTGTACCTTGGGGAAGTCCTCGAAATCCACCTTCAATGATCAGGATAGAAGGAAGCATTCAATCCTTGAAAGGATCCACTCTGATGTATGTGGGCCTTTCTCGACATCCTCCACGACCAAGCATAGGTATTATGTTATATTTGTAGATGATTTCTCATGTAAGTGTTGGATTTTCTTCATGCAAAAGAAAGACAAGACATTTTCCAAATTTTTTGAATTTAAAGCACTTGTTGAGAAAGAAAATAAAAACAAAGTGAAGGTTATCAGGAGTGATAACGGTGGCGAATATGCGTTGAATGATTTTAAAAATATATGTGTTATGGAAGGAATTCAACGAGAGTTGACAACACCCCATAACCCATAATAAAATGGCATGGCTGAGAGGAAGAACAACAGAAGTATGGTGGGAGTTGCACGGGCGATGTTACATGATCAAGGCCTACCTCTGCACTTGTGGATTGAAGCATGCAACACAACTATATATGTGCAGAACAGGAGTCCTCATTAGATTCTCGGCATGAGTACACTAGAAGAAGATTTTTTCAGGGAAGAAACAGATGTGTCACACTTCATGATATTTGGATCATCAGTATATTTCCATGTTTCCAAGGATGCAAGGAAAAATCTAGAGTCAGAAACTGAGTTGGGAATATTTGTGGGGTACACTGCTACACGTCACAATTATCTGGTGAACTTGCCATCTCTCAGCATGACAGTTGTTCGTATATGTGTGAAGTTCGATGAATAGAAGGAAATGAAGTGTTCCCTTGAGAGGGAGTTTCAATTGCATGTTGAACATGAGTTGTTGACTCCAAAGGAAGAACCTCAAGAATATGTGGAGCTGCCACATGCAGAGAAGCAGAGAGTGGAGACAACCACTCAAGTAGAGACATCCAAGAAAGGAAGGAAGTGGACTAGGGAAGCTTACAGATTATTATAGGATGCTAGAGATAATGTGGGAGAACCCACATCACGGCGCATGAAGAGGAGGTCATGAGATTAGTAGACATGATACATGGATCTGATGAGTGAGCTAGTAGAGACATAACTAGCCTCATTCAAGGAAAAAGTAGAGTAGTCAGTATGGGTTTATGCTATGGTAGAGTAATATGATTCCATTTTCATAAAATGTGTTTTGGAAGTCTTCCAAAGACCTGCAGACAAGTCATTTGTTTGTTCAATATGGATTTACAAGGTAAAGCATGCAACAGACAAAAGCATCAAGAAGAAAAAGGACAGATTCGTGGCCAAGGGGTATTCTCAGGTAGAAGGGATTGACTATGAAGACACCTTTTCTCATGTGTCAAGGTACTCTTCCATCAGATCAATCCTAGATATGGTTGCACAAATGGGGTGGAAAATCTACAAGATGGATGTGAAGACAACATTCCTCAATGGAGTGATTAAGGAGGAGGTGTACATTAAACATCATGAATGATTTGAGACCTTTGACAGCGATTCACATGTGTGTTGACTCAAGCGAGAATTGTATGGGTTGAAGCAAGCACCCCGTGCTTGGTACACTAGGATCGATAGCTACCTCACCAAGTTGGGCTTCACCAAAATTGAAGTAGATGCAAACCTTTACAACATTCTGGTAGAAGGTAAATTGTTGATTATAGTCTTATATGTCGATGACTTAATTTTTAATAGTGATGAGCAACTTATAAATTCTTGCAAGGAGGATCTTGAAATAGGTTTGTAATGAAAGGTGTGGGGTTGATGCATTATATCCTTGGTTTGGAAGTATGGAAGAGATATGGGGAATTTTTTGTCTCTCAGGGAAAGCATGCCAACAAAATACCTCAGAAGTTCAACATGGACATATGCAAACCCATGGAGACTCCTCCAACGACTAACTGAAGGAAAGAGGATGCCACTTCAGGTGAGGAAGTGGATGGTACAATGTACAAGAAGTTGGTGGGTTCTCTCATGTATTTTGTGAATGCATGGCCATACATGTGTTATGCGGTCAGTCATTTGAGCCAAGCCATGGTTAGATCAACCAAATTATTTTTGAGGGCTTCTAAACATGTACTACAGTACCTCAGAGGCACCACTTAGTTTGGACTTTGGTACAGACGAACAGATGGAGTGAAGCTACAAGGCGTCATAGCTGAAGATTGGGCAGGTAGTCCATCAGATTGGAAGATCACTTCAGGAGGAATTTTCAACATTGGGTCAGCAACAATTCCTTGGTACATCAGGAAGTAAGGATCAGTTGCACTCAGTTCAGCAGAAGTGGAGTACATGAATATTATTCAAGAAACTTGTGAATTTATCTTGATGTTAAAGATTATTGTTGGGTTATTTGTTCAAACGATAGATCCTACCATGATTGACTATGACAATTAGAGTTGTATCAAACTCTCTGAGAGTCTAGTTTTTCACAATCGATCCAATCACATTGATATCTGGTACAACCATCTACAAGATTGTATGTAGAGGTGGATCATGTTGTTGCAATACATTCTGAAAGAGGAACAAGATGCAGATATTTTGACAAAGACCTTAAGAAGAGGAAAAATTGAGTTCCATAGAAGTAGGATTGGGACATCTGACAATCCCTTTCTTGTTGTGAGGAGTGTTTAAAATGCAACAAGAAATTCCTAATTTAATTTTGTCCCTAATTAAATTAGGAGAAAAATTGAAATTCCACATCAGCAGCCAACTTGAATGAGTTAAATAGGTTATTATCACTCAGTTAGCTTAGTTAATTAAATTTGGAGGATTAACTTGAGTTTTGTACAGTTATTCCTAAATTTTAGGAGCCTAGGTTGATTTAATTTCATTTGTAACAATTTAATTTAGTTAAATTGAGTTATGGTTAGTTAAACTAGTTCCAATTGTTGGAGGAGCTAGTTGGAGGTCTATATGTAGGGTGCAACTTCAGTGTTTAACCAATTAACTAATAAATCAACCTAAATTAACTCATGCATGCACAAAATTCAAGTTACCCAGTTGAGATTGGAGTTCAAGAATAGTATAGTATCAGTGGTAGAATATTCCAAATTGTGCATCTCATGCATGCAATCAAAGGAAGACCTAAAGGTATTACGCAATTCTCATTGAGTAATTTCCTAATTAATAGGGGCATGATTCCCAGGGAGACAACGCATGGAAATAAAACCTTGGAAGGATGTAAAATTGGCTAAGGGTTGGCCAAAGGAAGTCAGTCAGGAAGAGGATAGAAAATACTTGTGCAGGTTGAGCATAGCATATTGTATTCATTCAGATCCTTTGATTAATGCAATACAAATAGTAAGGGGTTTTGAGCAGTTGATTTCCCCTAGATATATCTTTGTGTATATGTGTTGAATCCTGATTCATGTTGATGATTTGTGTTCTTAATCATGAATTTACTTCCTCAGATTGGTAGAGAAGATTCTTGTCTTGTGTTTTAGTAAAATTCCTGAGCAGATTGAATCTACAATTAAAATTATACACTTGAAACTTTTTGTGATTCTTTAATTAGAGAGCAAGATAAACTCTTCTATCTTGGAGTGATCAACAATAGAAGTACATCTAACAAATCCTTAATGGCCTAATAGAAGGATAAATCTAGAGAAGAAACATCATCTTAAGAAAAAGAAAAACAAGGGTCTCAAACCCTCTCATCTACCTATATTACCAATAGTAACAAAGGACCAAAATAAAAATAAAAATTTAAGAAAACTAAGAGATCTTCCGATTTTTGTTGGTGATATGGTCATATAGAGTCTCATTTTTAAAAAAGATGGAGGCCTTAAAAGAATCAAGAAATAAGTACGACATCAATCTTAATTCTTCTTCTTCTAGCTCTTCATCTAATGAACATCCAATTTTTGCCTCTGGTTTTGTCCCTTAATTCAACATCTACTTCTTCTTATTATGAGCAGCTTAATGATTTTGGACAATCTTATCATATGGCTAAGGATAAAGCCTTTTTTTTGCTTTTAATGAATGTAACACCAGACAAATATTTGTTGGTGACGATATATCTCTTATTTTTTTAGGGTCTGGAATAACTTAGTTAGATAATGATCACTCTAATGATACATTATGTGTGTTGAGTCTCTCCAACAACCTTTTATGAGAGTATCAATTCATTCGTTTAGGTGATGGAAAAATACTATATTTTACCAAGTTGTATATATTTGACAAATTTAGGTTATTATATTTTCCATCAATTTTTATTTCTCAATGCAATGCCTTGAGCAAACTTTGGCATGAGAAATTTGGTCATTTAAACTATTTCTCATTGCAGTAGCTATGTAATCACAATATGGTGATTATTATTCCTCTCAATCTTTAAATTTATGGTGTTTATGTTGGTTGTTTTCTAGGTAAAAATTATTGGGACAATTTGAAAAACATGTCTATTGACATGCTTCAACCCTCTTATAAATTGCTCATAGTGATTTGCATGGCCTACTTCCTTCTCTTTCTTTCACTCGGTGCAATTACTTCATAACTTTCACTGATGACTTCTCCATATGCACTAGGGTCTATTTCTTAAAAATTAAGAGTGAAGTTTTTAGTACATTTTTGGCCTTCAAGAAGCTTGTAGAAAAACAATCAAGACATCAGCTATATATTTTAAGAACATACACAATAGAGGTGAACATGTTAACAACAAATTTACAACTTACTACACTACACAAGGCATTTAGACGCAACATATTGTATGTTATATACCATAAAAAATGGTGTTTCTAAGAGAAAGAATCACACAATAAAGGAAATGGAAATTTGTATAATCAAATCTAAGGGGTTAAGTCTTCATTTTTTGGCATAACCCATTAAATGTGACAATTTCATAATAGTCACACTCTCGCAGAGGCTTTAAGAAATATAACACTAGAAGAAGCACAAATTAAAATTAAACCATATGTAAGCCACTTATGTGTGTTTGGTACTGCAACATGGACTCACATACCTTATGATAAAATGAAATCATTATAGCCTAAAAGTGAGAAGCCCATTTTTGTTAAATATTCTGAAGATGTAAAAGGTTATAAACTTCTTTAATCTTATTCCAATGAAATATTTTTAGTACATATGTTAATTTTGATGAAAATATCTCAACCTATAAGCCTAATTTAGCATTTGCTTCATTTTTAACATGTGATCCATCTTCGATGTCTATGTCATCTTCTCTTCCCAAATTTTTTTCTAGTGTTCTGATTCTTGTTTCTCCTTCTGGTGATGATAGTGAGGATGAAAAGCCACATCCAAATATTCACCTTCCTCCAATTAGGTCCATTTAACACGAACCTACACCAACACCATAGCTTCCTAGATGGATCTATACAACACAAGAAATTGGTGATCTTGCCAATGATCCTATAGATCAATGTTATACATGTTCATAATTCCAATAATCCTCTTCAATTTTGGCTCATGTTTCATAGACTCATTATCTAGAATCATTTGTAGAAGCTTCTAGTCATCCAAATTGGGAAAAAATAGTGAATGAAGAATAGAATTCCTTAATTGTGAATTATACTTGGGATCTTATACCTCTTCTAAAATTAATAAATTGTTATATGAAAATAGGTGTACATAAATAAGTCTGCATTAGAAGGAAATGTCAAAATACATAAGGTTTGGTTCACTTTCAAATGATTTTTTGATATGGATTGGATAATTATATTATTTTTCATCTATCTTGATGCTTTCAAAGTGAAATAAAATTGTAGGAATCATCTTGTGATGTCATTTTAATATCAGGTCCCATTTTGGAGAATTAGGATTTGAAACCTTTTAAAGACATTTTGAGGTATTAAGTGATGTTTTTTGGGGTGAAAGAACTCTCACTTGTGCTAGATCCTCTGACATTGTTCTACATTCAAATACCTTTCAAATCATATCATAATCATGTCAAACAAAGTTCATATGAAAAAATTATGCCTCCCACACGTTGACCTACCATGTTGACCACAATGGTATGAGAAGATGGCTCATCAGCCCCCATTATTCATAACATGGCACTAGCCATGTGTCAATTTTCAAGAATGCATTATAAGGTCCAAAATTGTAAGTCTAATTGAGGATTGAAAGAGTCAAATCTCACCCCTAGTTGGCTATTAGGATATGTTAAATATCAAGCGGCTAATAGGAGTAAAGGTTTCATTCTATGTTATTATATTTTGTTCCATAGTTGAGAAAAGAAACTAAAAGTGGAAGTTATAGAGAAAAGCATAGGGCATTAAAGCTATATAACAAACTTACAATATGTAGGTCTCGAGTAGTTCTATAAAGTGTACATATTCCTTTCTATTTGCATATTTCATTACCAGAGAAAATAGAGTAGAGAAACCTCACCTTCTAGTTGGGTTTTCTCTCATAAGGGTTTTCTATGGAAAAACTTGTGGCTATTGTGGATACTTTATGTGTGTGTAATTATTTGTATTCTCAATTTCTTATATTTCATCGATTTCATTTATTTTAAAGATAGAACGGTATTAATGAATCCAAAATATAAAGGAAAATATAACCTACATAGTATAGATTTTAGTAATTGTATCATAGTTTTCGTGACAAAATATTCTAGTTGAATATCCAGGAATGTTGACATCTCATTTTCTCAATTTGAAGGACTTGATTATATTGAACCCTTCTAGGAAAAATGAACTCCTTCCACCTTTTTTTATTCCTCCACATCTCACATAAATGGCTCCATGTTCAAAGTGACTCCAACTGTGTTTGACACATTAAGGAGTCTCTTAATGGTTTCAAGCAAGCTCCTTGAGCTTTTTATGCTAAAATGGATAGCTTTCTTCTTGAAAACAACTTTTAAAATGTCATTCTAACCCTAATATATATACCAAGAAAGTAGGAAACCATATCATAGCACGTGTTCTTTATGTTTATGACCTTATACTCACTAGTAGTTACTCTAAAGTTTTAAACCATGTGAAATCCAACCATAAGAAGAAGTTTGAAATGGCATTCTTAGTTTATTTTCATTATTTCCTTGGCTCCAATTATTGCAAACCAAGGAATGAAATTCCTTTCTCTAATATAAGTATGCATGTCACCTTATTTGCAAATTTCGCATGGAATATTGTAAATTGAACCCATATCCCTTCTTGTATGGATTCAATTTGTTGTCACCTATACTAAACCCAAATTAGATGTTGCATTGTATCATCAGTTAGTTGATAGCCTCTTATATTTGACATATATTGATCCTAATATTTCCTATGTTATTGGTCTTATTGCGTAGTATATGCAAACACCCTGCGAGAGTCATTGGAAAGGAATAAAAGGGATACTTCAGTATATCCAAGGAACAATTAAGTTTGGGATACATTACATTTCATGGGAAAGTCCTTTGTTGGTTCATTTCACTGGTTCTAATTGGGTTGGCGATCCTGATTATTAGAGTCTACTATAGGATATATTTTTAGCCTTGGTTCTAGAACTATCACTTGGGATTATAAAAAAACAACAATCTCTTACTCTTTCTTCAATAGAAGGATAGTATTGAACAATGGTTAATGCATATCAATAACCTTTTGTTTCCAACAAAACCTTTCAACGTTTGTATTCCAGCAATAGTATCCAACCACTCTTTGGTGTGATAATCAAAGTGTCGTCAAGCTTGCCAAAGATCCAATTCAACATTAACAAAACAAACACATTAATCTACACATGTATTTCAATAGAAAATTTATTCAATATTGTTCTCTCAAAGTGCCTTTTTTTTATATCAAGTTGTAGACATTTTCGCAAAGTCTCTTACAAAACTAAAGTTTTCCAAATTTTGATCAATATCGGAGTTCATGAAGTTTTCATTAAGGGAGGATAGGCTGCAATTCCCCCTAAATTGTCCTATTATGTCACCTTTTTAAATCCTTCAATTGTATCCCAACTTACTCTTAAAGGGGGATGTTAATAAATTTAGACATATAGGAGTTACTTAATATCAACTTGGTATAATGTGTTTTTAGATAAAGTTTGTGTTTCTTTAGTATGCATTTGTTATGTAATTCGATGGTCACAATATTTTCTACACATAAAGTGATTCCACGAATACTATTCTCCTTGATATTAACAACTATATTTTTATGTGACTTAACATGAAATTATTGTATGATCTCTATTTAAAGAGCATGGAGGATCATTTGTTGAATATTGATTATGAGAAACTCTTGTGTACAATACCATTCTTTTGCATTAATATATTTCTTTGGTTGGGGCCATAAAATATTTCCCTCTTTGATGGTTTTAACCATGTAAAACATTGGTGTGTTGGTCTTCAATCCTTTTCTATGAGCAGTTTCTTAAGGTGTTCGATTTAGCAGTGGAAATACCATGTTTTGTCAAAAAATAAACATTTTTTTATAAAATAATAGATGCATCTATCATAACCTTAATTTAATGTTACATATCTAGGTCTTTATTATCTAAATATTGTCTTTACATACATGTGGCCTTATTAGAAATATATTAGCAATGTTGTAATTACATAGAGAACATGTCCTCCCACTTTAAAAAAATAGTTTCCTTCAATGTTTTAAAACACAATCAATGAGTTGCATTATACTTTATAACACATATTTTATATCTTACGTCACTTGTAAACTAAGTGGCATACAATTTACATCTTAAATTACTTTATAACTTAATTGACATGCACTTTACAATAAAGCCACTTGAATAAAGTAAGATTATTGAGCCAAGAGGCTCATTCTATACCTTAGTATGAGGGAGATGTGTAATTTTTTCCATGCTCAATGTGGAGTTGACACCTGTCACTCTTAAAATAAAAATAAAATATTATCTCAATAGAAAAGCAATGACGGCTATAATAAAAAACAAATTTGACTATGCTATGCATGTTTAGTTAGTTTTCCATTTGACTTAATATAATTTCATGTAAAGTAATTAAAGGTAAAAAAAAAAAATGGTGTATACTTAAAAGTATATTAATAACATAAAAATAATTTCAATGTGGATTGATAAAATATGTCCGGTTGCACATGTTATGTAAAATATTTTAATGTAAACTATGTATATATTATATATTGTCTTAAAAAAATTATGTATATAGCATACAAAGCTATTGAAAAAAAAATTATGGTTAAAATGTTTGAAGTGGTCTCAATGTTTAAACAATTTAAACAATGAAAAATTACACATTGTATTTTTCACTCTAAAAGAAGTTTACACTTGAAGAAATTTGATCCCCTTTAGCTCCTGTTAGGCCTATGCTTAAGATGGATCTATATTGGTATATATAACAAAAAAATAAAAAGTGAACATTGTTTTCTCTCATTTACTACTTGAAATCCTAAGTTTTTATGATCTTCTTAAGAGACTAATATTTTCTTCAACCATTCAAGCTTCCACTCCAATTTTTCTATTAACTTTGAACTCACCCCCTCTTTAGCCCACCATGCAATTTTCCTCTCTCTCAATAACCCAAAAAACCCAAACATTTATCCCTACACCCCTGAAGCCTCTAGCCCTTCCATGCTTGCAAATGGATTGTGTCATCCACCAAAATTGATTTTTCACCACTATTAGGATTCATCCCCTTACTCCAAGGTATCAAACCATTGATTGTTTTGTGGACTATCTCATAAAAATATCCATTGAAAACCACAAATAGTAGCTACACCATCATCATCCATAACCATTACCTTCCTCTCCATGCAATACTTTGTTATTTTCAAGTTAGGATTTCCAAAGTTCCCCTTTCCCCAATGGCTTGTTCTTAATCAACTTCACATAGCATCTCTTTTTGTTTGTCCTTCCCTTCAAGAGGATTCACATCCCAATAAATTATAAGTACTTCATTTCCACCTTGTAAATATTCATCCCAAACCACTTACATGTGGGTTTTGGATATACATAATCTATAAGATTTTTCCTCTCTAATTATATTCACAAATTCTCTTCTCTTTTATTTACAAAGAACTTTGAATACTCTTAAAACTTAATTTAACATTTAATCATATATTCCCATCATTTTCTTTTTATTTCTATTTTGTTCTTCTTTATTAAAAAAAAACTACACAAAGAAACTCTATTATCACTAGTTATGTCCCTAATACTAAATATGATGACACTTGCTTAAACGTGTCCCTAATACTAAATGTGATGAAATTGGCTTAAACTAGAAATAAAAGACCATAAATGGAAATAAAATCTAAAGAGTGTCCTGTCTTGCCAATCTTGAGAGTTGACACTTGCTTAAACGTGTCCCTAATACTAAATGTGATGAAATTGGCTTAAACTAGAAATAAAAGACCATAAATGGAAATAAAATCTAAAGAGTGTCCTGTCTTGCCAATCTTGAGAGTTGACACTTGCTTAAACGTGTCCCTAATACTAAATGTGATGAAATTGGCTTAAACTAGAAATAAAAGACCATAAATGGAAATAAAATCTAAAGAGTGTCCTGTCTTGCCAATCTTGAGAGTTAAATAGCACCTACTCATGCATACAAATAGTTAAATGTCTCCTCTTTATTATCAATTTTAGTTAAATGTCTTATCTTTTAATATTAATTTTGAAGTTAATTATTATATTGATAAAATAATAAAATATATTATATATATTATTATTGTTTTTTAAATTACTTTTTATTTGTAAATAATAAATATATTTTTATAATTATTAATTTTGAAGTTGATTATTATATTGATAAAATAATAAAATATATTATATATATTATTTTATTTTTTTTAATTATTATTTATTTGTAAATAATAAATATATTTTTATTATAAAAATAATTATAGTATGAATAATTATAATATTAAATTAATAGTGCAATTTTTTGGAAAGTTATTTTATTTTATTTGGTTAAAATTTGGCACGGATTCATTGAAATCACAAGGTGAATTTTTCACAAGCGAAAGTTTTTGAGGATGCTTAATTCATACATAGAGTCAAAAAATCAGTTTAAATAACACAAAGGCCACAATTTTTTTCACTTGATTGAAGCAAAAATTTACCCAAAATTCCAAATTTTCAAAAAATCACATTTAAAAACTACTCCCAAAATCAATATTAACATTTTAAGATTTAATTTAAATAAAAAGAAAAAAAAATTAATTAAACCATCTTAAAATCATTAATTTTTTTTTTTTTTTTTAAATATAGTAAAGATTCCACACAGGGTGGTTATTTAAATATTCTAATAATGTTTTCATACAGAGTGGTTGATAATGTTTCATCACAAAGTGGTATAGTGAAAGCAATAGCAATCCCATAATGTTTCATCACAAAGTGGTATAGTGAAAGCAATAGCAATCCCATGGAATATTTAGGAAATCACGAATACACATCACCGACCATGGTAGACTTTAGTAAAGTGATAACCATTTGTCCCCTTTATATTCAACCAAGTGAACAATCTTTGTCTCCTTTATATTCAATCAAGTGAACAATCTGATAAAATTCGGATAAAAAAATTCTTATACCTCACTATTAAGTATATATGCTCCACTGAAAAGCAAATGTAAGTTTACTTTTTAGTTCAAGGCAATATCTTATTAACTAAGCAAAGAATAAAAACCTATCAGCTTCACTGATAAGAAAATGAGTTAAACTTTTAGTTCAAGGCAATATCTTATTAACTAAGCAAAGAATAAAACAATGATTCAACTTCACTTTTTTTAGAGCCTGCAAAGATCAAAGGAACAATATACTTTCTCAATCCTCTTCCCAGCGAATGCCTTACCTCACCTCTGTCCAGATCTCTTCCACAGTTCAGGGTATTTAAATAGAATACTGTAGGTATATTCTTGAGGCAAAGGCTGTCCAAATCTCTTCTGCAGTCTCTTCTGCAGCTGAGGGCATTTAAGTAGAACACTGTCTGTATATTCTTGATGCAAAAGCTTAAAATTGAAGAGATGGTTGTGGATGCAAATGAGATGGTTGTGTTATTATACTATTAATAAAATAAAAAAGTGTAATTGTAAATTTATGAGGTGTAAATCAGTTAGTTAGTTATGAGGAAGTGATGATGGAAGTTTTTTTTATATAATTAAATTATTTCAAAAAGCTATTACGGCCAATTGAGTTGAGGATGGAAACTATTTTGAGATAATTAAATTATGAATTGTAAAATTGTAATAATAAAATATTCATTGTAAGTGATGATGGAAGCTTTTTGGATATAATTAAACTATTTCAAGAAGGGATTCAATTGTTAGTTATAGGGAAGAAGTTATGACGGAAGCTCTTTTGATATAATTAAATTATTTCAAAAAGTGTTAAGGGTCAATTGAGTCTAACACAAAGGAGTTGAGGATGGAAACCATTTTGAGATAATTAAATTACGAATTGTAAAATTATAATAATAAAATATTCATTAAAAAGCCATAAAATCTTAGTTGATAAGTGAAAAAAGTTATATGAAAAATATATACACCTAACACGAAAAAGTTGAAAATTGAAAAAGCGACTCCATAGTGGACCTCTCTAGTTACCGATTATCCTAAATCTTAAAAAAAAAAAGGAAGAAAGAAAGAAAAAGGTTGTATGGAGAATATATACACTTAGCACCAATAAAGTTGAGAATGGAAACCATTTAGATAATTAAATTAAGAATTGTAAAATTGTAATAGTAAAATATTCATTTAAAAGCTATAAAGTCATAGTTGATGAGTGAAAAAGGTTGTTTCGAGAATATATACACGTAAAAAAGGCACCCGAATTATACATAGAATCAGAGAATGTGTGTAGGTTATATATTCACAACAACCAACCAAAATCTGTAGAAGAATTAGCACTTCTAAGCAGGTCCTGCCAATCTAATGGACGGCCTAATTATCGTTCTTGTTTCGACTGTAGCCATTCTTTTTGCAGCAGAGAAGGCATTCGGAGTGGATCACATGGTTCAAGGATGGGATCTCAGTGCTGTCAACATCAGTAGTGTCACAGGATCCAAGATGGTGTTTTCTGTTGGGGATGGATTAGGTAAATCTCATTTCATTTTCATCTCAATCTTTTATTTTCTATTTTTATATAGTGCCTTAACAATATACCTATTCTCAATCCATTCAAATCTCATAAAAACTTAGATTAAAAACTTGTGAATCTTAGTATTATAATTATTTGTTCAGATGAGATTTTTGAGATCTCATAAAAACTTAGATTGAAAACTTGTGAATCTTAGTATTATAATTATTTGTTCAGATGAGAGTTTTGAGAGAATAAAATATGAATAGTGGTATTGGGTTTCTGCAGCTTTTAAATTCGATGATGGAGAGGCAGATATTGCTCAAGTTTCCAAACCTGACTATGAACTGTGCAGTGCTGAGGTTCCCAAAGCAATCTACAGAGCCAGACCAAGAGAGGCAATTTATTTGAACAAAACTGGCAACTGGTATTTCATTTCTAGGGTTCCTGAGCATTGCAAATCCGGTAAAAAACTGATGGTAACAGTAATTGCAACGTCCTCTAATAGAAATAATGGTAAATTAGGATTGAGATTTCGGGAGGCATTTCAAAGAATGGCAACGAGTCACAGAGGTGGCGGCGGTGGCGGCAGTAGTGGCGGCGGTGGCGGCGGCAGCAGTAGTGGCGGTGGTGGCGGCAGTAGCACTGGCAGTGGCACTCCTGCTAACGGAGGTTCTGGGGCCGCCGACCCACTGGGGAACAGAAATCGGGTTCTTCCAAAAAAGAATGGCAGCAGCTCCACACAAGGGTTCTCTGCTATGGCTTTCAAGTTTCACCTTGTAATGTCTCTCTTCTGTTCAGTGTTGTTAGCAAGCCCACTTTTTGTTTAGATAAAGTGTGGATTATCTATATTTAATTAATCTTTCCCGTGAGCTTTCCCTTTGATAGATAGATAGCCATTGCAGCAGGGTTGAATGGATGACAGTAACAACTTTTTAGGGTTGAGTTGGATGATCGAGTATAGGGTTTGATTGGACGATGACAAAAGTCTACTGTGTAATAATACAAAATACATGTGCACAATGTCTTGTTTGGTGGAGACAATTTTTTTTTTAAATGAATAAAGGGTGAAAGAAAGCCTATGTCAATATTGTGTTGACAATACCTAGAAGGTGTGTAGGACAACCGCATAAAAAGAAGCGTGGACCTTTATCTTTATTTTCGAAAATAATATAAACTAATTAATTTTTATCTATATCTTCATTGTGGGTCTAAAATATAATAAATGAACATATAGTTCAGTTTTTTTTTAATGAAGGGATTTATTTTATTATATAACAATTATTTCACTAGATATTATTTTTGGGATTTAATTGCATTAAGTAAGTCATTCATATTTTATCATTTCTATGAGAGGTATCCGTAACTGGCAAACATGTACCTTAGCTGTCGAATTTTTTCCACAATCAAGCTCGCTTAGCTTGCTACCCCATTATTTCACTATATGTCAAAGTTTATTGAAATTTATATTGCTTGTTAAAATCTATAAAATTGCTTATAATATATTCCCGTACATTTAAACCACGTAATTTTAAATTAATGATTTATTTATAAATTACAATATAGTGTTTTGTTTTCCTTTTTATTCTTATTTTAATAAGATTATTTTTTAAAATTTGTGTGTGTGTGTGTGTGTTACAATATAGTGTTCAATTTCAATTTCTTCATTACACCATAATTTCTCATTAAATTTAGGTTTTTTAAACAGAAATCGAGAATATATTTGTATTAAAATTTCTAAGTGAAATGTTCAAGTCAAGTGCATAATACACAAAGATATCCATACTTGCCTACACAACCTAAAAATATTGAACACATGCAACCATTTACTATAGTTTATACATAGTTTTCCTAAACATACTAAACAACAGTCCACACTACTTCATTTATACATACGTTAGTAACTATACAACAAAAAATGAAATTTGCAACACATATCATATTAACATGTTAACTCTTTGGAGATAACTCCTCTATGTTGTTAGTGCTTCTACCTATTTCCACATTGTCTTTGCTCCATTTTAACATTGCCTCCTCAAGTTGTGCCCTAATGTATTCCAAATCATCTTTCATCCTTTGTATTCAGGTCTAAAGATGTTGCATGATATCTACTATTCCAGTAATCTCTTGGTGCGTAGATCTTAAGGTGAATTTGAACAAAGGGTTCCCCCCCCCCCACCCAAGCTACAACATCCAATGCCACTAGTACCAATGATGCAATCTAGCCCGAATGAAATAGCAGAAGAATGTCCCAAAGAACAAGTGAAACATTCAAATGCTTTACCTCAAGAACTAATGGCATATAAGGGAGGCTAGAGTTGAATTCTATCTAAATCATATTCATGCCATTCCAACAAGAGTTGATTCGAAAACTTGTGAAACACTATTAAACAAACAATCAAATTCATATGTAGATCGATCCCACTTGCATATGTATCGAAACCTTAATTATACATTCCATTGTTGATCCCCAAAAATATAAAACATCAAAATACCAAGTTAAAACCACCCACATACCCCAAAATAGAGCACTTGTGGTAGCACCAGCAAATATCCTATAACACCACAAAGTGTTGCATATCTAGCTCACCGCCTAGGATCAAAACAAACCAGATACACTAGTTGACAGAGCAGTCACCCATACCACTAACACCTCCAAAACACTAGAATTATGGATCACTAAAACGCATATCCCACCCAGAAACACCTTGCAAAAGGCCATTAAAATTTCCAAAACACTACCCCCTATAGAGACGTAGGGAAAAGCAACCACTTCCCTCCCACTTCCGAGGAAAAAACCAAGTGAATTGTTCACAACCCAAAGCATCCACAATACTGAAAATAATATCAGTCCCCCACTTTCATCGAATTCAAAAGAGATAACAGAATCCCAAGCCCCAAATTCATAGCCAAAGCTTTCCAATAGAGGCTTTTTAGCTAGAAAGAA
The DNA here is from genome assembly GCA_034641835.2 of Pinus albicaulis. Taxonomy (NCBI): domain Eukaryota; kingdom Viridiplantae; phylum Streptophyta; class Pinopsida; order Pinales; family Pinaceae; genus Pinus; species Pinus albicaulis. The sequence goes on from CM076584.1 coordinate 1,114,988,844, forward strand.
ATTAAAACATGAGCCATGAGGGCCACTCACATTGGGAACAGACTTAATTTTTATAAATTCCCTCGATCCATTGGTTGGAGCTCACGACCTTTCCTAGAGTAGGGCTCTCCCACTAATTCAATTTCACAATAAACTCCTGCAGGTTGTCATTCACCCCCCATTTACATAAATATCTTAATGCTCCATGAGGTTGATTTCACCCAATATGCTCAAATATCCATCCTGGTCATGCCCACACACTTTAGATCAATCAAGAAAGGATCAATATTCTGAAGAGTGTTTATTTCACACCCCTACAAGTTCACATCTTCTATTTCTCTTTAAATTTAGTTGTGAGAGTATTTTCATTGGCATTAATATTCTCTTCTCTTCTCTTAACTCTTGAGTCACTTTTACTAGTATTGAAGCAATGCTAAGAAACCTTTCAATCTTCATGTTGAAGATTTTGTGCTTGTACAATGTCACAACCTCACTCTCAATGAGTGTTATCCCAACCTCCAAGAGAGATTGGATAAGGTGCATTTATTTTAATCCTTCAACTATTTATTATAAAAGACATGTAGATTTTCTCAAATTTTCTTCGAGTTTCTAGGAAAATGCTACAACTCAAACCTCACTTCCATATAAGATAGCTAAATTGAAAAGTATACCAAATAGGACCTTCTTTTTTACCCAAAAAAAATGACTCTTGTGATCAAGAAAAAAATGAGGTTTCCAACCTCCATTAATCTGTTTTTTCATATTATAGTTCTAATTGAGAGTTTCTCATGAAGGTCAACTCCAACATATTTGTACTTCCTCCAAAATGTTATTCTCATACAACAAAATTAGGGAGGTTATTATCCTAGATTTGATTATCAAAACCTTTTTCCTAACTCAATGTAATGTCCCTACTTAGCCTTAGCTAAGAGGAGACATTAAATTTTGATTTATTTTATGCTTTATGAATAAATGAATAAAGGAGGACATGTAAAACTCCTAATAAATCAATGCCCATGTGAACAAAGACAAATATGGGCTATGTAAATAATCACTTGCAGGTGTGAAAGAGGATTGAGCCAAAGATTGGGTCCACCTTGACCATATCAACTGCGATGTCTAGGTTCAATGCATCACCAAGAGGGACTACGCGGTTCTAGAAGGGAGATTCTAATGTGAAAAGGACCAACTCATCCAAGTGGTTTAGGGTTTGCAAAGGCTATCTCATGTTATAAAAAGGAGGAGAAGACACATGAAGGGGTTGTTGATGAATTATATTTTTGAAGTATTTTTCTGCTTAGACAAATACCATTCTCTACTATTTAGTGGAGGATTGTGATGGGAATTCCTGTTTAGGGATTTCATCTCTTCCCTTGAGGATCATTGGAGGAGTTCTTTGCTGAAGTTGGCCACTATCTGGTTTGAGACCAAGCTTTATCTTTCATGAGCAGCGCTGGCCCATTGAGGGTTTTGCAGGTGCTATCTTTTGTAGCAAGTGGCATTGTAGATCTGCTTAGATCTAGTTGTTTTTTAGATGCTTTCTCTATTGGAGAGTGTTATTCAGCCTCCAAGGAGTTAGCTGATCCATATTTTATGTTAGATCTATAATTTCATTCCATGTACTCAGTCTCCTTCACCCTCTATGCAGTTTCTACTTCATACTGCGTTATTTTGTGAGAGGGCTTTGTCATTTCAGTTTGCTATCAATTTGGAGGATATCTCTTGGTGTTAGGCTTGCCTTCCCTTGGTGATCCGTGGATTGGGTTGCTGATCCATGTCTCTATAGATTTGATCTATTTCAATAATAAAAGTTATCTTCATAAATTTATGGGTTTTCTGCAACACAGTATATTGTAATTCAGATCTACGGCTTAATATGCAGTATTTTTATGTAATTCCAATTGGATCTTGTTCTTAAAGTCTTTTAGCTTCCAGATCTGTATTAGATCTAATGTTTCATCCATAGATCTGTCCTAGATCTGAAATGTAATGTACAATAGCTGAACCACCTGGAAAATAACGTTGTCTATGTATCTCTACAATTTATTTCTAGTTGAAGCTCTCATTTCTGAAGGGATCTTGCCCTAGTTCTTTTTGTAATCAGTTGTAAAGGAAATGGACTCATTTGTAAATCTGATTTACTGATATAATACTGAAGTATAATATCTTTGGCTGACCTCCTCTAAGCTTCAGTCAGATCTTCACAATTCTAGTAGCTGGGGTTTTCATTTTGTAGTAGTCTCTCTCTTTGGTTGATTTCTAGCTAGTCTTGTTTCCGAGAGATCTGTTTAACATGCTTAAACTTATTTGTTTCTGATGAAATTGTATATACATGTCACATACAGCTTTAATGAGGGGATCCCAGCCCTGATATGCATTTTCATTGCTCAGATTTTCTTATACAACGTTTTCATTGAAGGCCTTATTGAGATTCCTGAATTGGGATTATTCCAAGTTCTATAGGCAGAGTCTACAGTTGGCCAGGTAGCCTCTGGTTCTCACCCTCTTTTTAGAGGTGACATAACCAATAAATGCCTCTATAGTCCATCTCTAACATAGAATCTTGAGAATCCCCAAAAAGGGACATTACACTCAATATCCAAAGCTAGCAAAAAAATATTTAAAAGTTCTAAGTTGCTTCTCAAGATTAGAGGGTTTGTTTTCCAAAAGAATTATATTGTTTATGGAAAGAAGAATTCTAAGTCCATACTCCCTTTGAGTATATTTTAATAATAACGAGACTATGGTATAATGTTTTAACATTTATTCTAGTTAGTAATATAAGTTTTTTTACCACAAAAAAACCATGTTTTTTGTTTACTTTTATTTTATTTAATATTGCAACATATGGATTTACACTTTCTTGTCACATACAATTATCCACTTGGAGTATTGGAATATGATCTACTCTTGTGTGATCAATGTACATAACTCTCTTATGATGGCATCACTATCTCTCTACCCTCCTTATGTGTTGAACCACTTTCCTTCAATCTCCTTTATCCTAGCTTAGATATGTGACCTTGTAGGGATATCTAGTGCTTAGGTGGGGTTTTTTACCACTTTCCTTGTCCTATAATTTGGTCCTTGGACACAAATTTGGTTCGTTTGGATCCTTCAGGGCTAGCTTGGGATGCAAGCTCTCGATTACACCCATTTTTACTTAGGTTGATTCAATATGGGTCCATAATGACCTGTTGAAGTTGTGATCAACACCCTCCAAAAAATTTCTCACACTTGAATTTTGGAGCCTACTGAGGATATTACCATGTTTTGTTCTATGTTCATTTCATGTTTGATTGATGTTTTGTTAATTTTTCAAGTTTTTTTCTTGGATTTTATGTGTCAAGTCACTTGCTCACACTTTCCTAGACCTTGGTGAATTCACAAACGCGCTTCCTTTATGAAAGGTTTAACAAGCATAACACAACCCATTAAGACAGTGCATGTCCAATGTTTAACTCATATCGACAGTTAGTGGACATTTTCCATTGAAAGTCTCCCTCGATTTCATTGCAATTGAACTTCTATTTTGGTGAGTTTTCTCAACTATCGCTTTTGCACACCTTTGCTTTTACAAGTGTCGTTTTCACGTTCGTAGTTGTCGCTTTTTCTTACTTCCAATTTAATAATTTTATTTTTCATGTTATATTTTCTCTTGCATGTGTTGATTTTAATTTTGTTTGCATTTTACAGGTGTTGTCTTCATGTTTTCCTCTTGTTGCAAGTGTTCCCTTTTGTTGTTTTCAGTCATGCATGTGTCACAACTTTACGCATCACTAGAGTTAGTTATAACATACCATTTTGCATTAAATGGTCCTACATGTCGTTAGAGTATGTGCTAAACACATATCTACAACTTAGCTCACCTTTTGATCTCAGTCAACACTTTTTCGCAACTTGTGTTATAAGTGTCGTAATGTGTTGTTTCAATTGTCGCACTTAGAATAAGTGTCGCTTTGTTGTCGTTTCAAGGTTTGATCACTATCCATCAGCGTTGTGTATCCTTTTGGCTTGTATTGATGGCTTTCATGTGTTTGATCCATGTTTGAGTTATGTTCGGATGCTTTTCCCTCTCTTACTCTACTAGTCTCACACTTAGCCATTTTGGAGCCCTTCTTGGTCCTTCTGCCTAGTGCAAGTTGTGAATACATGAACCCGCTCCTAGATGACGAGCATAGCCTATTCACGAGCCATATGTATGATATCACTTCATCATATACTTGTGAATTGAGCCTTTCCTAAGGTAATCTCCTATGGCTACACATATAGAACCTTCAAAGCATAGTCACCTAACCCTTCTCTCTCAGACCGACTTCCACCGTACCGAGTTTTGAGAAACTCAACCTTTCATAGCACATGAAACACTTATAATGGCCCTCTACAAAGTAAAATTGTGACATATAAGGTATATCCCATCTCACAGTGCATGAAGCCTCTCCCTGGAAAAGTGACTTGATATTTGTCACTTTCCTTAGCCAACTACACAATCTCCTCTTCAAGAGCCCTGGGTGTAGAGCACATATTTAGTGAAAATTAAGCCACTAATGAAGAAACCTAGCTTCAACAAAGGTTTTTCCCTTTAAAATCTAATTTTGGAAGAACGTGAACATTTGATCACAATTCTGAAGAACAAGGACCTTCTCCTTTCGAACGCGCACTTCAAAATGAAAACAAGGCACACTTCAAGAAAACAAGGACCCTTTGTCCTTTCAAAAGTGCACTTTTAGAAAACAAGGACCTTCTAAACACAATTCAGAAAATAAGGACGCCATGTTGCTCAAATCGCATAGCGCACTCTCGCTAAAAATCTGAAATCATTGTCCACTTTCATTGTGCTATGTACTCACTAAGCTTCTCTCTAGCATATGCCACACTATTAAGCAACAATGGTTCCTCCTTTGAATTTTGTGACTGCCAAATTAAACTTCTCCATGAGCACATAGCACACTTTTATTGCAAATTGAGGTCATCCCTTGCTCATCGTTTGGCTCAGCATCATCTTCGATGTCTCCTACCTCTACTCCTTTGAGCCTAACACATGGCACAATTTTAGTCAAAAAAGCTCAAGACACTCTCCCTTATAATTTCTCATTGCTGTGACTCCAGAAGATCCCCTTCTCTATAGAACATGGTACAATAATAATGAATAGTCACCTAACCCTTCTCTTGTACTGACTCACTGCACTGAGTTTTGAGAAACTCAACCTTGCATAGCACATGAAACACTTATAATGGCCCTCTACAAAGTAAAATTGTGACATATAAGGTATATCCCATCTCACAGTGCATGAAGCCTCTCCCTGGGAAAAGTGACTTGATATTTGTCACTTTCCTTAGCCAACTACACAATCTCCTCTTCCAGTGAGCCCTCCTAGGTGTAGAGCACATCTTTAGTGAAAATTCAGCCACTAATGAAGAAACCTATGCCCACCAAAGGTTTTTCCCTTTAAAATCTAATTTTGGAAGAACGTGAACATTTTGATCACACTTCGGAAGAACACGGACCGTCTCTCCTTTCAAACACGCACTTCAGGAAAACAAGGCACACTTCAAGAAAACAAGGACCGTTTGTCCTTTCAAAAGTGCACTTTTAGAAAACAAGGACCTTCTAAACACAATTCAGGAAAATAAGGACGCTATGTTGCTTAAAAATTGCATAGCGCACTCTCAAGAAAAAATCTGAAATCATTGTCCACTTTCATTGTGCTATGTGCCCTCACTGAGCCTCTCTAGCATATGCCACACTATTAAGCAACAATGGTTCCTCCTTGTATTTTGTGACTGTTCCAAATTAGCCTCTCTCTCTCTCTCTCTCCATGAGCACATGGCACACTTTTATTGAAAAGTGAGGTCATCCCTTGCTCACTGTTTAGCTTAGTTGCGCTTCTGATGTCTCCTACTCCTTTGAGCCTAACACATGGCACAATTTTAGTCAAAAATCTCAGCACACTCTCCCTTATAATTTCTCATTGCGGTGGACCTTGAAGATCCCCTTCTCTATAGCACATGGTACAATAATAATGAATAGTGGTGCTCCCCTAAGCCAATGTTTAGTTTAACTATGCTTTCCTGATCAAGCCTTCCTTTTCATCCCTCACATGGGCCTATCATAAGTAGTTCATTCCATGAGCTAGATAGTGATAGAGTAGATGACTTAAGACTAATATTTCCTTATCATGGATGATATTCATTAGCAGGAGTAATTTTATAGCATGACAAGGTGATGCTCAAGGAATATAGTAAAGATAATGAACAAATAACAATTGCAGAGAAGAAGCACAAAGACGAACAATCATGAAGACATGAAGTAGATCCCCGACCATGATAGAAAGAAGACATCGCATGATGACTCAAAATATTTCAATATTGATCCAAGCCCCTTTGGAGGGTGAAGATAAGAAACAAATCATATATTTCATGAATATTGAAGACAAATTAGAAAAGAGATCAGCTTGTCATTGCTACCTCATCATGAGATCCATGTCATCATTTCCAGGTAACTTGTATGAGTGTCATCATTGTGTCATATATGTCCATGTGTCTTGCCACATCATCATGTGGAATGTAATGATGTATTCTCAAGAAAAGGACAAAATGCAATGTGTGAAATTCCAAGAGTCACATATGGATAAAAGAGTCTTTAGGAGAAGTTAAAGAGTCATTTAGATAAGTCCAAAAGTCATTTATAATTTCAAGAGATGTTTAGAAGTCCAAAAGTCATGAGGGTAGTTCAAGAGTCATGAGGATATGAAAGGTTATTCCTCTTGTTATAAAATAAACATCATAACTCAAGCAAAAGGCTTTTGGAGGCTTGGTCTTCGAAGAGCTAGTCTTGGCTTCTCTAACTTGGCATATGAGAGAATACTATTCTTTGGAGAAGTAAGAAGTGACTCAATGTTCCACTAATGGAACTAGTGCCTCACCTTTACAACTATGTACTTGGATCTTCCACCCAATATTGAAGCTCATTGAGCCAACATACTTTCATGCATGTATCACAGATTTTTTGAGACTGTTATTTGGATGTTTGGGGTATATGTTATATTAATATGTACTGAGGAAATTGAACTATTTCATTGGATTTGATACTTATATTTAATTCATGTTGTATTTTTTTCCTTGAATTGTTGTTATCTTCTGAACTAATTTGTAGGTTAATCAACAAATATCTCCTTGATCTCATGTGTCTCTTTTAGGTAGTACTATTACTTCCTTCCATAGACTCCCTCTCGTGAAGTCCCATCAGTATGCATTGCAATTGATGCTACACATGTCAACTTACTTGCTTATTTAAGGGTTATTTATATAATATCTTATGTTATTCATTGAAACCAAAGTGAACCTTTGTGTTATGTGATCGGGTTGATACTCTGGATGCGGCTCCCACTCCAAATGGTGTGAGGTCTAATTGGAACTTCACATCGGGGAGACCCCTTGTATGTTGGTAGTATCCATCACTGTCAACATGACCCAAGTCCATTTATATTTTCTATTAAAAGGTTGGAAATGAGTCAAATGTTCCTTTACATTTCTTCACGTAAAGGCCTTAAGTGAACCATGATTTTCTTAGTTGTATTGCAAGTTTCTCATTACTCATGAAATAGATAAACCCATGATATGGTCTCACACACTCACCGTTTGTGACCAAATTATGTAGTTTGACTTTTTCATGTAGATCGGCTCTCCCACAAGTAGTGTAACATTCACCTACGCTTTAAAGTCATCTACTTGGCTATTTTTAATATTATATATGTCTTATATCTATCTTTAACTCCTCTAATTTTCTATATTTAAACCATATCTTATGGTGATGCACTCAAATTGGCACCAAATTTTTATCTAGCTTTGTAATTCACCTTCTATAATCTTGGGTTACTTCTAATTACCTTCTTCAATGCCTCAATATAAATATATTTGTATTTTTTTGGCTTCAACTTTAGAAGCTTTTCATTTCATCCTAGGACATATTCAGAGGCTCTATCCTCTCATAATTTAGACAATTGAACCCTACAACCTCAAGAGAAGCACAACACAATGAAGGTAACAAATGTTTTAAACCCTTTTGATAGAACTTTGGTTAGTTATTTATTAATTCATAATTATCTCATTTATGTGGTGTATTAATGTTATTATTGAATTTTATTGAAGATATATATAAGTTTTTTTTGTGATATCAAGTTGTATGTATATTCTTAATGCACAAGTTGTCCAAATATCCTCTGTAGTTCAAGGTATTTAAGTAAATGTTGCTTGTATATTCTTGATGCAAAAGCTTAAAATTGAAGAGATGGTTGTTGATGCAAAAGCTTAAAATGGAAGAGATGAGGTGGTTGTGTTATTTTGTTTTATGTTTTTAAGTGTGGGGTGATATTTTGATACTTTTGTAAATTTATGAGGTGTCGATAGTTGGTTTTGGGTTCAAATATCATGGCAAGGAGTCCAATATGGAAGCCACTTTGAAAGAATTAAACTATTCCAAAATATTTCCATTATGGATTGATTGTTATTTTCCATCTCGTACCTAGGCTTAGTCTAGTCTCAAAAAAAAATTGATGGCGAAAATTTCATTTAAAAACTCTCTCTCCATGAATGTTTGATTCCTGAAATGACATTTTAAGCCTGTTGTGATGAGGCTAGAGGAATAGATTGACATGGCGAGTTATTACGTTCATATTCAATATGGGAAGTTGTCCTTGCTAAGTCTTATATTCTTGGTATATTCTTTTTACAGATAGATCAAATATACTCTTAGTGCTATAGTGGCAACCAAAATATTTGATCTTGGGCAGATCACTTCAATGAAATATTGGGTTATTGATCCACCATGGTGTGAAAAAACAAACAAAAACATTAAAAAACTATAAATTCCTAGTTGATGAGTAAAATAGGTTGCATTAGAGAATATATACAGGTAAAAGGCACAAAATTATGCATAGAATTAGAGAAAATGTGTAGGTTATATATACACAACAACCAGCGAATATTTGTATAATAATTATCACTTGTAAGAAATTCATTCCAATCAAATGGATGGCCTAATCATCATTCTTTTTTTGGCTATAGCCATTCTTTTTGCAACAGAAAAGTCACTTGAAGTTGATCACATGGTTCAAGGATGGGATCTCACCACCGTCAACAAGCAAGTGTGCCTTGTGAAATGTTCAATTATAATATGTATCAAGGTTCTTTCACTAGAAGGTAACAAACATGAGCCTTTAAAAGAGAAGTATTACTACTAATATAATAAAGACACACACACACACACACACATCATAAGAAATAATCATTAGTCATCAAGTGAAATAGTTCACATAAATGCAATGATCATGAAAACCAAATTCAACACATATCCAATGAGATGAGCACCAAAGTCACCAAAATAATTCAATTTATTTAGTACATGTGAATGCCAACATCTACTGTAAACATTAAAAGAGAAATCTCAAAGCATTCACAATATACACATGAAAATGTGTTGGCTCGAAGAGCTTCAAATATTCGGCGAAGTTCCAAGATACATTAATACAATGAACACCGCTATCTCCAATAGTGGAGTGTTAAGCTACTTCTTTCTCTCCAAAAGAAATATCTTCCTCTCTAATGCTTGGATGGAGAAGCCAAGGTTAAAAGCACTCTCTTCGAGTAATGAGGCCTCTTTTGTAAAAAAAAAGGGATGACCTTTCACATTCCCATTACTCTTGAGTTTCCTCATGACTCTTAGACTTCTATTGTGACCTTTGGACTTCTATATGAATTTTGGACATCTATATGAATTTTTCACTTCGACCTTTGGACTTCTCCACATGACTCTTTTTTCCATATATGACTCTTGGAATCCCACACATTACATTTACAATAATTTCCAAAATTACATCATAATTTCCACATCATCATGTGACGAAAAAATGACAAGTCAGTAAAATGGATGACTTGGACTCATGATGGCTTGTACATAAATTTATTTTATAAGTGAAGACAATGCCACTATGTCTTTAGTACTCATAACATATCTTGCACTGACATTGCCATCTACCCTCCAAAGGGTCTTGAGATATCATTAGAGAAATTTTGAGGTCTAAAATGGACCTCAAAAAAAAATTGTACAACAAAAATAAACTTTATAAGAAGTAATAGGATTCAATATGATGATGCCAATGATGGAGGATGATACACCATTTTTGGAGTTAAAAAGTAAAAAGATTGAAAAACAAAAAATAAAAAATCTACTTTTTCAACTTATCTCCCTATGGTTTTACTCAAATTTCGAATAGTAGCACTCGTTGGATGCATAATTTAATTCCTCATCCAAGGAGTACCCATGTTTCATACTTTCGATGAACCCTACTACACGGAATTTGAGAAATACATGGAAAACATTATTGTAATAACATTTTTCATGTATTTCTCATTTTTCGTGCAGCAGGGTCCATCGAAAGTATGAAATATGGGTACTCCTTGAATGAGCTATAATTAAATTCTGCATCCAATGAGTCATCCCACTCGAAATTTGATTAAAATCATAGGGAGATAAGTCGAAAATACGAGTTGAAAAAGTAGTTTTTCTCTTTTTCTCCCTCTAAAATTTTATGATGTAATCTAATCTTATTTTACTATTTCCACTATTATTTTATAATATTCATTATTAGGCCCATTTTATACCTCAACATTTCTCTAATATATGGAGTATTCATGAGTCACTTTGGCCATCAGAATCCATTTTTATTTCAACTTTTGTAACATGGTGCCTTCGTCTTCAGTATGCTTCCTTGGGAAACAATTATTATCAGATCTCCTCAAAGATATTTTCCATGCTTCATTGAACACCTATAGATGTATATCACACATGGAAAGCACACATTAGCCCAAAATGTCCTATTCTATCATGCTTCATGTAAATTTCCTATTTGTGGATAAATAATGCAATAGGGGGGGAGATAATTTTTTTTGGTAATAAGGCACACCTTCAAGAGATAAGGTGGGGCTTTATTGGTCCAACGATGGTGCACTATGCGCTCAACTGGTGGAGGAGAAGGATTCATGGGAGGCGTAGGGCACAACAACAAGAGACAAATTACATGATTATTCATTAAGGAAGCATTGTGTGCTTGGAAGGGACTCTAGGGCCACAAGGAGGGTGCATGACACCTGAAAAAAGCATAAGGAAGGTCTCATTTCCCACTAATAAAGAAAAGTGCACTCAACTGGGAGGTAGTTCTAGGCTTGGTGCATGGTGTAATAACAAGCAATAATGAGGAGGGTTTGCAGACTAAGAGTGCATTGTGCATGGGAGAGGAGGCCTATGGGCACAAAAAAACTGACAAGAGGGTCTCCACTAAGCCTTGGTAGTGCCTTGTGTGCTCAACATTTCCTAGAAGATAGGCTTACAAAGTAAAAAAATTGTCTAATTCTAGATAGATAACACATGGAAAACACAATGAGTTAGAAGTAAAATCAAGTGCGACGCAACTTAACTCATTAGTATAAATTAGGCAAGACCCAAGACTAAGAAATATACATCAAAATTCCAGTTCACAAACACTCACCAAGTATAACAAATCAAGTATGTACAATTATGACCAAAAGTATCGTTTTATGACTAGAAAGTGTACGATTGACCCTAAAGTGTATTGTTATTACTCTTGATGATGTGGAGAAACTTAGAAAGGAACATGGACACTTAGCATATGTTTATAAACATGAAACGACACTTGAAGACCAAAAGAAACACTTCACATGATAAAGTGTAGGCTCTAATATTTGAATATAGTAAAATTTTGGAGGGTATTGTAGTAGTGACAACACTTGGCGACACACTGGGCGAACTTTATTTTCTCTATATAGGAATAGTTTTGATCAAATAATTAGCCCTTCGGGATGTATTGATTCGTCAAGTAGTTTTCCTTGGCTTCCCCACTTAAACCGGTTATAGATGTAGTACACACGATTCCATTTCTTGGTTTTAACACACAACATATTTTTCCGTTTCACAACTATTTCAATCTAGGAAAAGGGTAATATGTAATTGTGAGTTAAAGATATTCAGATTCATAGTTTTCATCTTTGGTGTTGCTCCACTACCAGTAGACCTTTTCAGTACCTCGACAGAGTCACTTTAGGAACACAAGCATTGCTTCACTGCTAGTGAGCCTATTCCATACCCCAACGAAGTTACTTGCTTCACCTATCTGCGTAGGAAGCCTTTCCCTTCTCACCGTTTATTTATTTTACTAATCAAAATTTTCTTGAGAACTTATTATTTCATGACACAGAAGAGGGATCCTGACTTGTTGAGAACAAAAGAGGTTTTTCCTTTAGAGAATATTATATAGCCTCAGATATATGCTTGCTCTCCATTGGTTTTTTCCCTTTCCCTTCTCTACTTGATTGGATTAGCATGAATAACACCAAGTAATTCAGCACCAAGTGAAGGAATGAGGATTCTAAATAAACATGAGATTCATGCTTTCACTCAAATATTTCCTCTTGAATGTATCATATTAGCTATTTGGACATTACTTGACTTGAGGCATATCCAAAACAAAGAAGACGAACTAATAGATAGCCAAACATTTGTTAGCCTCTCTCATAAACAATTATAAATCCAAAATAAATTAAATATTAAAAGTTATGAATTTATGCCTAACTCTCTAGATTGGGTTGTTCCTCTAATTTAGGAGTTAGTTTAGGTAGCTCCTATATTGGTGTATGGTTGAGAAATTGTCTCAACCAAAGTGTCCAAGATAACATGCACTATCTTGAGACACATTCTCCTCATATATTTATTTTTATTATTACATTCTTTTAATAATGAGAGTATGTGAGGAAAGCCGTGAGGCTCAAGCCTTTTCTGTCGTGATTGTGTTTGGGTATAAATTTGTGCTTTTATGTGTGTTAATGGTGTGTGATTATTCAACATGTGGTAGATTTAGAGCAAGAAAATATTTTGGTTGTATGTGAAGTAGCGTGTGGAGAGAATGAATCGAAAATTTGAGAGCCATTACACAAACCGATCAAACAGATGGGGAGGATCTACATAGAGCAGGTGGGAACACTGAGTATGCAATGAAAAACATGTCATGACAAGCGAGGAATAAATCCAATGGTCTCAATGTACAAGCTTCTACCTTCAAAATCAAGGCGAGTAGAAGTCCCATTGTAGGCCACATATTCGATAACTGCTTCGAATAAGGCTCTGCCATTTCTTCTTTTGTCACATATGAAATAGACCCAAACTCTAAATTTGATCAAAATTTCAATGCTAATACTGCAGGTAGAGAAAATATATGCATAAAAGGACTGTTTCTTTGCAATAATTAAAGAGTCTGTAACATTTCAGTCAAAATTTCATGTGCAAGTCTGGAAGGTTAGGTTATCTAAACAATTAAAAATCTGCGATTCTAGGCAAAAATGATATCGAAAGATGACTGTAAAAAAAAATCAAAATCAAAGTGTGCATGCTAAGATTTTAAGTTGCTCAGATTTTATCTTGCCACTCTTTGCAATTTATTGACCATCAATATGGGACTTAATTTCCATCGCCCTAGTCTACGTAGTTGTGGCCCCCATTATTTTTTTTGATGCGCCTGTAAAGGAGTGAGTAAGTTGTGGACTCATTGATGAAGATTGGTGCAAAGACATTTCCTATGGAGGAGATAAGGTATTTTATGTTGGCTGATGGAGTTATCGGATGCGCAGTGGAAGAATTTCACATCAGATAGCTAGATTAAGTGTCGTGATTCTATCATGATTTCTGTTGTGAATTTTATGTAGAAATGTATATATATGAGCTGGTGTGTGAGAAAGGCCACCTGGAGAAGAGAAATTCGTTGTACGCTGACTCTGTTGAATGCAAAATGGAGGCTCTGGAGTTGAATCTCTCAGAATCCTTTGATATTTGTTTAACCGTTGTGTGTTGCAAATTTTGTAGTGAATCATAGCTGTTTTTTTATGATTGTTGATTCTGAACGATTAATGCTTTGAAGCTAAAAGAGATAAGCAGAATCGAAGAGCCATAAGCTGCAAGTCAGTCCTAGATATGTATTTTGTAACTCTTGCAGCATAAATTACTTTAAAATTTTGGCACAATGACATTGATTTGGGGGCTTGGACTGTGTTCAAAGTGGAATATCCAAAAGTTGCAGAACCAGCATGGAAAACTGCAGAGCCAACGTGGAGAATTGCAGAGCCAGCATTGAGAACTCTCGTATTATTAAATATCTCTTAAAAAAAAATTAAAGTGAGTGAAGTGAAGAAATGGGGGAAGAGATCCAGTGTGAAAAAACATGGAAGAGAGCCAACATGAAAGTTTGCCCAAAAAAAAAGGTGCGTTGAAAAATTTTGGTGCCACCCTACTCAATTTCTTCTCCAACTAATTGTTTTTAAAGGTATAATGTATGACATTTTTAAATTGTGTTTTGAATTTTAAGAATAGATTCGTTCACTTGAAAAAGTGATTAATTTTTTAATGGGAGTTAAAAGGGATTCAAAATAAAATACTATTTTTTGGAGAGATAAGGTGTTTTATTTCATTTTTCATAAATTTTGTAATGGGTTGGAGCAATAAGGTGGGTTTCTAAAATATTTTAAGATTTTTAATAAGTGAGGGCATATTTTGTATTTGGAGTGATGAGGGATTTTGTAATTTTTGAAGAGATAAGATGTGATTTTTAAAAAATTGGATTAATAAGGTGTGTAATTATGGAGTAAAAGGGGTTATTTGTAAATTTTTAGAGTCGTAAGGTGAAATTCATTTTGTAATATTTGAAGTCAAGTGAATTTTTATTTCTTGGAGTGATAAGTGTTTTGTAATATGGAGTGATATGGTTGAATGTTTAGAGTTTTTTGAAGTGATTTTATGAAGTGATAAGGTAAAATTATTTTTGTAAATTTGGAGTAATAAGGGAAAGTCATTGTTGTCATTCAAATTTTTTACTTTGAGAGAGATTGACATAGTGAATATTCAGTTTTCGAAGACAAGTTGCATCAAAGGGTTGTTAGCTTGGAATTTTCATTACGGTGGAGATTTCTTATGTACTCAATACTTAATAAAGATATCATTTTTTGGTGATTGTGTTCTAGATCCTCCTGATCTAGGTACACCATGTGTGTGTTTGTGATGGAGAGTGTTTTTATGGCTTCATGATGTTGTTTATGATTTGTGTCTAGTTTTGACACATAAATGATCTCATTTAGCGCACACATAAATTTTAATGCAAGCAAGCACAACACCTGTAATGAAGTAGCTGCAAGGAAGGATAATTAAACTCAACACATGCATTTGCGCCACTACAACAAATAATCAAAGTTGTTAACATCAACATTCTACCTCAACAAGAAACTTCACTCAATACAATCAAGTTAATGCATTTCAAAGCACAGTCTACATCAACATTCTTGCAAATAAATTTAAGAACTTGTAGTCAAATACAAATTGCATTGATTTGTAATGGTGCATTCTCGGTTGAAATCGACACCCTAATTTGAATTGGTAAAGTGATTACATTAAGTCTTCAATTGAGTCATCAATATTGAAATTTTCATTTGTCTTTTGGGTGCATTTTCGACAGTGTCTAACACCCTTCCTTTAAGAAGAATCAAGTGAGTATTCATTCAAGCAAGTTCCATCAATTCAGTACAAATTTCAAAACATCAAGCGAGCCAGCGTGAAGTTCATTGCAGCAATAATCAAAGAACACAATCAAGTTCAACTCTAAACTCAAGTAAATGTAATATTCAAACAGCACTCAAGAAAATTGAAATCTACAACAAGTGATTGTGAGTTCCAGTGAACTTGAAACAAGAGCAACAAGTTTCACCAAGCAAGAGATCAAACAAATTCTGAAGCAAGTGAACGTGATAAACTCAATCAAATGATCCAGTACAAGCAAGCGTGCTATTCAGGCAACAAATAAAGTGAGCATCTCATTAACATCAAGCGAGCACATTTAATCCACCAAAGTTCAAATCAAGTGAGACAGTTCAAGATAAGCGAGCCTGAATTCAAGCAAGCGAGTTCACATGGCGCAACACATCCAGTTGTTACAAATTCTTCACAATTTGATCCTCTCAAGTGTTGAAGACATGGTTCAAATCAACAAGGCAACTCTTGCTAATCTTTCATGGCATCTACAACAGACAAATGAAATGATTGAGTTTCTTCAACTGGAGTCGCAACTAAAAAGAAATGAGTTGCAAGAGAAGAGTGATGCTTCCGAGTATTTGAACCATGCATCTAAATATGATTCTAAGTCATTCATCGAAACAGCTTCAAGTGTCGAAGTTGTTCAAGTTCAACTTTATTCCAATCCAACCATCAAGCCATGGGAATAAATCCAAAGTAGCAGAAATCAACGAGGCTTAGGATATGTCAAAGATAATGTCAAATTGCATATCCCAGATTATTCAAAGCCCATTATGTTCGTCAATGCAGGATTTCTTGAACAAATCACCTCAGCACATTATGAGAAAGTTGCAGACAAACAAAAATGCATGCAACACAAAGTTTTAGTCAAACTGAAATGTCCTCATTGTCAAAGAACCATTAATATGGAAGATCAATGTTTTTATCTCCATCCTTATCGCCATTGTGGCAAGCCAAATCATTCATCAGAGACATGCTGCAACCAACAAAAATCAACCAGATTGAAGGTAAATTATGAATGGATTGATCCTTGGGAATGGTTGTCCACAATCAAAAGATTGTATCAGTTCTACAATCGAAGGCAATCACACCTAGTGCAGTTTACAGTGAAAAGAATAAGGTACTCTCATGTAGTTGAATGGGGGAGTACATCAGTGCACCAGTCCTACACTTGAAGGGGGGAATTCAGGAATACTTTCCAGAGGATTGTCTCTCATTTCAACTAAAAAAGGGGGGAAAATGTCAATGAAATTGATGGTGGTTTTCAGACTGAAAATATCGAGAAAACCAACAAAAGCATCTAGTGGGCATTAAACAACAAAGTAACAGTGATCATTTTTCAACACATCAAAAGAAACAGTGAGTTTTTTTTTAACATGATCAGCCAATGGGCATTCAACAAATTTTGTCAGTGGACAAAGGATGTTAATTTCACGCAAAGGACAGATGGATCCTTTTGCAACTTGGCACGTGATGGAGTAGTCAAGAAAAATTCAAAGATGAATCAGACATACAGGTGACTCATGGTCTCTTCAGATTGCATTTTTTTCGGCATCCAGCTTTGGCGGTTTTTCAGGCTATATTTTTGAGGATCAACATGAGAACTTGGAAGATGGTTCCTCGTTCTTATTTGGGATTTATCATTGAAGGGGGGAATATTAGCCTCTATCATAAACAATTATAAATCCAAAATAAATTAAATATTAAAAGTTAGGAATTTATGCCTAACTCTCTAGATTGGGTTGTTCCTCTAAGTTAGGAGTTAGTTTAGGTAGCTCCTAGATTGGTGTATGGTTGAGAAATTGTCTTAACCAAAGTGTCCAAGATAGCACACACTATCTTGAGACACGTTCTCCTCATCTATTTAATTGTATTATTACATTCTTTTAATAATGAGAGTATGTGAGGAAAGCCATGAGGCTCAAGCATTTTCCGCCATGACTGTGTTTAGGTATAAATATATGTTTTTATGTCTGTTAATGGTGTGTAATTATTCAACAACATTGCAATTGTCAAAAACCCTATTTATTTCGTCACATAGTCCTTTTGATCCACACACACACTTCTTATTTATGTACACTAACCAAACAACAAAAAGGGGGATGAGAAATGACATAAAAAAACAACAAAAACAAGGAAATACAACTGTACAAAAGTAATGCAACCCAAGGTTGCTACTAGAAATCATATTTAAGGTCTCGTCCATTGACATGAAGAGGTTCAGTCCTCCCATCTAAATATTTCAACTTTTAAGAAGTGTGGCCAAGTTATTCAATGATGGTATATGGTCCAATCCGCAAAGGTTGAAAATTGGTGTGCTTCCCTTTCTCTTCGTGGCATTCATCCCACTTCAATACTAATTCACCCACACCAAAATTTTTATTCCCTGTGGATTTCTTATCAAACCAATTATTGATTTGGTTATGATGGATGTCAAATTTTTCTTTTTCTTTAAGCCTTTTTTCGTCAATCTTAAGAAGATTTTCTATCCAACTCTGAACAAGGAGACAAAGTTTTCCTTGATATTCTTGCGAAAGATGCAAGGCGGGAAGGTAAATGTTTGACATAAAGATAGCTTATTTTCCATATACAAGGAAGTATGGAGATTTTTTCAAGTAGGGCTTAGGAGTGACATGGTTAACCCATAATGCATTTACCAAATAATTTTGCCAATTTTTCTGTTCTAGAAGACACATTTCTTGATAATGCGAATAAGGTTCTTATTTGTAGACTCAACCAAACTATTTCCCTGTAGGTAATAGTTAGATGCATGCTTCAAAATAATACCATATTCTAATGCAAACTCATAAATATTTAATGGATAAAAGTAAGTTTCATTATCAAAGATAAGCGATGTAGGAATGCCAAACCTAGTTATGACGTTTTGTTTGATAAATTGGATGATTTCCCGATCGTTAACTTGCCTTGATGACACTTCTTTGGTACAATGAGTGAAATAATAAATTGTGGTTAGAATGTATCAGTGTTTATTTAATGAAGTAGGAGATATTTCACCTATAACATCCTGTCCCCATTGTTGGAATGGTTCTTACACCACTATGGGTATCAATGTGGTGACTGAATTTTGATCACGACCAACACACCTTTGACATATAGGGAAATTTCGGGCATAGGAATGAGCATCCTTGAATAATGTGGGATAATAATAACCAACACTCATAAGCTTATGTGTTGTGGTATCACTCAAAAAATGTCCACCTATTGGTCTGTTGTGCATATCCTTTAACACCATTTCTGAATCTTTTGGCTCTAAGAATCAAAGAAGGACACCATTGTGGTGCTTTTGAAAAACCACACCATGTACTAGTTGGTATGATACAACTTTAAGACATATTTCCCTCTTTTGTCTGTTCAATAAATGTTAAGGAAAGGTGCCATTCTATAAATATTTACCTCTACCCAAATAACAAGACATGGTTGTACTAGTGGGAGGAATTTGATGAACATTATACATTTAAATTTCCTCTTCCCATCCTGAAATATCATCTTCTGGTGAATCTCTCACTTTGGCTTCTAGTCAAAAAAGGCCATGGGATTTGATAGTATGAACTGGCTTGAACTCAAAATCATATTCCTGTAAGAAATTCATCAAGTTCGCTCTCCTTTCACCCAACTCTTGTTGTACAAAAAAAATTCTAACAGTTGAACGAAGCACATAAATAATAGTGTGAGCTTTCAGGAGGTAAGACCTAAAATGTTTAACCACCTTACAAACTGTGTATTCTTTCTTATCAATAGTGGGATAATTTATTTCAAATCCCTATAAGTTAGCACTCATGAAATATATAGGCCATTCAATCCCTTAATTGTCTTATGTGATAACATGACCTCAATAGATGAATCTGAAGTGAAAGTGTACAACAAGAAATCTTTTCCAAAATCAAAACTATATAAGGTTAGAGCCTCAACAATGGCTTGCTTAATTCAAGAAAAAGAACATTTCTCCTTTTTATCCATTTATACGTAGCATCCTTATTTATCATCTCCTATAATGGCTTAACAATATGAGCATGTTGTGAATAATTCTTTCGGTAATAATCACATTCAAAAGAACATTGTCTACGCGTTTCAAACCAACCAGTGTGGTTCATCATCTGATCATCATCAAGAATAGGTGAGAGATCAGACGATGAAAAACATTGGTTGGTTCGAAACACGTTGAAAATGTTCTTTTGAATGTGATTATTATCGAAATAATTCTTCACAATTTTAAGATGGATCATAGAAGCCAAAATTCTATAAATATGAGCATAGTCGGAGATGAAATTGCGTAGAAAATTGAACTTTCATAAGAAGTATTGAATTTATTTCTTGTTTATAGGAAAAGGGATTTGAGCAATATATTTGACCTTTTCTGGATCTCTTAGCAATGATGTGTCCTAAGAGAGTACCTTTGGATACACAAATTATTCTCTTTATTGGATTCAACTAAATCCCATACTTGCGACATCACTCAAAATTTTTCTTAAGATGACGAATATGATCCGATATTTTCTTTGATAATACAGTTACATCATCCAAGTATATGTCTACGCTTTATCCAATCAACCCATGTAATGCGATGTCCATGTACCTTTGAAAATAGTGCCAATTTAAATAAGTTTGAAAGGCATGTGCTTGAATGCAAAAGTTCCCCACTTTGTTGTGAATGTGGTTTTTAATTGTTTTGGTTCTGCTACTAGCACGTGATTATTTACATAAAACACATCTAACAGCGAGAACATGTCTGACCCAGATACATTCTGGAGTATCTACTCCATCAATGGCACGGAATAATTGTCTTTAGTTGAAGCCCGGTTGAGGTTGTGAAAGTCAACACATAGGCGTATCTCGCTAGAATTTTTCCTAACCAAAAAAATGGTTCGAAACCCATGTAGAATGTCGAACTTTAAAAATGATCCAGATATCCAACAATTTTCTTAATTCCTTCTCAATGAGGGGCTCAAGTTTCAGATGGAATTTGATTAATTTCTATTGGAATGGCTTAACCCCCTCCTGGATAGGAATAACATGTTGAATGATGCATGTATTATAAGTCTTTAGATCATTGTACATCTAGGAAAATACATCTCGATACTGTTTGAAGAGGTAAATACAATCCTATCGTTCTTGAGGAGAATAAAATGTACCAAGATTGACATACTTTGGATCCTCCTAAGTTATAAAATTGATTTGTTCATGTAATAACATTGAGTTCTGAGTCTTTTTGTTCACTGGTCCTTTGAATTCGTTTTTCAGGTCATAAAGTTTCTCAAGAGATACCACACCCTTGGGCATAGGATTCTCTTTCGATGCTTAAGCTTCTTCCTGCATAGCCTTCTCGTGCTAATATTCTTCAATAGCTGCATTTTTAAACACATCAACATTGCAAGAAGTGCAGTATCTACTGGTCATCATTGAATACATGAAAAATAGTTATGTTATTGAGCACAAATGGATTAATATATATACTTTCAATATAAAAAGCATCTTTCAATTGTGATATTTGAGAAAATGCATTAGCTAATAAGTCTACAACAACATTACGTATGCTAGGAACAAAACTAATATTAAATTCTTTGAAAAATGAAATAAGTCACCATACCTCTTGTTGGTAGTTTTTCAAAGTAGGTGAAACACAATGAATGTTATTATGTACTTGTGAGGTGATGATCTCTGAATCACCAATTACCTTAAGTACCTCTACGTTGAGTTCTATGGCTTTCTTTAATCCCCAAACAAGTCCTTAATTTTAGTAATGTTGTTCGTGCACTCGAACTCAAAGTGAAATGACATAATGAACCTTTTATTTTGAGGGTCAATAAGAATACAACTAGCTTCAGGACTGTCTTGAGTCTTAGAACCATCAAAGTATAAGGTCCACATATCAGTAGTTGTTGGGATTATTGCTATAGTAGTACTATGTACATCTATATTATGGGTGATGGTTGTGCTTGATAACACCTGTGGTCAACCTCTAAGAAACAATTTCTGAAAATGATATCTACAAAGCCAAATGACTCCTTATGTACCTCAATTGGTGTCACAATATACTTCATATATTTCTCACTTTCTAGTTGAATCTGATTATTTATACCCTTATAAGGAAGCCAAAAATGTGTCCAATCTATAGAGAAATATCCTTGTAGCTTGCTGGACCAGTCTCTACTAAGAAAACCATAGGCTTCCATAATGTCCATAATTAATGCATTGGTGAACTCTCTGATCTGATGACAACCGAATAATGACATTATGGAGTTCACCAATTTCCTGGACTACTTATCTGTCCAACTGTATGATTCACACAGCCATATTTTCCTTACATTTAGTGTTAATTTTCTTAGCAATAGATCATGACATTACATTTGTAGATGCACCAGAATCAACAAGACAATTATGGAAATTATAATTAAAGATTTCAAACATTAGGAGAAATAGGGGGCAAAGAGTGTTAGTATTTAAATTTAAAACACTAAATACAAATTCGAGAATGTTACAAGTCTTACTAGAAAAAACATGGGAAGCATAAAATTCATTACTTGTTATGGTTTGTGATGAGAGTGCTTGGATGACCAATTCATGTTGTCTCGTTATCTTTGCGATCTCAAATATTGAAACATTGGCACAGTTATTTTCATATCCTCAACAATATTATAATCGATACTTTTAATCTTCACAGGGTGTGCTAAAGGATATGGTGGTATAGATTTGTTATAAGTGTCAAGAGTGATGGGATTATTCTTACTATTTGTGGAAGTGTTCTTAGAAGGGTGAGCACTTCCAAACTTCTTTTTTTAATTTTGAGTAGGATTGGGAGGTGGTAAAATCATTTTCAACAACTTCTTTTTAAGCTCTTGCTCATAAATAAGTCCTTTGCTCCTTAGATTATATTGATATTTAGTCTGTTGAGGAGGAGCTTCACTCACAGGTGTTTCATTATCACTTTTATTATCAATGTTAAATATGAAATTAAATGAATTAACTTAGTGTCCAACAACTACACTTTCCTCGGCCATGGCAGGTTCATTTTCTTCTTCACTTTGCTCAGACTGCTCATTTGCTAGTAGAGTATCTGCAAAGCTAATCATCATATAATTAATGTTAAGATTCCATTAGGGACATATATTCTCTAAATGCTTCTCCTGATGGAAATTGCAATAGTTATTCATACCCAAATTTTCAACATTGAAGACTGAGTTAGAGCTCTGAGCAGACTTAGATGGTTGGTTATTATTGTTCTTTTTATAGAAAGGAGACTTTAAAGATCTACTATTGGTAGTTTCCTCACTTGACCTTGTCTTTAATTCAGATACTTTGATTTTGTGAAAATTTAAAGACTTTTCCAAGATTTCCATATCGAATGAATCCTTCTCTTTGGATTTAGTGGAAGCGGCTTGAGCATTCTTACAAGTTTCCTTGGAGTCTTTGGAATCTTCGTGATCTTCAATGGCTCCAATAGAACAAAAGTATTTTTCAACAAATATCAGCTCTGCAATGTTCAAAGCCAATGTTTCCTTTGCATCTTGTTTAATGGACACATACATATTTGTAGGCAAGGAAACTATATAATAATATTTTCCTTGTCCCCCATCTTGAGATTCCCAATATTTTTTAATAACATGATGGGGGTCTTATCATCAACATATTTATCCAAGAACAACTTCTTGAATTCCCTCCAACTATGGATTAAATTAGGCGGAATACTATGATACCAAACTGACTCTCTTCCCTTGAGAGTGTACGAAAAATGTATACCCACAACATCATCAAATCATACCTCAATAGTTTGTAAATTCATGTAGAAGTTATCAATAGTTTCCTTAGCTTTCATCTTCTTATCTGGATAAAATTTTGAAAGCAACGTCTTAGGGTGTTTGGGAATACGATGAATATTTCCTTGAAGAAAAACTAGCCCTTGGGCCATCCAATCCAATTGTTCATCAACCATGTCTTCTTTTTCCTCCTCTTATCCTTTTGAATCCAAAGAGTATTTTCCCTCACCATACAAATATTCGTTATAATCCAGTTGTTCTCCTTGTCTCGACAGTTCTTCGTCAGAAAATTGAAAGCCCTCCCCTTCACCGTCTAAATATTCCTTAATAGATGGAGGTTCTCCTTATTTATTTTCTCTTTCATAAGAATCAACTAAATCTTCAAGGTTTGAAATAACCAAATATTCCACCAAAGAAACTAATACACCACTGCGAGTTGTTTCTCTCTTTAAAGGCTTATGAGGTAGAATAAAAACAACAAGGATTAAACCAAGAGATCTTGCAAATTGATGAGTAATTGGACAGATTGTCCAAAGTTGATCATAAGTGACTTCAAAATTTTGTTTTGAAATTCGATGAGAGGACTTTCCCACCTTAGAATCACGAATTGGAGTGGAACTCAAAATTTCATTGCCTTGCACGAAGGTTTTTTATTTGGATGAGGTGAACTATCAACCATATAAAGGTGACCCTCCTTCCAACACCAAAATGTTGACGGTGCTAGACCCTCCAACATACAGGGGATCTCCCTGATATGAAGCCCCAATTAGTCCTCACAAAATTTGATATCGGATTTCCATCCGGGAATTTAGCTCGACTGCCATTTACTTAAAGATTTCCCTTGGTTGCAACTATTAGCATAAGAGAGAAGTGCACATGTGCTTTCAAATGAGAATGCAAGTATGCCTTGTGAAATGTTCAATTGTAATATGTATCAAGGTTATTTCACTGGAAAGGAACAAAAGTGACCCTTTAAAAGAGAAGTATTAGAACTAATCTAAAAATACACACGCACATCATAAGAAAGAATCATTAGTCATAAAGAAAAATAGTTCACATAGATGCAACAATCATGAAAACAAATACAACATATATTCAATGAGATGAGCACCAAAGCCACTGAAATAGTTCAATTTCTTTAGTACATGTGAATGCCAACATATACTGCAAAAATTAAACTAAAAATATCAAAACATTCATGATATACACATGAAAATGTGTTGGCTCAAAGAGATTCAAATATTAGGAAAAAGTTCCAAGGTACATTAATACAATGAACACTACTAGCTCCAATAGTGGAGTGTTAAGCCACTTATTTCTCTCCAAAAGAACTATCTTCCTATCTAATTCTTGGATGGAGAAGCCAAGGTTAAAACCACTCTCTTTGAGTAATGATGCCTCTTTTATAACCAAAAGGGATTACCTTTCACATTCCCATGACTCTTGAGCTTCCTCATGACTCTTAGACTTCTATTGTGTTGATATTCAACAATATGGTGAGCTTAGTGAAAATTAAGCACCTTCACTAAGTGGGGCCCGCAGGCTAGTTTTAGGTGTATGTCTATTTTTAGACATGGTGAGCATATTCTATAAGTTGTAGGGTGCCATTTGTAGATGGTTGATTAAGTTGGAAAAATAGATGAAATTCTATTTTTAGAAGATTGGGCGAAGTCTATTTATAGATCGCTAATCTAAAAAATAGATGCATGTCGATTATTATTAGCCCTTAATAATAATCCAACAATAAATATCAGCTTATTCTCTTGGAGCACTTTATTTCAGTGAATAGATTTGGAAAATCAGTGGGCTGAAGGAATTACGCAATTCCTAGGGTGGTTGGTGACTCATGCATAGAGGACTCAGTTAGAACTGAAGTGGCAGAGTTGTGACAGAGTTGGAAGAGTAGTTATGGGAGTTGTTATTTATTTTAACTCAGTTAAGTGAGTTAAACTCAGTTGTGCTAGTTGTATCTAGTTCTAACTAAAGATACACTAGTGAGATTTTAGTGAATTAATTATTTAATTAATTCACAACTAGAGACTCACTTGCAACTAAACAAATACAATAGTTAACTACTTGCATGTCAGTTCTAGTGGAGACCCAGTGGAGAGATAGGTGAAAGGGTGAGATGGACTATCTGTTGTGACTATAGTGATGCATTCAATGCATCTGACACACATTGGAGATACCAACGAGGATTGTGTAGTCAAGGCAAGGGAAATTCGAATTCATTCAGGGGTCTTCTTTAGCAAGGATTGTGCAGTGGAGGCAGGCTGTCAGGAGGCAAGAAATTGGTGCATAGATTTGCAAATTTCTGCATGACAGTGTGTAATGATTGTTGATTGTACTGAGAGCTTGATGTACTAAGCTTTGTCTGAGATTATTATATGATCCATTGATATACATAATATATGATAGTTAGGGTTTTTAGCTTTAAGCTTTCCCGTTAAAAAATTGTGTTTATGTGCGATTGATTTTGCTTCATATGTATTTTGCAATTGGCGATTTAATTTCCACAAAGAATTAAGTGGAAGGATTATGTATTTAACATAAGTTAATTTGTTAGATTAGGGGATTCCGGTAATATACATGCATCTTATATAACTTCTACATGTTGTGACCTTTGTAATTCTATATGAATTTTGGAATTCTATATGACTTTTGAACTTCTAAGTGACCTTTGGACTTCTCCACGTGAATTTTTTTTTCCATATCATGACTCCTGTATTTCCACATATTACATTTATAACAATTTCCAAAATTACATCATAATTTCCACATAATCACGTGACGACAAAATTACAAGTCAACAAAATGGATGACTTGGACTCATGGTGACTTGTACATAAAGTTCTTTGATAAGTGACAACACTGCCACTATGTCTTCAACACTCATAATAGATCTTGCATTGATGTTTCCATCTACTCTCCAAAGGGTCTTGAGAGATCTTGGAGTCTTCATGAGTCACTTTAGTCATTGAAATCCATTTTTCTTTCAATTTTCACAACTTTGTGCCTCTGTCTTTAATATTCTTCCTTGGGAAGTAATTATTATTAGATATCCTCATATATATTTTCATTGATTCATTGAAAACCTACAAATGTATATCACTCATAACAGTTAAACATTACCCCAAAATATCCTATTCTATCATGCTTCATGCAAATTTATTTTCTGTGGATGAAAATTATGCAAGGGAGAGAGAGAGAGATAAGCTTTATGGGCATATGGCACACTTGCAAGAGACAAGGAGGGGCTTTACTATTAACTGATGATGCAGTGTGCACTCAAGTAGAGGAGGATAAGGCTTGATGGAGGGCACATGGCACAACAACAAGAGACATATTGCATGGTTGCTCATTAAGTAGTAGTTTTGTGCTTGTAAGGGAAGACAGGGCCACAAGGAGGGTGTAGGGAACATGAACAAGGTACAAGGAAGGCATCATATCCCATGGAGAGATAAAAGTGTGCTCAATTGGGAGGCAAGGGCTAGGCTTGGTGCAAGGCGCAACAACAAGAAAAAAGGAGGGTTTGTGGAATAAGAGTGCATTGTGTGATGGAGAGGATGCCTTTGGGCACAAATTGTAACAAAAACTAACAAGAGGATATCCACTAAACCTTGGGAGTGCACTGTGCGTTCCTCATGGCCTAGAAGGCAGGCTTACAAAGTCCAAAAATTGTCTAAGTTTGGAAAGATAACATATGGAAAACACATTGAGTTAGGAGTAAAATCAAGTTTGACACAACTTAACTCATCAGTATAACTTAGACAAGACCCAAGAATAATAAATATACATCAAAATTATAGTTCAAAAACACTTAACAAGTATATACAATTGTGACCAAAAGTGTCATTTTATGACAAAAAAGTGTACTATTGACACTAAAGTGCATTATTGTTACTATTGATGATGCAATGACACTTAGAAATGAAAATGGACACTTAGCATATGTGTAG
Organism: Pinus albicaulis; assembly: GCA_034641835.2. Classification (NCBI taxonomy): domain Eukaryota; kingdom Viridiplantae; phylum Streptophyta; class Pinopsida; order Pinales; family Pinaceae; genus Pinus; species Pinus albicaulis. The sequence continues at coordinate 1,115,016,197 of CM076584.1, forward strand.
AAACATGAAACAACATTTAAAGACCAAAAGCGACACTTCTCATGATAAATTTTAGGCTCCAGGATTTGAATATAGTAAAATTTTGGAGGGTGTTATAGCAGTGACAACACTATCAAAGGGAAATCTCATAGGAAATATTAAATAGAAATAATTCACATGGGAATCACTACATATAAAAAAAAGTGGACTTGATAAAAATAATGAACAAAAGGTAGACATTACAAGGTGAAACTTGAAAGCCATAGCAGAGAGCTATAGTGTGGAGTTGTTCCATTATTTTTTAGAAGAACCCAATATCGGTTCCCCAGTGGGTCGTCGGTCCCATAACCTACATTTGTAGGATTGTCACTGCCAGTGCTACCACCACTGCCACCACCTTTGTGACTCATTTTCATTCTTTGAAATGCCTCTAGAATTTTGAATCATAATTTACCATTACTTTTATTAGAGGACGTTGCAATTATTGTTATCATTAGTCTTTTACCGGATTTGCAATGCTTAGGAACCCTAGAAATTAATTACCAATTCCCATTTTTTTTCAAATAAATTGATTCTCTTGGGCTAGCCATGTATATTACTTTGGAAGCCTCAACACTACACAGTTAATTGTCAGGTTTAGAAACTTGAGTAATATCCGCCTCTCCATCATTCATTTTAAAAATTGTAGAAACCCGATATTTTTTTTCTAAATTGAGCTAATTCTATTTATGTAAATATAATAGTACAAAACCTCTTGCGGTTCAGGCTCGTTAACTGAAACTAGGCAAAATCATATACTCTGAAAAGAAGCTGCCCATATAGGGAAACCAGCTTTGTAATAGCAGTCTCACCGCCCTTGTATAGGGAAACCGGTGGAGTAGTTATAATTGTTATGAGACAGTAACAAAAAGCTAGCACTATCATTAACGAAAACTAGTAAGCTGCCATGTATTGTAGAAAACCAGCATCGCTAAGAAAATAAACAAGTTCAAAGACCATACTGCGCCATGTCATTGCTGAGTCAGCTGGAGTTGGCGGGAGAAGGCTGTTCCTCCACTATTGGGCATCCGAAGTAATCTTCAGGATCATCCACTTCAGCTTCTCTGTTGTGAGCCTTTACGCCTTGTTCAGAAGTTGTTTCCACCTGCAAGGGAGAGAGACCAAGGGGGGGATTGGCTGTGGCAATAGGCTCGGCTAAGTCCTCTTGTGGCGCTGCAGCAGAAGTGGACCGAGGCTTGACAGACGCAGGATGAGGGTCGAGAGAAGCAGGAGAGGAGACAGTCCAAGTAGGAGGGCTAATAGTGGCATCCTCGCGCAGAGTTATAGTGATGAAGGCTGTAATAGAAGGGCGATTGAAAGCACTATCAAACCTCAGCTCCGCTCTCTGAGTGGTCTGGCGGATGAAATGGCTGCTAGCGGGCAGAGGGGCGGAGGAGGTGAAGCGATGGGGGGCTTTAGGCGGAAGGGTGGCAGGCGGTCGACCATGGGCAGAATCGGAAGGAATTTCAGAGAAAAATTTTCTAGAAGAGGGACGCTCCCCGACTGAGCTTCCGCGTGTGCCTCCTCGACAGGCTGTCATGCGCTGCCTGAGTCGAGGCATGGCAGGCTCTGCTTCGAGAGGCTCGTGAGCCTGGAGAGAAGCCGACGCAACAAAAGAACCAGGAATGATCTGAGGCACACCAGGATGATACAGAGCGACAGACGGGCTGGAAGTATGCTGAGGAGTAGTGGTCGCACCAGGGAAAAATTCACTGTTGGAGAAGTGCACACCAGGTAAGAATTCAATGCAGCTATAGAGCGAACAGCGCCGACCTGTGACTGTGCGAGCGCTTGGCTCAGCACAGTGGACAGGGCACGCACCGCCCAAGGGAACCATACAAACGCGGAGAATGTCGGAGAGCTCGTCGAGCATAGAGTTGGCCTCCATAATGCATAAACCAGGCGGACCAGAGCTATTGAAATGCCGGCTCGGGGGAGATTTAATGCTAGTTGCAGGCGGAGTGAATGCGAATTTAATTGCGCCATGGAGGGCCATGTGGCCACCACGCGCTCTGTGCGTTGGGAAGTGGCCAAGGTCAGTTGTCCCCATATGGCTAACGAACATCCGCATCCGGAGAATTTTGATCATTTTGCACCAGACTGATGCAATTCTGAAGTGTGTCCCTGTCATGAATAATATGAAGAGGGCCATGATTGAGAGAGTCTGTGCTTTCGACTCCTAGGTTGGCTAGGAGGTCTGCAACCTTATTACCTTCTCTTTTGGTGTGAGCAAAGGATATGGCTTGATTGTTGTCCAACCATCTGCTGAGATTGTCGAGACGAGAGGCCATTCTCCAACTAGTGGCAACTTTAGTGGTTCTGGTGCCTTGAAGAAGTTGATTGGCGATAGTGATGAGAATCTGAGAGTCTCCTTCCACTATGATAGGCGAAAGATTGTACAGGTGTGAACGGATTAGACCTTGCCAGAGTCCTTCCAGTTCCGCTGAGTTGTTAGTGTCCCATCCTATCGAGCCATAGTAAATAGCTAGAGTGTCCCCTTGAGAGTTTCTGAGGATACCACCAAAGCCTGCAGGGCCTGGATTCCCTTTGGAGGCACCATCAAAGTTCAGCTTGTAAATGCCTGGAGGTGGAGGTGTCCAAGGGATTGGGGAACCTGAAGTCTTTTGCTTGGAGTTGTTAGGCGAGATCGCTATCCTTAGCTGCCAATTTTGCCATATTGCTGCTTCCTGCGATTGTTTGGGGAGATCCTCCTCCTGCCATGGATGCAGGGCGAGGGTTTCTTGAATATTTTTGCTGAAGTTGTCCCAGATGATGTTCAAAGGAGTTGTTTGATGTTTGAAGATTCTTCTGTTTCGTTCCTTCCAAAGAGCCCAGAAGAGGAGGCCTGGGATCAGCTGCTAGAGATAGTTGAGAATGGGACTATTATAAGGTCGCTGGGGCTAGAGGCGCATGATGTTGACAAGGTCCCCTTTTGGCTTGCTGCACTGACTTCTGAAACATATTTTTTCCCAGAGTTGTAGAAACCCAATGTTATGAAACCAACTCACAAAATATAAGAAAATATAGATCAATTACTTAAAAATTATCTTGTTCTAGGGGGAAACCTCCTTTACATTACATAAATGAACAATTTGTGGATGATTCAAATGAAAAAACCTCCTTTCTATATATAGAAGTCTAAGGGGTCACAATATAATCATAGCATACATAACAATATTAATGTAAGGGCACACCAATAACAAGAGTGGGCTTGTATGGGGCACAATAATAACAATATGGGCACTACATGGGCACAAAAAAAAACAATACGGGGAATGCACTAGTATTATAGGGACCAAAAATTCCCTCTCCTTTAAAAAATCATTTTCCTCAACACTTGAGTAGTTCTAGATTCTTTTGTATAAATTTATCATCCTCCCATGTGGAATCTTCAACGAATAAGTTCTTCCACTTAATGAGATACTCTGAAATTTATCGATTTCGTAGCCATCAAGTTCTGTTTTCTGTGACTGCTTCAGGTTCCAATATGATTTTTCCTTCCTCGTTAAGTTCTGGAAATATTGTTTGAAATGGGAGCTTGTCACCTATAACTTTGTTTAAGCATGAAACATGGAAAACTGGGTGCACTCGGGAAGATGCAGGAAGCTCCAACTTGTATGCCATAGTACCAATCTTTTGCAACACCTTGTAAGGACCATAGTACTTTGGTAATAATTTATTATCCTTCTTAGCTTGCTTGAGGAACATTTTTTTGTATGGTTGTAGCCATAAAAATATCCAGTCGTCTAAATCAAAACTTATTTCACTACAAAGCTGAGTTGCATGTTGTTTCATTCAATTTTGCGCAAAAGTGAGGTTATCCTTTAAGATTTGGAAATTTTTTTGTTGATTCTCTATGTGATCTTCCATTGCTTGAACCTTAGAATTTTCTTTTAAATATTATGTGATGGACGGTGGATGATATCCATAAAGTGCCATAAATGGGGTCATTTTTGCTGCAATATGGAAGGAAGTGTTATACCACCATTCAACCAGAGGTAACCGCTTGACCCATTATGTTTGTTTATCATATACAAATAAACGAAGATATACTTCCAAACATTTTTTCACTATATCAGTTTTCCCATCAGATTGATGATGATAATATGAGTTATGAGCTAGTTGAGTACCTAGACAATAAATTAATTCCATCCAAAAATTTCTAGTGAAAATGGGATCTCTGTCCCTTACAATAATCATTGGGTTTCCATGTAGCTTTTGAATTGTTTCCATAAATATAGTAGCAACTATACTTGATTTAAAAGGATGAGATAATTATGCACAAAAGTGTGAATATTTGGTAAGTCTATCAACTACCACCATGACGAAACTATTTCCTTCGGACTTGGGTAAAACTGTGATAAAATCCATTGAAACCTCCTCCCTATTAGTGTCAGAATTTGCATTTTTCCATCAGTGATCGAAATCACTCTTTTCATATTCATTTTACGGGTCCCATTCAGAATTTTTTAATCATTCTATTAGGTCATGCACAAAATTGATTCAATGGTGGTATCCCTAGTCATAAAACCTCACTCTCCCTCAAAATTTCACATTTGTTGACCCACCTTCATGTCTTGTTGAGCATAAAACAACCTTAAAAGCTCATTTTACTATGTCATTATTTCAGTCAAAGTCAAAACATGGAGTCAAGTCATCCAAGGTCCCATTAGGTCAATTAGGTTTTATTTTTCAAGGTTCATGAACACATCATTTCATCCCAATAAGGTCAGAAAAGGTGCAAGAGTGACTCAAATAAAACCTTCTCAATCATCTGCAGAGGATTTATAAGCATGTAAATATCATTTTTAAAGTTGTAATATTGGTTTTAGAGTATGGTTTTAATACCAAAATGTAATTTTATTCAAAACAGAAGTAATTTATTTTTTTATTTTTATGTAATTTTATGGTCATAATATGTAATAATTTTTGTCCCTAGCTGCCAACTCAAATCACACATGCCAAACTCCAGCAACATCATCCTACAAAGAAGAAAAAATCAAAGGAAAGGGACAATAAAAAATGTTTTCAAAAAGGTGAAATGAACATTAGAAAAGTGGGTTTTTAAATCCAAATTTAGATTCACTTAAGTATTTATGACTCCTTGACATCATTTCAAATTCATTTGTCTCCTCCAAATACAAATCAAGCAATCTAGGAGACCAAAATTTTGAGTTTCTGGGCGAAATTGGTGAGAAAAACTTAGCAAAGGGCACAAACACTGAAGCGAGGGTGCAAATGCATAGTCAAGGGCGCAAATATTGTTTCAAGCGCGCAAACACTCAGGTGAGGGCACAAATGCTCTGTTGATGGCACAAATGACCAGAAAGCCCTAGAAACGTGTTTGAGTGGCAAAAACATCATCTTCAAAGCTCCCTCAGTCTACTCATCAACCTCCAACAAATGAGTAAGAAGCTTATGCCATTGAATACCATATTCATTAAGTTTATGTATTGAAGTGTTGTCAAAATTGAGGTTGTAATTTGGTGTTTGAATTGGTAAAAAGACCTAGTATCCCATTACACTTGTGAAAACTCCCAAATTTGACTCCCCTACCCTTTACATCCTTCCCACACTTACAAAAACCCATTCCCAAACCCTTGTTTTGAAAAATACCCTTTTCCTAAACCTTTATACCAAAACCCTAAGTCCTAGGTGCTACATCTACCTAGGCTCCCAATCCCCAAATACCTATCCTAAATCTCATCATATTACTACTCCCTATCCCCTCCCCCATTTCACACATCCCTAGAAAACATCTCCCTCATTTTCCCTATCCAATTCCCCATACCTAATCCCTATGGTTTTGATAAAAACACAATGGCAGAAGAGGAAGAAAATACATCATTCAGTGAGGGAGAGGAAAAATAGGTGAGGAGGCCACACAAAGGGGGGAGAGTACTCAGACTTGAGCATACCAACACTTGGTAACTCTTGGCTTCTTCATTGACTATGAAATGCTTCAAACATGTTGGCTGTTATGATTTTTGTGAGAAAATTCAAAGGGTCCAACACCATCCCATGTTGACTAGACTTTTCATATCTAGACTCCATGACAACCAAGTTACTTTAGTTGGTGTCACTTTTACTCTATCAAATACTATTATTTCAGCTACCACCGGGATCCCAAATGTTGTGGAGAAGTGGTTGAAGAAAGATAATTTGAAGAAACAGGACTTTGACTTCTTTATAAAACCAAGACACCAAAATCAGACAAAGAGGTTCTTTCCTTTTTCTCACCTCCTAGACAAATATGCACCAATGATGAAGATAATTATGAAATAATTTTCATGTGAAGGTTGATTTTCAAGGCTTTATTCCTATCACATCTAGCTCTTAATGCATTTCACTAGGGTAAGGATTCTTAACATACCCTAATTCCTTTTCCAGAGCATAGAAAAGATGGCATACATTGCCCAAAAAAAGGAGTATGAACATCAAATGAAATGTATTTTTCATCATTCCCTCATTAAAATCATAGTCCTCTACCATCTCAATCAACTAAACATTGCATGGAGTACCTTCATAGCTAATGATATTTTCAATGAGGCATCCACTCAAGATGCAAAAAATGTCCCTTCATCATCCTAGCCATCCACTTCCATCCCTCCATCTCAGCCCATAGCACATTCATCATCATCAGATTATTCCCCTTCACCTCCTTCATCTCCATCTCATCATGACATTGGGTCACCTAGCAGGATTCAGGACATTGAGCCTAAGTGGGCTAGTATCGTTGAGGTTGAGCCATTGCAAAAAACCTACCAGAGAGGCCACAAGCATGTGTTTGCTCCACATAGGATGGAAGGGGCCTTGCCTTCTACAACAACAAAGTAGGTAAGCAAAGGTAAAGAAAAGGTGATTGAGGCAGTCATTCATGATGAGGAAGACCTTCATGAAGGAGAACAAGAATTTCAGCTTGTTGACATAGATGAGGATGAAAATGAAAAAATCGCTAATGCAACCATCAAAGGAAAGGATGTCAAGATTAAGGAGCTCCAAATTAATCTTGACAGGGCCATATATGTCATAAACTTCCTTGAGCAGGAGAATGAGAAATTGAAGAATAAACAAGTCATTGATGTGGTCAAATATGTCACTGCTCAAAGGGACGAAGAAAACGCCAAAGCCATGCTAGATGAAACACTTGAAAAGTATGGATTACTTGATGATGAAGAGGAACAAGTACCAAGATAGAAAATTAGAACTAGAGGGCTGAAAAGAGCTCTAGCTCTAAAATGACAAAGGGAAGCTGAGCTTGTTGATCAGCTAACCCTAAATGAGCAGCTTGCTATAGTGATCAATGAAAACAGGGGGCCATGGCTTGATAGAGCCAATCAACACTTGGAGAAGCTGCTAGAAAATTATAACAAAGACAATGACCTATTGAGTAGGCAAGTCAAACACCATGCCCTAAAGGAGAAAATTGCAATGGCCAAACTCAAAAGAGCCAATGCAAAGATTGAAGATTTTACCATGGAAGAGAAGGAAAAATTGGACATACTTGCTGAGGCTTCCCTCCAAACTTAGTCACGTCATCATCAACCATTCTACCAATTTTGAGGTATTTTGAAACTTTTTTGCAAAATCTGGGATTTTCTGAGTTTTTTTTTAATAGGAATTTAGTGGAAATTTGGTTATTTGTGCAGCGCCCTAGGCGCTACGCAAATGTTTGGGTCACTTTTTGAAGGAAAAAAGACTACCATTGGATTCCTAAAGACAAATTAATTCCAGAAAACCATGTTTCCAGCCTTGGTTTGCAGATTCAACAAGTGAAAAGGTCAAAAAAACACCTAAAAATCTCCTTTCTACCCATGTTTTGACCTAGGCGGTGCACAAATACTAGTCTTGGGAGAATGAATTTTTGAAGGGGAAAATGAACTTCATTTTCAAAACTGGAGGCATATTCAAAAAGAGGAATGGAATTTCTTTACAACAAGCCATTGTGGGTCTGATTTGGACACCTGTAGGTCGGCCAAAAGTGGCCCTGAACATGGAGGGTGCAAATGACACTGTCATGGCGCAAATGACAAAGGGAGGGTGCAAATGACCATTTTGCTGATTTTTTTTAAATTTCTTTGAAATTTTGAATTTTCTTTAGAAAATCATGTTTCTATGATGCAGGGGCATCTAAGAAAACTTTCATTAAAGTTGGAATCCGAAGCTGTAGAGAGGAAAATGTGGACAGACATTGTAAAACGGGGCAAATTGGTTAAAACAAAGCTAAATTTGCTGGAACTGATGAGGTATAATTAAATGTAATTATCTGCCATGTAAGCATTAACAAGAGATTTAGGGTTTGTTGAGAAATTGAGTGAAATCGTGGATCTTAGATGATCGACGCTCTTGTAAAAATCTATAAAAGAGAGTCTGTGTGTGCGTGATAGAGGAGGAGAGAGTGAATATAATGTAATCACAGGGAAATTATGAATAAGGCTGAAATGCCTTAGATTATAAGCGATATTTTGTATATAATAGAAAGAGTGTTATGTGGACCTCTGCGTGTCGAATTGTGGTTAATTATAGGTAGATTCATTTATTAATTACTGTGTTATTATATCTATTGATCGACCATCGATCACTGTAAGGATCGATGGCAATCCAATGCAATTATGTCATAGAATGAGTTGTTGTGTGGCAGAATTAAATCTATGATCCAGTGATAATACGATATCGTTGAATGCGTTGTTGTATGGAGAACGAATGGGTGTAGACATGAAAGAGCTGTGCGTGGAACCAAATGATTTGGACCTGCACACATGTTGAACCTCGAGATGAAGGTGTAGAGGAAGCGTGATAAAAATATGCATTTTGGACCCATGAGATGAAGGCGCAACGAAATTACGTGATGGAACACTAAAGGTGGTTTTCGAAAACCACGAATGGTTTTCGCACGACCTTGGAGGGGTAAGCAGTTTTGTTCCAATCGAAAGAGATCATATCGGATCACAACACGTCTCAGGCACAAAACCGTCGATTTTGTGTGAGTTTTGATTGATAAAGTTCTGGGGCTATTTCTACGCAATAGCCATCCAATTATATCTATGAAAAATCCAACGGTGGTCGCGTTGGAAATCATGTGGAGGTTTAAACAAGGTATGGACCCGATATATTATGCAATGAAGTTTTATGAATAGTTGAAGTCCGGAATCATTTCCAAAATTTTGGTTTCGGGGGGTCTTTAAACATGGGTTCAAGTGCATTATAATACACTCCCGAAAAGGTGGGACCGGCGTTGCTGGTCAAAGGTTTATAAAATGCTATTGCTTTGTTTTCTAACATCCAATATGTATATATATACATACGTGGACCATAACAGTAACGTGAATGACTTTTGGTTTCGAATGTTAAGGGTTAAAAGAGGGCTGCATGTGTTGGTCAAAGACCATGGAATTGATGGATTATTTTCTTCCAATCTATATATTTAAACATGGGCCATAACCCACAAGTCCCAGGATCGAAGGTTGGACTTATGAATCATGCAGCCTTGTTATGGATTTTCAGCGAGTTGCAGGGTCATAATAATAAAATGAAAGTAAACCTACCCTATCGTAGGTTTCACTTTTCATCAAGTGGTATCAGAGCAAGGAAAGGATTTCCTGTGAAGAAGGAGTTTGCATACAAATAAAGAAGAGGTATAGTTTTATTGAAGTTTTGTAAAGCTTGTGGTTTTTATATTTTGTGAAGGTAGCAGTAGAGGAAGGTGAGAATATTGTAGCAGCCTAGAGCAGGAGTGCTCAAATGGTTCCACGGGAGTGAACCAGAGAGATGCCGAAAGACTAAGCTCAGAAGAGGGAAGCTTGGTGAGGTATCTGGTAGCAGGGAGGACTTGCTATTGCAGAGGTTTGCTGCAGCTCAAAAAGGACAATTCCACAAAAGATGTGGGTAGAATTGTTCAATAATGTTGTTACAAGAAGATCACAAAGGGAATTTCCACAGATGATGTGGGTAGAATTGCTGACAGATGAAGAAGACATATGACCAGGAGGTCATAAAATTTTTGTGCCTTAGGAGTCTGATGCAGGGGCATCTGAGCAAACTTTCATTAAAGTTGGAATCTGAAGCTGTAGAGAGGAAAATGTGGACAGACATTGTAAAACAGGGCAAATTGGTTAAAACAGAGCTAAATTTGCTGGAACTGCTGAGGTCTAATTAAATGTAATTATCTGCCATGTAAGAATTAACGAGAGATTTAGGGTTTGGTGAGAAATTAGGGAGTGAGATCGTGGATCTTAGATGATCCACGCTCTTGTAAAAATCTATAAAAGAGAGTATGTGTGTGTGTGATAGAGGAGGAGAGAGTGAATATAATGTAATCACATGGAAATTGTGACTAAGGCTGAAATGCCTTAGATTATAAGCGATATTTTGTATATAATAGAAAGAGTGTTATGTGGACCTCTTTGTGTCAAATTGTGGTTAATTATAGTTATATTCATTTATTAATTATTATGTTATGATATCTATTGATCGACCATCGATCACTATAAGGATCAATGGCGATCCAGTGCAATGATGTCATAGAATGAGTTGTTGTGTGGCAGAATTAAATCTATGATTCAGTGATAATACGATATCGTTGAATGCGTTGTTGTATGGAGAACAAATGGGTGCAAACGTGAAGAAGTTTTTCATGGAACCATATGATTTGGACCTGAACCATATGATTTGGACCTGCACACATGTTGAACCTCAAGATGAAGGCGCAGAGGAAGCGTGATAAAAATATGTGTTTTGGAACCATGATATGAAGGCACTGCGGAATTACATGATGGAACAGTGAAGGTGGTTTTCGAAAACTACAAATGGTTTTTGTGCGGCCTTGGAGGGGTAAGCAGTTTTGTTCCAATCGAACGCGATCGTATCGGATCACGACACGTCACAGGCACAAAACCGTCGATTTCGCATGAGTTTTGATTGATAAAGTTCGGGGGCTATTTCTACGCGATAGTCGTCCGATTATATCTATGAAAAATCAAACGGTGGTCGCATTGGAAATCATGTGGAAGTTTAAACAAGGTATGGACCCGATATATTATGCCATGAAGTTTTATGAATAGTTGAAGTCCGGAATCATTTCCAAAATTTTGGTTCCGAGGGATCTTTAAACGTGGGTTCAAGTGCATTATAATACACTCCCAGAAAGGTGGGACTGGCTTAAAGCGCAAAAAGGTGGGACCGACGTTGCTGGTCAAAGGTTTATAAATGCTATTGCTTCATTTTATAACATCCGATATGTCTATATATACGTACGTGGACCATAACAGTAATGTGAATGACTTTTGGTTTTGGATGTTAAGGGTTAAAAGAGGGTCGCCTGTGTTGGTAAAATAACATGGAATTGATGGATTATTTGCTTCCAATATATATATTTAAACGTGGGCCATAACCCATGGGTCCCAGGATCGAAGGTTGGACTTATGAATCATGTAGGCCTTGTTATGGATTTTTAGCGGGTTGCAGGTTCATAATAATAAAATGAAAGTAAACCTACCCTATAGTAGGTTTCACTTTTCATCATTCTACCTATGTAATTAATGATGGAAAATGTAATTATTCTTGGGATTAGTTACCTAAGGGTATATTCATTGGGTAAAAGTTATCATTGAGTCAAAATGAATCAGTTTGAATGTAATTAGGAATGAGTCATTTGGACCATCCTACACTTCAACTTTCAGTTTAGTATTTTGTGGATATCTTCCTCACCTCATGGATTCAACCCCTGAGGATGAGTGAATGTGGTTTTTATGTCTATTTAGTCTCTTTCTTCACTCTTGGAAATGGTTGGAATCAATTTGGATGTTAGATTATTGATCAAGGAACTATGGTACTCAGTTTGGCCAGTTAATAAAGAAGAGTTGCAACTATTTTTTGGGATACATGTGGTATGATTTTTATCATTATTTTTCCTTCAATTTCATATGTTATAATGTGTTTTATTAATGTTCATTACATTTATATTGTATGATTTCTTTCAAGTTGATAGGAATAACACATGCTTGCTCATGCTCTATTTAGGGAAAGATATCATAATTTTTCCATTTTCCTCTGTTTAGGAAGAATACATCTCCCATGCTCTTCCTAGCTTCTCATCAGTCTCAAAACCATCTCATCAAAATCATCTTAAAGTGGTAATCCTTATGCATACCTTGCCCCATTGAATCCATACAACCCTATCTCATTTTCCTTGACCTAGCCCCCTTGACCTAATATCTTCATCCAATGAAACCCAACCAAATCAAATCAAAACAACCCCTACACTCATATCTAGCCTAAAAACCCTAATTTCTCCAGCCCTCTTGGCTGTGACCCTGTGGAGAGAGCCCTCTTGGCTGTGACCCTGTGGAGAGAGCCCTCTTCGACTTGGTAGGGCTAGCTACCAAGTCAAAAGCTTGGTCTGCGGTTACCTTTGTTGGGATTGTTTCTTCAACCTTGGGAATCTGGCAGAGTGCTAACACTCCCAACGTTGACTTGGAATGGATAAAGGTTGTAACAGACCTGAGGTGTTAATTGTATCAAATTTATTTTGTTGGAAAACCAACATTCCGCCACAAACTTTTGAATATCAGATTTAAATCCATCCCAAAAAAATCCTTCTTGACCTTGTGGTAAGTTTTTAAAAATCCAGAGTGCCCTCCTAAGGGATAGGTGTGCAATTCCAAATGAATCTTTTGTTTTAGTTGATAATTCTTAAAAGATATAAACGATCTTTGTACCATAATGAATCATTTTTCCAGCTAAATGTATCATAAGTATTGAGATCTTGCTGGAAATTTTGAATTAGTGTTCACACTTCTTCTTCATTCTTCCATTCATCCCTTGCTTTGGTTATCCAATCTGGTTGGATAATAGAAATGGCACAAACCAATGCTTCCACATCCTCATCCTTTCTTGAGAGTGCATTTGCAACAACATTTTTCTTCCCTTTTTTGTAGATGATTTCAAAGTCATAACACAACATCTTTGTGACTCATTCTTGCTGCTCTTCTGAAGATAATTTTTGTTCCAAAAAATATTTAAGACTATGATGATCTATTTTTACCTTGAAGTTTCTTCCCATTAGGTAAGGTCACCATTGCTTTAGTGAATGTAGTATTTCCAACATTTCCTTCTCATAAATAATTTTGTGTAAGTACTTTCCTGTGATTGGAAAACTTTCAAAAGAAATGGGTCTTCCTTTCGGCACTAAAACAACACCAATTCCATTTCTTGAGGCATCACATTCCATAATAAAGTTATTTGTGAAGTCTGGCATAGCCAAGACCAGTGCTTGGCACATTGCCTCTTTAAGATTCTTAAAGGGCTTAGTTGCTTATGGAGTCCAAGAAAATACATCTTTCTTCAATAATGTTGTTAGAGGTGTTGCTATTCTCCCATAATTCTTAACAAACTTGCGATAATACCTTGTTAACCCGAGAAATCCTCGTAGATTATTTATGGTTGTGGTGATTTTCCATTCCTTAATGTATTTAATTTTCTTAGGGTCTACCTTAAAACCCTCATGAGATACAATATGACCTATATTTTCCACCTCCTGTAATCTAAAGAAACATTTGGAGGTTTTGCATATAATTGTTTCTCCTACAATAGCTTGAGCACCCTATCAACATGTTGAACATGATCCTTCCAAGATTTGTTGTAGATTAGTATATCATCAAAAAATACTAACATAAATTTTCTAAGGAAGGGTTTGAAAATGGAATTCATCAAACCTTGAAATGTAGAAGGTGTATTGGTAAGGCCAAAAAGAATGACCAAAAATTCATAATGACCCTCATGAGTTCTAAATGTTGTTTTCAGAATTTCTTTAGTCTTCATTCTAATTTGTTGATATCCGGAATGGAGATCCAACTTCATGAAGTAAATTGCTCCATGTAATTCATCGAATAATTCGTTAATCAAGGGAATGGAAAATTTATCTTTAATAGTGAGATTGTTGAGTTCCCTATAATCCAGACACATGCGTCATGATCCATCCTTCTTGTGCACCAATACTATTGGGGCAGAGAAAGAAATTTTATTAGGTTGAATTATACTGACCTCTAGCATTTTTTCAACCATACATTCAATTTTACTCTTTTGGGAATATGGATATATGTAAGGCCTGATGTTTGGAGGAACACTTAGTGGAATCAAATGAATAACATGATCATGATCACGAATAGGTGAGAGGCCTTTGGGAGTCTCAAATACCTTGGAATTATTTTCCAAGACTTTTTCGAGATATGGATAAATACATGATTTCGATGTTTTAAACTCTAGTGAGCATAATTGTGCAATTATGCCCCATTGTTCTTTATTTAGAAGATTTGTCATGACATTAGAGCTGATTATTTTTCCTGGTTTCCCTGCGATACCCCTTAATTCAACTTCCTTTCCTTCACAAAAAAATTTCAAGAAAAGTTCTTGAAAATTAAAAGCTATCATACCCAAAGATTGTAACCATTGGACTCCTAGTACAACATCAACACCACCCATTGGAATGGAAAGCATTGGACTATTCAATACATATTCCACCATGACTAGCTTGATATTATGGAACTTTATAGAGCAATTTATAGTTCCTCCATTTGCAACCATCACTTGACACTCTAGTGTTGGATATAGGAAGCAATTCAATTCCTTGGTTATCTTATAATGAATAAATTTATGGGTACTACCCGAATCAATCAACACTATTAATTTTTTCTTCTTGATATGTCGTTATATCTTGAGAGTTTTAGGAGTGGTAATTCCTACCAATGCAGTGAAAGATATGGTTGAATTCATTTATTCTTTCTCTAAGGTTGGTTCTTGGTGTATATCCTCTTATTTTGAAGTTTCTTATTCTTTTTCTTCCTCCTCTTCACAATCTATGTAAAATAATTTCTTCTCAACACACTAAAGACCTTTAGTGTATTTTCTATCACAGCTGTAACAAAGCCCTTTTGCTCTTTTTTCTTCCAATTTTTGTAGTGTCAACCTTGTAGGTTGTGGAAGTCTAGGAGTAGCAGCACTTCCACCTTTATACTTGTGTGTGGTAGGCTTCCTTTTTTCCATAAAATTTATTACAATTTTTCTTTCAAAAATGAATTCCTTCTCCAATGGATCAGGTTCCCAAAGGAAAACCTCATCTTGGATGTTATCCTTTAAATTCCCTATGAATACATCAATCCTATGCTCCTCTAGAATATCATTTACCCTTATATTCAATTTTTGGAAGTCCTCAATGTTCTACGCCATTGAACCCTTTTGTTTGAGATTTATCAATTGGCTAAAGAAGGTGTTGATTTTTGTATCCTCATAATGTACTATCATTTCCTTCGTAAAAATTGACCAAGTGACAAGTGGTTTACGAGAACAAAGACATTGGTACCATACAAACTGATTGGGTTCTAAATTTGCAATGCGTACCTTTTATGTATGTTTCACATTATGGATATCAAAATATTGCTCTATCTGTAGTATCCTTGTTACAAGATCCTTTCCATCAAACTTCCTCATATTAATATTTGGAATATGGTGGGTCTTCAATCCAACGTTAGAGTCTATGAAATAATGATTAAAATTTCTTTTGTTCTCATCATGAGTTTCATCTTAGTACCTTTTCACCATTAGGAAGCATTTCTTGTAGCGAATTTGTCAAACCTTCCATGTCTACTTTTAGACCATTATCCAAATATTCCATGTTTCATTTCATTTTTGTTTCTATACCATCCATCACAGCTTCCATGCCATCCTTCAAACCTTCCATGTTTGATTTTAAAACGGTATTCAAACCATACATGTATATTTTAAACCATTCTCCAAACCATCCATATTAGCTTCCATTTGACTTTTGTTTACTCTTTTACGAGAGTGAAATTTGTTGTACTCGGTCTCGCAATTTTGATATATCATGTTGGACTTCTTCTTCTTCATGCTTCACAGTAGAAATTTCTGAGGGCTTAATGGGTGTATAATTCTTTTTTTTTTGAGGAATTTTAGAACTAAATACTAATATCTATGCTTCAATATTCCCTTTGAATCACTTCAAACCTATTTTTCAAACAAAAATTATGCAAAATTTAAAAATACACACCTTTTAATTGCTTTTTATGAGCTCTATATTGAAATTGTTGTATCTCTGTGATTGTGGATCTCCAATATCTGAAATTTGGTCCCATGGTAGCCCTTTGAGTCTTCTTTCCAATGCCACAAGTCAGAAAATTTTTTGATTTTTCAAGATAAAGTTATGTCAAATCTTCCACGATGACCTGATTATGGACTAGTTTAGTAGAGTGAAATTGTACGGAGTTCCACGTGTCACTGTTTTGATCTTCAACCCTGAAAATGATACAAAAGATACTAGATTCTGTTTTCTTTTAGTCACTTTTTACAAAATTTAAATCCGATGCTCGTAGAGGAATTTATGACGATTTTCCCAAGGTCACCTATTTGAGACGAAATTATAGAGCATGCAAAAACCCTAACTTCTTCGTACCATATCTCTAAAAATAAAGTGAACCTAGCTTTAATTTTTTATAGGAAATTCATTAGGATTTTGGCTCCTCGTGGTAAAAATTTCAACTTCTGAACTTTCATAGAAAAAATTTTATAGCGAAAACTCAGAGATGACCTGTTTGAAAGAGTGAAACCCTAGAATCCAAAGCTCTCATACCAAATGTTATGGAACAAGCTCACAAAATATAAGAAAAGATATATCAACGACTTAAAAATTATCCTCTTCGAGGGGGAAACCTCCTTTACATCACAGAAATTAATAATTCTTGGATGATTCAATTGACAAAACCTCCTTTCTATATATAGGAGTCTAAGGGGTCACAATATAATCAGAGCGTACATAACAATAATAATGTAAGGGCACAAAAATAACAATAGTGGGTTTCTATGGGGAAAAATATTAACAATATGGAGACTACATGGGCACAACAATAACAATAAGTGGGCTACACTAGTATTATAGGGACTTAAAATCCAATACCATTACTCATAATTTATTCTCTCAAAAATCTCATATCAACAAATAATTATAATACTAATACTCTTAGTTTCATAAGTTTTCATGAGATTTCGATGAATGAATAATAAGTGTATTTTTAAGGCACTCTATTAAAAAATAAAATAAAAGTCATCGATTCAAATCTCCTTGATAAAAAATAGAAAAGTAAACGATAGAGATGAAAATGAATGAGATTTATCCAATCCATCCCCAACAAAAAACACCATTTTTCTATCTTATGCTAACAGATGCAACCAAGGCAAATCTTTAATTAAATAGCAGTCGAGCCACATTCCCGGATGGGACTCCTATGCCAAACGATGTGAGGTCTAATTGGGACTTCATATCGGGGAGATTTCATCTATGTTGGTGGGTCTAGCACCATCAACAGATATATATCCATTGAAGAAGGGTTGAATGGATTACAACAGCAACTTTTCAGGGTTGAGTTTGATAATCAAGTGTCTGGTTTGCATCTGCATTGTATGGGATTTTCTTGGACGATGCGAAAATCCTCTTGTGGAATAATACAAAGTATATGTTCACACTATCTTGTTTGGTGGAGACAATTTTTTTTAAGGATGAATAATGGGTCAAAGAAAGCCCATGTCAGTATTGTATTTACAGTAGTGCCTAAAAGGTGTCTAAGACATCCATGCCTCAACCGCATAAAAAAAGAATGAAAAGTCCACCTTTATCTTTATTTTCAAAAATAATAAATTAATTGTAAAACAATATTATATTGATTGTAATTATGAAGTGGCTATTGCTCTAATATATTTGGCCATGGAATATATTGTTAACATGTTTTTTTTAAATGAAGGTATTTATTTTAGAATAATTCCTATTTATTATTTCACACATAATGAAGATATTGATTTTCTAATAATTCTTATTTATTATTTTTATAGAAGAATCAAATTCTTTGAAGTATAAACTTTTTTTCAAATTGTTGTTGTTATTATTATTATTATTATTATTTAAATTGTTTTTATTATTATTAATTTAATATTTGAAAAATATTTATGTATTTAGTGAAATAAATATCATTATATAGAAAATAAATATATATTCTCAAAATATATAGTATTTAGAAATTTATATTAGATAAATAATTAAATCAAAATAATACAATTAGAAATAGAAATATGCCAATTCTTTGTTTTATTTATTACGAATCTAGAATATTTCTATCTTATTCCCTTGCTTTTTGTTTTGTTGTAATTTTATTATATATGTGATATTATTATTGTTTTGGTTAATTATAGTTTTTATTTTAATTATTTAATTATTATTTTTCTTCATTTGTAAATATAATATTATTTATTGTTTTTAATTGTTTCATTTCTACTATATTTATTTTTTCCTTTGGTTTAGCTATTTATCATTATCTTGATCATAAGTGGTTGGAAACGCATCCATCGTTTTAAAAAAAAACTGTGATTTATCCAAATCTATGTGATTTATTGAGAAGAGATTTAAAATAAGATTTTCTTATTAACTAAATGTTTATTTATTTTAATTTAAAAATACATCAAGTTGAGCATGGACATAATAACACATCACTCTCATATCTAGTTATAATGCAACAAATCCATTGTTTGCTAAAGTTTACTGAGATGTACAATGTTTGATAAAATTTACTGAGGTGTAATGTTTGCTAAAGTTTACCAAGGTGCACATAATTTAATCTTCTCTAAGTTTAAACCACATATTCTTAATAATAAACTAGATTATAATGTTTTAATTTCATTCTTATTTTAATAAGATTATTTTTTAAAAGTTGTTTATATTAAATAATATATTTTTAAAAATTGGGGATTATGGTCTCTTTATATTTCATAATTTTCTTTTTATTTTCAATTTCTTTATTACACCATAATTTCTCTTTAAATTTAGCTATGAGAGTATTTTTAATGGTATTAATATTCCCCTCAATATTCTTCATTGGTTCAATTAAGCAAACAAATTTTTAGTGTCTCTTCTATTTAAGTCTTGAGTGACTTTTATTAATATTGAAGCAATGCTAAGGAGCATTTCAATCTTCTGTTGATGACTTTGTACTTGTGCAATGAGTATTTGATCATAAGCTCACTCTCAATGAGTGATATCCCAACCTCCAAGAGAGATTGGATAAGGAGCATTTATTTTAACCTTTAAACTATTTATTGTAAAACAACTATATATATATATTTTAATTTTTCTCCAAATTTCTTTAAAAATGATACAACTCAAAAATTCACAACCATATAAGATAACTAGACCAACAAGAATATCAAAGAGGAGTTTATTCTTCTTTTTTCCAAAAAAAAATTAATTATTGTTCTCAGGACAAAAATAGGTTTTCAACCTCCTTTAATTCTTCTTTTCATACCATAGTTCCAATCAAGAACTTGTGATGAAGGTCAACTCCAAGATATGTGTACTAAAAAGCTTCCTCAAAAATGTTATTCTCATAGAACAAGATTAGGGAAGTAATTTTCCTAGGTTTTATTAACAGAACCTTTGCCTTATCTAAATATCAAATGCTAACACAAAAATATTTAAAACTTCTAAGTTCCTTCTCAATATTAGAGGGTTTGTTTTCCAAAACAATTATATCATTTATAAAAATAAGAATAATTATAAGTCCCTACTTCCCTTTGTTGAAGAATGTAACTAGGTTCTGTATTCATAAATGCATAGTTGTCAAAGTAAATTTTATTATTATTAAAATGACTTATTAAAGCATGGGTTTCATTCTTGGGTCATCATTTTCTAGGTGAAAGTCCCCATTGAGGACTTCTAGGTTTTTTTGGAGTCATTAAATTCATTGTCCATTTTATTAGACCCTTCTTAGGCTTTTGTATCATGTAAAAAGAATTATTATTGAGTCCAATAAGTCATTTTTCACCTCCATGCAAAGTTTTCCCTTACCTCATGAATTTGGCCTACATTAGGGCAATTTGACCCACATAAGAGGCTATATATATAAGTGTAGTTCGATTCATTTGGAGAATCACTCAGTAAAGTTCGATACATAAGAAAGAGAAGCATAAAACTGTGAAATTGTAGGAGGAGGAGAATTGCAGGAAAAAACAAGATCGGATTTTTTGGGCCATCTATCTCTCACACGTGGGAATTTACTGGGCAATTGCACAAGCCGAAAATCATAAATTTACTGCAAGTCAAAATTCTGTTACAAGAGGTCAAAATTCTATTATTGTAGGATCGAAGTTGTCGATGGAGGGTTATCATTTGAAGAGGAAGGAAGGGTTGAATTGGTGATTGGAGGAATTTTTTGTCTAGGTCAAAGAGTCTTGGATTATCTCGTCTTGTCTTGTGACATTACTAAAGGAAGAGATTTGACTGGTTTTTCCCCTCATTAGGGTTTTTCCCTGGTTGTGCGCCTATATCTTGTGTCTCTTGTTCTCGTGATATTCATACACATATAATTTTATAATTTATTGATGAAAGATAATCTAATATAGAAGTCAAAGAGGCAAACATAATTCACAAGTAATTATCAATAAAGAGGAATCAAACCCTAATTCCAGTAGCATTGATTTCTCAACACCCTTGAGTGTAGGGTGCTAAGCATAATGATACCATGGTGTATTGTTTCAACATTTATTCTAATTCTTCATATAAGTTGTCCTTTACCCAAAAAAAATTAAGTTTTGTGTTTATTTTTATTTTATTTAGTATTGTAGCATATGGATTTTACACTTTCTTGTTCACATACATTTATCCTCTTGGAGTATCGAAATACGATCTACTCTTGTTTGATTGTTGTACATAACTTACCTATAATAGCATCAATATGTCTTTACCCTTATTATGTGTTGAACCACCTTCCTTAAATCCTCTTTATCTTAGCTTAGATATGTGACCTCGTAGGTATGTCTAATGCTTAAATGGGGTTTTTGACCACTTTCCTTCTCTTATTCTTTAGTCCTCGGACACGAAATTGGTTCATTTTGTAAGACCCCTCCCAAGTAACCACAAAACTTAACCAATTTATTTTAAGAAATAAATATTATTATTTAAAATTCACCATATAAGAATTACATACATTAATAATTACAATAAAAAAGAAAATGGTTTCACATAAAAAGTTACATCAAACATAAGAATATACATCATCACTGATCAATTCAATAAGACATAAATGTCATTCACCAAGGAATTGAGATTTTGATCTCTGATTATTGATTTTACACGTCCCCTCAACATATTTATCATGAACTTATTGAACTCCTACAACCCAATTGACCTTCATTAACTCACTCATTGACCTACCAAACTTTCCTTGGGTACCCTTCTTCCCTACAAACCCCCAAGCTAAAATGTGGTTGTGTGGAAGATGAATTCACTAGAAAATGGAGAAGATCCCTCAATATCAATAGGTTCCCACTCATAGAATCTCCATTTTCACCGAACACACCATAGATCTCAATAGTCACTCAAAATGAAAATTATCATTAGGAATGTATCTGATAGTTAGGTGCTCAAAAGTTAGTTTCTCATAACTTACTCCTTATTTTATAGAAAGTTTCAATAGTAGCACTTGGCACTTCATGCAAGACAATTATTTTATTTATTCCAACACTTTGATTACTCAACTATCCATGTGTCATTCCCTCACCAAATCTCTCATGAAATTGTTTTCTTAATTTCTTATTAAAAATTTATTTTCCCTCATCAACACATGTTTCTCGATTTATTCTCCTAGTTGTCCCTTGATCCCAATTTAGATTCCCCATTTCGTGTCCATTAACCTAATTCAATAGGTAGGTTTCAAATTCTTGTCCCCCAACTACCCCCTAATTTTTCTCAAATTAAAATCTTAGAGACTTTTCTGTTATGCTTTTTTCCACATGGAGGTTATCTCATGAAACTCTTGTTCTCAAATTTTAAGTTAATATTCTCTAATTTCATGCACAACCCCCTTTTCTTATTGAAATTAAATTTCCATTGAATTAATGTTTCTTTTGAATTTATGTCCAGTTTTTTTGCATTGCTTTTAGGATAGCCTATATACTTAGGAGTTATTTATTTTTTAAAGGTTTTCCAAGTGTGAGGATGTTCGGTAGCATTATTTATCTAATTTAGACTTCATATCTACACCTATTCTCCCATTCCCAATGATTTTAACTTCTAATTTAAATTTCCATTAATACCTTTTTATTTATATTATTTTTAGTGATTATAAATGCATGAGCATGAAACATCATTTACCTCTCATATTTTTCTGATGATAATGGTGCCAAATTGGTCATGCCCTTCGAGAAATTCCTCTCAAATTTCCAAGGGTGCCACGTCACTTGCCCTTATGGCATCCATGAATGAAGAGGGGAACATGGGCATGACTATAGATATCATTTTCATCTCTTGTGTCACCATATGTTGTGACACAAATGGCGTTGAGGATCAAGGCATCCACCTCAATGTTTTTCCCTTAATAAATCCTCATGAGTGATTGAATCCAAGGTCTACCCTCATGGAATCATGAGCTTCAAGGCGAAGGAATCCCAATACCTTCCAAATGAAGTACTGTAAGAGTGATAGAAGGTGGAATCAAGGATGTTGTCCCACCACTCCCATGAAATACCACTTGTCTTGTATAACTCCATCACCCATGTGTGATTCATTCAGCCAAGCAGTTGACTTGTGCCTACAACCACTAACATGACATTAGAAATCATCACAAAATATTATTTAATAATTAAACTCTAGTATCACTACCATGCAACTGATCAAACCGGAGGTTGTTGACTCATCACATGCATGTGCATCCTGGTGGCCTCCTACCACACTCAAATATCCATCAGTAATATATGCTCATAAGGTTAGTCATTGACATATTTACACATGTTATAAAATCAGTATCAAAATCATCATAACTATGCATGACATAATATTTGACATAATATTAACTGAAATCAAATACATAATCATCATAATATATAAATGTGCCAATATATAATGAAATCACCATTGTCATTACACATAATCATCAAATAGATAAAACACAATCATCTTACCAACCAATAATAATATTAATTTGGTACATCACATCAACTAATAATAATAATAAAAATAATTGGATCCTCAACTTGAGGTCTTTAAAAAATAATGTATGTGCCATAAGGCTATATCAAGGTTAAGATAATGTTAAATCCAGTCAACTAGAGCAGGGTACTACACATTTGGATCCTTGAGGGCAATCATTTCAGGAATTTCCTTACTCTCTAGGTACATTCTAGGATGCAAGCACTTGGTTGGGTCCATTGTTACCTAAGATGCTTCAATATGGGTTCATAATGACCCAAATCCATTTAGATTTTCTATTATAAAGTTGAAAGTGAGTCAAATGTTCCTTAAATTTTATTCATCTAGAGGCCTTAAGTGAACCATAAATTTATTAGTTGTATTGAAATTTTATTGTGTTTATCATGTAACAAAGACTCTATTTGCTAAAATACCCATGGCATTGTTCCATACACTCATGGTACATGACAAAACTGTGTAGTTTGAATTTTTTATATAGGCCATGCTCTTCTACAAGTAGTGTAACATAACCTATTCTTTAACGTCATTTCCTTGTCTATTTATATTATTCAATATGCCTTAAATCTACCTTGAACTCCTTGAATTTTATATCTTTGAAAACCTATCTTGTATGGATACACTCAAACTATCACCAAAGCTTTATCTAGCTTTGTAATCGACCTTCTACAATCTTGGGCCACTTGTAATTTCTTTCTACAATGCGTCAATATAAATATCTTGATATTAGTTTGGCTTCTACCTTAAAGGCTTTCCATTTCATTGTAGGTCACCTTCAAAGGATCTATCCTCTCATACCTTGGACAATTCAACCCTACAACCTCAAGAGAGGTGCCAACAAAATGAAGGCAAGGGAATTGTTAAAACCTTTTGAGGGAAACATGGGTCATTATTCATTACTTCATTAGTATCTCATTTATGTGGTGGATATAATGTTATTATTGAATTGTATAAGATATGTATACAAGTTTGTTTTGTAAGATCAAGTTATGCGCGTAGGTTCATTTAGGAGGTGGAAAAATATCTCAGAGACTTGACACAAATCTCATGTTCAATACAATAAATTTCAACACTTACAACAATGCTCATCCAAATTTCTCATTCCCATTTCTCCTATCTTTCATTTCTAGCACTTTGTTTAATTAGCACATTAAAGGAGATTTGGGAATCAATCTTCGATTATTGTAATTTCCATTATTTATTTTTTGTTAATTATTTTTTGGAAACATTGATTAATCTACAACCCTAGAGGAATAATTAACATTAAAACCCTAATTAATCTATGAGCTTTCATTTCTCCCCTTTTCTGCCTCTCCTCCTTTCCCCTATGGTTTCTTGATTTTCCTTAAAGTTATGCAGCACATCAATTTTCCACTTCCACCTTAGGGTATCCTGATTCCATCCTCATGAAAAATTTTGTTTACTCCACTAGGGAATTCTCATCAAACCTTCCCTATCTTGAGAAAATGCTTCCTCTTCCCCTTATTTTTTTGCCTTTCCCTATTGGTATTGCTCATGAGTGTAACATCCCTTTTGGTTTTCTCCTCATGTAAATATTTTCATGTAAAATTGTAAATAATTTTGAAAAAAATAAAAATGACTGAGATAAGAAGAGGACACATATTCAAAGATTGAGAGGAGAAGTCGCTTGGAAATTACTTGGGGAAATAGCCAAACTTTTAATTTTGCATTTAATAGCCACCGATATCCATGTTGAATTAAAAGAAAACTAGTACAAGCATTAAAATGGTGTATGGGAGTATCATCAAGAGAACAATCCAGCCATATTGTCATGTGATGACTTGGCTTTGGTCAACATGAAATAAAAAATAGAAAAAGGAAAAAGGAATAATGGATACACTCATTAGAATATAGACGGAATACATTGGACAAGAAAAAGTTTTAACTCATGGTAGCATAGAAACACATGAAACTGGGCAAGATCAAAGAGTGTGAAAGAACTTAGGAGTGTGGATTAAAGGAGAAGTGGGAAATTGAGAAGGGGAATCACAATGGACTCTAGCTTACTACCTAATAGGTGTATATGTTGTGTACTTTGGGATTTATCTTGATGTTTAATGTTTGGAGACTGATTTCTTTGGATTCATGTAGTACTTACCAAGTGGGGAAATAGTGTGCTCTAAATTCCTGTAGGAATAACAAGTGGAGACATTATGGGCCTTGAATTGGCTTGAAGGTTGAAGAGAGTCGAGATATTCTAGGCTCTGGATTCTTGTGGTGATTTATTGGGTGGAGCATTGTGTGCTCTCGATTCCTTGAAGTGTATGTGTGAGTGGAGACATTGTGTGCTCTAGATTCCTGAGTGTCTGGTGAAGGAAATATGTGCTTGGATTCCCATGTGAGTTGTTAACTAGACTAGTGTGGATTTCCCTAGAGAATTTCACTCCTCAAGCTTTGAATCTAGCACGGGGATGGTTAACTACAAGAAAGAAGGGCAGTGCAGTTGGCATATGATTGGGATAAGAGATAAAGTCCCTCTCTCGATTTCCAGTCATTCAGTTAATAAGATAAGTCACTTACTTTTATCTCTATGTATGAATGTAACAAATTTGAATGGTAAATATTTTTGTT
Source organism: Pinus albicaulis (assembly GCA_034641835.2). NCBI lineage: Eukaryota > Viridiplantae > Streptophyta > Pinopsida > Pinales > Pinaceae > Pinus > Pinus albicaulis. The sequence goes on from CM076584.1 coordinate 1,115,041,839, forward strand.
ATATGAAAATGAATGTATCAACAATGTTAATGAAGGAATGTGTATTCCTATGTATTTTCAATGAGATGATTTGTGTGATCATTCTCATGATGTGAGTGACTTTTAGATCCCTTTCATTGTTGATATATATATATATATATATATATATATATATATATATATATATATATATATATAGAGAGAGAGAGAGAGAGAGAGAGAGAGAGAATATTTTTTGGAGAAAAAGGAAGCATATCGGAGTTTTGCTATGAGTTTTTCGGTGTTTACTGTGGCCTCGCTCCTGAGGCCCACTCATCTGCAGTGAGGTCCCCTGCGGATCTCACTTGTAATCCCCTTCGGTGCCAATCAGTGGGTGGGGTAGTTTTTCTGCACCTAGGAAATCACCTTTTGACTCCAAATTTCTCAATTATATATCCGTCGTCAGTCTCCTCGCTTGATGATCATCATTCTTTAATCTGTGTACCATCTCCATAATGAACGATGAAGAATTGGATTTCTCATATAGTCCGGAGATGGGACAGGTCTTACCCGGACAATAGGATTTCACGAGGCAGGCCTCTAAGGCTATTAATTCACCTAAGAATTTCTCGCTTAACTCTGATACCTCTCCATATTCCTACCATGAGCATGATGGTCCATCCATTCCCACTCCCCCTACTAATCTCGTAGCTTCTTCGAATGTCGATAATCAAGCAACGTCGATTCAGCCTGCGCACAAACGAAAGGGTATCCAAAAAAAATTCAACACAACGAAGCTGGTGGTTGGTGTCGACATTCGGCTATCTGATATTCCATCCTATCTGGAAAAGGCTCTGGTTGGATGTTTTTGCGGAAGAATGGCCACAAAATAATCCATAAAATTATTGTTGGAAGAGAATTGGAGGCCTATTCTGGGTTATGTTCATGTATTTCATAAACTATCCTGAGGTTGGCTTCTGTTTAAAGTCATATCAAGCAATGATAAAATTAAACTCACCAAACGAGTGTGGAATTAGGGACCGACTGGTTTAATTTTACAAAATTTGGATATAAGATTTAATGTTGATTGATATCCACAGCACTTGCAAAAAGTGTAGGTTATTCTACCTAGCCTTCCACAATTCTTTTGGCAGCAACACATCCTTGAAGCTATCGGTAATAAGCTGGGTTCTTTTTTTTCGCTTGAAGAAGACTGGGAAACAAAATTCGAGAGACAATGTACCAAAATCCAAGTCGAGTTAGATGTGTGCGATGGCCTTTTTGAAGTAATCATTTTGGGATGCATGGCAGCACTTGGACGCAAAAATTGGACTACTGGAATTTTCCCTTTAGATGTTTTTTTTGTCGACAAGTTGGGCACTTAGCTAAGGATTTTCTCAGCCAGATCAATATCGTCCTCACTTCAAAAAGGTATGGAAGAAAAAATATTTCAACAAACAGGCCATTTCTCCTGCTCTCAACCCGATTTTGGCCCCTCTTGATGACACATTGGCTGAACAGCTCCTTCCGGAATCATCCTCTCATAATGAATTTAGGGTAGAACAGAGGATGTGTGATGAGGACGCCTCTTTTTTAGCTAAAGGTACGCCCCTCAGAGGTTCTAATTTCCCCCATTATTTCCTTTATTCAGTATCCTATTAATGATGGTATAGATTGCGCTGATTTGGCTCCTTGCCCTCCAAAATCTCCCCCTCCTGAGCTCCCTCCTTTCGATGTTCCCTCGTCTCGTTCTCCTCCCCTCAAGTCTCTACCTTGAGTCCCCTTTATTTCAAAGTGCCCATGCCCTTCCTCAAGCCCCTATACTGCTAAGTTTCGGTCCCATTCCTCTTCCCGAATTATCCCTAATCAATCGGTAAAAGGTGGTCTTGCTTTGGATGTTGCTCCCAAGATCACTCTTGGGAGGAAATCTGCGTTTTCCAAAGCTCAAAATCAAGCTGCTTTAGATATAAGCTCTGGCAAACAAAAAACAATCCATTGGGCTCTTAGAGCAGGGAGCGCCCTCAAAAAGGGCCTTATATGATTCTCCTCTCTTTCAATTCAAGGGGTCTTGGGGGCGCCCCCTCCCAGCTCGCCCTCAAAAGGTTGTGGTAGTCTGTCACACCTTATATCATTTTCCTCTAGGAAACAAATATGTTCGGTCTTCGATCTTAAGAACTTCTATCAAAATGGCTCTGTAATTGGTCTTTTTTCTTTGTGGATACCTCTGGGTCTGCAGGGGAACTAATCACGACTATTAGCCCATCCATTAGTGTCATTTCCTTGGCAAGCTCTTCATCTTTTATCAAGACAACCATTTCTGATCCTTTTTCTAAAGGGTCCCTTTCCCTCTTTAATTTATATGGCCCATGTTATGATAAGCGGTCTTTTTGGGGGAATTTTTTAACTTCTGAGGTTGAGACCTCTGACTACAAGATCTTGGAAGGTGATTTAAATTTAACTCTATCCCTAGATGAGATATGGGGGTCATTTGCAAGACTCGACCCTCTCGCCCCTTTTTACTCTCATGCTTTGATAGACTTGGATTAGTTGATGTTCGACCATCTAAAATGGAGCCTACATGGCGCAACAATAGGAAAAATTAGGATGCAATTGCCAAAAGATTGGATCGATTCATAATTTCTGAAGCTTTCTTAGTTTCTCATCTTTGGGTGCAGGCACGTGTTGAATCTGGAGGCATATTTGACCACAGGCCTATTGTGTTATCTTTGGAATATTCTGAATCAAAGCCCCTTTCCCCGTTAAAATTCAATCCTGCTTGGTTATTGGAGGATGATTATAAAGCCTTGATGAACTCCTCCTGGGCCCATTTGGTCCCTTCTCAGCCTCGATCTTTCATGCAGATGTGGGCTGACAATATCCAAAATATTAAGAAGGTTACTAAGTCTTGGGCAGGGGCTTATCATGCTAAACAACAAGATCTTTTAAAATCCACTAAGGCTGCTATTAGTGAGCTATTTTAATAGAATACCTCTGGTATCCTGGTTGAATCAAAGTTGGATTCCTTGAAAAAATTAGAGTTAAAATGACACAAGCTCTTAAAAAAGGAAGAACAATTATGGCGCCTAAAGAGCAGAGCAACTTGGATAAAAGAAGGGGACAATAATACAAAATTTTTCCATCGTTTTGCAGCTCACAAAAGAAACCAAAACACCATTATGGAAATAAAATTTGAGAATGGTGTATTGATTCGTTCCTTCGAAGAAAAAGCCAAGGCAGGGGTTCAGCATTTCAAGAAAGTTTTCTCTGCTCCTGAGGGTTGTCCCATCCAAGAGATTATTCAGGTTTTACAAATTTTCTTGCATATGATCACTGATGAAATGAATTCTGCCCTCACTAAAGAAGTGAACGAAACTAAACTCGAACTCATCCTTAAAAGTTTCCAAAAAGGAAATAGCCCTAGCACGGATGATCTAACGATTGAATTTTTCCTTGGTTTTTATGAGTTAATAAAGGATGATTTGTTATTAGTAATAAAGGAATCACAAAGATCTGGAAAAGTGTTGGCCTCAATCAACTCAACCTTCATTATGTTAATTCCAAAAAATCAGCGCCCAAGGATTTCGATGAGTTTCGACCTATTTCTTGTTGCAATTTGATCTACAAGTTAATATCCAAAATTATTTCTCAGAGGCTAAAACCTATCTTAAGTTGCATCATTTATGAAGAACATTTTGGTTTCTTAAACAAAAGACAAATCCACGATACAATTTCTTTGGCTCAGGAAGCTCTTCATTCTGTCCATCGGAGCAAAAAACCTTCTTTCACTCTTAAGCTGGATTTGTCAAAAATGTACGATAGAGTAAATTGGACCTTCCTCAATATTTTACTTATTCATTTTGGCATGGCCTTGGAAGTAGTAGAATCGATTATGGGATGTATTCAATCAACTTCCTTTTCTGTTTTGATTAATGGCTCCCCCTCTACTTTCTTTCGCTCTTCTAGGGGACTCAGACAGGGGTGTCCTCTCTCTCCCTTTTTGTTTTTGTTGATTTTTGAAGCCCTGAGTCGCTTATGTAAAATTCCATCTCCTCGGGAAATCTAAAAGGAATCCATATTATTGGACTAGAGTCCCTATCCCACATCCTTTTTGTGGATGACATCCTCCTTTTTTGCAGCACTTCCATTGAAATTTCTATAGCCTTGCTAGATATTTTTAGGCTCTTTCAAATAGCAACTGGGATGCATATTAACATTAATAAGTCTGTTCTGGTTCATAATATCATTCCCAATAATCTTTTCTCCCAAATAAATCTCTCTCTCCCCTTTCCTACTTGTGCTTGGGAGGCGGGGTTTAAATATCTGGGATTCATTCTAAAACCAAACTCTTATTGCTTCAAGGATTGGTTATGGCCTTATCAGAAGGTTGAGAACCGTATCTCGCATTGGAAACATCGCTTTCTGTCCTGGGGAGGTCGTTTGGTTCTTCTCAAATCATGCTTCAAACCATCCCTGTGTACTAGGCCACCATTGCTTCGATCCCTAAAGGAATCCTTCACAAAATCAGGAAGAAATGTTTTTCCTTTCCTTGGACTGCTAGCAAAAAAGCTAAATGGATCCCTCTGGTAAAATGGACATCGACGCCGGGCCTCCGCTCTATCCTTACATAAAAACACATCCATTCCATGGTAGACACTGCTGTAGCCTTGCCACAAGCCTGGGAAACTCCAGGATGGAAAAACGCTATTTTTTTAGGACTTCCACAAAACTAGGCAGCTGAATGGACCTCATTCATATCTCTTCTCGTAAGTAATTTCATTCACCTATAATTGGAGGTTGAGGATTCGCTAGCTTGGTCAAAAAATGTTTCAAATGGCTCATACATGGAAAAGCTCAGATACAAAGCAATGATGGAAGCCTCACACAGTTTAGAAATGATTTTCTGGTCAACTCCCCTCTGGAAATCCCCAAGCCCAATTAAAGCCAAATTAGTTCTATGGCTTTCTCTTAAAAATCGCCTTTTGTCTTGGGATAATTTACAACGGTGGGGATGGGAGGGCCCAAGCCGTTGCTACCTATGTGGATGTGCAACAGAATCAATTACTCACATTTTCTTCTCTTTCTCTTATGCAGATACAGTATGGAACCTTTCTTTGTCATCAATCGCTACTCCTCAAATGTCCTCGCTAGACTCATTTGAAGCAAGACTAAAACAATGGTGGAAGGAGCCTAGGGTAAGCTCCTATTCAGAATTTCCTGCATTATTTTCTTATGGAATTTGGTGGGCTCGTAATATGGCTATTATCAATGATAAATTTATTCCAGAAGACCTGACAGTGGCACTTATTGTGTAGTGGGCTTCTGAGCACAAATTCATTCCCAAATCACCCAAAATTCGATCCATGGTGTCCCCAGATATCGACCAGAATTGTAAATGGGCTTTCTTTGATGGTGCTTGTCAAGGCTTTCCTCCTTTGACAAGAGTAGGGATTGTTCTTTATGTTTCGCCAGTTTCAAAATTTCATATTCTTTTTGCTTCAAGCCACGGATCAACAAAAAGGCTGAGCTTGCTGCTTTATGGGTTGTTCTTCATGTGGAAAAATCCAAAGACATTTCTTCATTACAATGTTTTGGAGACTCCAAAATGGTTATTTATTGGGCCCTTCAAAGATCTCAAATACACTCTCCTCACCTTCAAGCCATCCTCTACAACATTTGACGATTATCTCAAGGCTATCATTTCCTCTCTTACAAACATGTGTACTGGGAAATAAATTTGAAAGCTGATGGTCTATAAAATTTGGCTCTCACTCTCCCTCCAGGTACACTTAAAATTGTGGATATATCTTCTAATTTGGAAGAGACTCACCTGGTTTAATTATACAAAGGAGCACAATCATGTTTTCAGTTTTGTATCTACGGTCTATTTTTTGGACTTTTTGGGAAGAAAATAAATGGGAGATTCAGTTTTTGGAAGGTATATAAGAGTGGTAGTTATCCAAAAATTCAATCCTATATATTGTGAAGGTTTAGTCAAATTTGTAATAAGAAATATGTGATCGTCGTGCACGTTTTCGACCTGCCTGTTCGAGGAGCTCCAACGGCCATTTATCTTGTTGCCAAGCAAAAGAAATTAACAGTGAAGACTTGTTTTTACAGAAATGACATTCTGTGATGAGGTTGGAGGTTTTAATTAATTAAAATATCAAATGGAAGAATGAAGAATATTTGGACTAACAGGAGAGACACTGCAGTGTTAACGTTTTAATGTGTATTGTTATTGAATTATAGATCAAAAAGAGGAATACCCATCAGGGCTATATGAAAAAACTCTTATAAAGAGTTTAAACAGCTCAAGGAGCATTGTAAAAACCCCATTAAGGGATTGGTCTATTATTTTTCTCATAAAATAAAGGTTTTTTTCCACGGGAAAAAAAAAAAAAAAAAAGGATATATATATATATATAGAGAGAGAGAGAGAGAGAGAGATTTCCTAATTTGCAGAGCTACTTACTTGATTATATATGATTGTATAATGAATTTAGTTAAATTTTCATGGTGTATAAAATTCCATGGTTTGAGTGATATAACTATCAAGAATATTTGTTGCCTATGATTCAAGGAATTTTGTCGTTAAAAATAGGTAGACTTACATCTCTATGAATGAATTTCGTCTATGGTTAGAAATTGGTTTGGTGGTGCTATATATGTGAATTTGTTCCTAAGAATATGGATGATTTGGGCAGGGATAGGCTCTGAGAAGAACCTTGTTCAGACCCCATGAAATGCTTAAGGAAAAACAGTAAGTCATTTTGGTTGTGAATAGGCAGGAAATTACCTTATATTTTAATTAGATTAACACGTCCCATCAACCTGGAAGAGTCTAAGGGGGTGGGAAGAAGTGTTACAGCATGGTATAAAACTCCTAGATTCAGCACTTGGACTGAATGGGCCTTGGACAAAAACAAAAAAAATAGTTGTGATATCCCCTGACTTGGAGTTTATGTTGTAAATTTGTATATATGGTTAAGTATGGTTGTAATTTAATAGTTAAATACTTGTTAGATCTATGACTTTTGTGATCCATAATGTAGATAAATGTCTTTCAGATTAATCACATTATCAAGATTTGGTCGACGTTTCGAACCAACTAATTTCGTTCATCCTATGGACAAGGTGAAGAAAGAAACCAATCTCATTGAATAAATAGTAAGGATGCACCATTGCCCGGTAATAGCTATTAAAACTAGTCGTTAGAAACTAATCATTATTTGAATAGTTAGTTAATAAGATGTAATATTAAAAGTTTTTAAGATTTTAATAAAAATTATTAATGAATAATTTATAATTTAATAATTTAACAAAAATATTAAATTGATTTATTATAATAAGGGAAGGGGTAAATAAAAAGGGGGGGGGGGGGGGGGGGGGGGGGTGTAATCTTAAAATATGTTATTTGACTAGTTAGTCAATAATATATAGTATTAAAAGTTTAAGATTTTAAGAACAATTATTAATAAATAATTTAGAATAATTTAAAAATGAATAAAATAATAAAATGATTAAAAATAATAATTATAATAGGCGGAGAAAGGGAATATATATATATATATATATATATATATATATATATATATATATATATAAAATGTAAGAGAAACACAATTATAATATAAAGTATAAAAAAGAAAATTAAAAAAATCAATAACCTAAGACAAAGAGAAAAGGATAAAGAAAAGAGAGTGAAGTTTTACAAACAAAGGGTAGGAGAAAAAACTGCAAAGAAAAGAAAAGAAAAAAGTGAGAGGAAACACCGCACAGGGGAGAAATCACCTGGACAGGGCCAAAATCCAACTCTTAATTAATTTCCATCTGTCATCTTTGTTGATATTCTTAGGATGCCTTTCAATTTCGATAGCCTCCCTCGGATTCCTATGATGGAAATGGTCTACCTTAGCGATGACTTTGGAGTCTTCAATGCATACATGGTGGCACGATTTATTAGCATGTTCTGTAAGAGCAGAAGTGCGAGATCGATTGTGCCTAATGTCTGCAACATGCTCCTCGATTATCAATTTAATGGATCGACTAGTTTTACCAATATAAGGCATACCACAAGAGCAAGGCACCATGTAAACCCCTTTCAAGTCCTCTGGGTCTATAGGATCCTTGACAGATCTAAGAGAATTCTTAATAGTACAGAGGGATTTAAACGTAGAGGAGACATTTTTTTTCTTGAGGACATGGGCAATTCTATCTGTGGTCCCTTGGATAAATGGAAGATTAGCCTTGGAGATAGGATCTACTTGAGAAACCTTGTCTCTTAAGCCTTTAGAGGCTTTTTGAAAGACCTTAAGACCCTGTGACCTACTATACCCGTTCTTCTCAAACACGTCAAGAAGATGGGATTTATCTAATTCCATGTGGCTATCATCAGAAACCCTAAGAGCATGGGTAGCTAGAGTGCAGAGAAGACCAAATTTCTGAGCTAGAAAATTATGCGAATCTGCATGAAGATACTGCTCAGTGTGAGTTTTCTTGCGAAAAACTCAGTGAGAGATAGAACCATCATCCCTTCTAGAGAGAATAATATCTAATAAGGGGAGGTAGCCATCCACCTCTACTTCCATTGTGAATTTCATGTAATCAAATTGGGAATTCAGGTGACCAAGAAACAAATCTAACTTTTCGCAACCATGGGGCCAAATGGCACAGGTATTATCCATGAACCTATTCCACTTCTGCGGGTGAAATTGAGTTGAGGCCAAGGCCTTCTGTTCAAAATCCTCCATAAATAAGTTAGCAACAACAGGGGAAAGAGGGGAACCGTGGCCACAACATAAGTTTTCTCTTAGAACTCACCTTGGAAATTGAAAAAATAAAAAATAAAAAAAATTTGAGGTGAGGCAGAGGCCAACCAATTTAGAAGTGTTCTGGTCTGAGATCCTCTTAATAACATCAATAGCTTTAGGGATGGGGATTTTGGTAAACAAGGAGACAACATCAAAGCTTACTTTTCCATTCATTGATAAAAGAAGCTGAGTCCTTAATATAAGAATCAGTAAAACCCAAAAGGGGTTTAAGCTTACGGGCTAAGAATTTAGCAAGGTGATAAGAGGGACCACCTATTGTGTTAACAATAGGTCTTAAAGAGGCCCCAGGTTTATGAACCTTAGGAAGGGCATAAATCCTAGGGGTGAGAGGATTACTCTCAATAAGCTTCCTGGAGAGAGGATTAAGAGAGGGTTCAGATTTAATAGCAAGGGAAACCCCCTTAGAAATAGATTTAAGGGGATTCTTATTAAGCTTAACATAACTGCCACTATTAGAAAGATGGTCAACCATTTTTTAACATAGTCAGATTCATCCATGATGACAATTTCACCACCCTTATCGGGTCTAAGGATGACAATGTCAGGGTTGCTCCTAAGGGATTTAGGGGCCAAAAACTCAAGCTTGCTCAGATTACTCCTCGGAGGCTTCACCTTCCTAAGAACAATGGAGCAATCTTGCCTAATAATTTCTTTAATGTTATCAGGGAGATCCTTGATTCCATACTCTATCTTACAGATAATCTCATCAAGGGGAATATTCTTGGGAGCTAGGAAAAAATTCAAACCTTTATTAAGAAGATGGAAAACCGAGGAATCAAAATTCACGGAAGACAAGTTAATGACATTTTTAAAAGAAGTAGGATTATTATTACTATTGCTAATATTATTAATAATATCAACGTTATTATTTATATTAGGGCTACTTAGAATAATGTTGCCAGAATTTTTGTTTTTAATGTTAGTTATATTATTGATCTTATCACCATTTTGAATAATATCTTTAATATTGTTTATTATTAAATTATCATTTGAATTGTTTATTATTAAATTTGTATTTAAATCTTTGCTGATAATAATATTATTACTATTATTTAATACTAAATTATTATTATTGCGAATTAAGTTCCTGTTAGGATAATTGTTATTAATATGGTTAGAATTTTTTTTTAAATTATTTATAAATAAATTTTTAAAGAATTTCTTACCATTCGATTAGGAAACTTACCCCAACAGAAGTCATGCTTCCGAGGAACAGAGGAAAACCCTTTACCATTCAGCTTTACCTCCTCGAAAACGTGAGAAACGGCAATGAAACCACTTGATTTGAAAAGACTTATTTGAAAAATAGTTTATCAATATGATAAAACTGTAAATTTGTATTTATGATGCTTTTAATAAAATAAAATATATGGGAATTGATGTTGAAGTTACACCTAGTTGAATGAGTTATGGTTGCAAGTCAATTATTGATATTAATTACCACTCTTTAAGTCCTAGAAACCTAATATAAATGATTATATGATTAATTATCATGGAAACAATTGATCATTAATTTCCCCATAAGACAAGAGGTTTTCTTTGAGAGTAATCCATTTTTCATCTTTCTAAGGAGAGTCAGGTGGAGCTAATATGGAGAGAGGCAAGAAAATGATAGAAGGGAGACAAAAAAAAAAACTTTCATATTCAGTGCTAGGGGGACACATTGGGAATAGTGTCAAAGGTTGGGTGGAGCTGGTGAGCTTTGTGTTATTTTCCATACTTATATCATTAAGTTGGTGCCATAAACCTCTTTAATGTGAATATTTTTCTTAATGGTATACTTAATGAAATGTTTAATTTTATATGCATTTGTGTATTCTTTACTTACTTGTTCAAAAATATCAAGTAGTTATATTAAAAGAGAATTACTCTCTATAATAAATATTTAGTGCATGTAAGTACAATAATCCTTGTGTAAGAGAATATATGTAATTGAATAGAACTAGCTCTATTTATAATTTAAATTGTATTTATATTTCCAAATACAAGTATATGAAATTATGTTGGTTCAATTATATATAGAATAGTTTTTAAGGACAAAAAGTATGTACCTTGATAGTGTAAGAGTAAATAATAGTGTGGACACAATAGTATTCAGATATAGAAGATTATTATTTTGAGAAATAAGAATAAGACAAGAAGTGGATATATATATGTATGTATATTCACAATTCAAAAAGTAGAGTAGAATTTCAGAGCAAGAATAATCATTAAGATCACAAAGACCTCTAATAGTAGCATATTCTCATATATATATAAGAGAATAGTTATTAAACCAAAAGTATAAGTGAAAACACACACACACATATAACCAGCACTCACAAGTGTAAGCATATCTACACATAGTCTTTAGGTATCTAAAAAGTTAAAAATGTATTTATTTCTAGAAATAGTTGGAGAACAAGATACTATCAAAATATATATACCATAAAAAGGGTCAAAAGACCAAATTAAATTATAGACTGTCTTAAAACAATAATGACTGAAAGCATTGTAAGAAAGAAAAGAATTTCTTAAGCATAGAAAAATTGAACTAGACTTAAATTGAATTATATTAAAATAAATATCTGAAAAAATTGTTGTAAAGGTAGTATGGGTCAAAAAATTACCACAATACATTACAACCAATGTTGGTTTATGGGTTGCAAATACTCTTAAATAAATACAATTTAGGTATTGAAGCCTATAATATTCCAAAAGGAAGTAAAAATTTATGATAACAATTACAACTTAGAAAGTAAAAGACAAGAAGCCTTGATGTTTTTCCTCGAACGTAGAGATATATGAAGACATACATCCCAAGGGTTCCAGGAACATCCAATCTAGAGTGATGCAGTTGAAATCTCCATGAGCAATAGGAATATTGTGAACAGAGTCCCCAAGAGAAAAAGTATTCAAAATAACCATGTCAAAGGTAGTTATTTGTAACATATATATAACGAAAATTTAAATTCAATAACATATATAAAAGAATTAAATAACTTAAATTATTGAATGAATACAAGGAAGTAAAAGTTGCAAGTTCTTTCGCTACCCTAGTTTGTAGGAAAATACAACACGAGAACAACTATGCACGTATCGGATAATTGGAGGCTAAGTAAGGTCCTCATCATGATTCAGACACACATTCACCACTCCAGGCATATCACCTTTCAGGAAATCAGACGATTTGGCAACCAGCTGACAAGCTGGCCAATGCAAGGGTGGAGGGCTCCAATAGGCTTCTCTCGACAGCTTTGGATGAGCTAAGCCAAGGGAAACTCAAGGCAGAGTGCACCATCAGTATGAGGCAGGGACACTCAAGGCAGAGTGCGCCATCAGTATGAGGCAAGATCATCAGGACATGCCTGACAGGATTCGGGAGCACAGTACTCCACCTCTAGACTCTAATCATGAAACCAACCTCCATTTTGTGTGATCATAGCAGAGGAAGTACTGGGCACGCCATGTTGAGCCACCCAAAAGGCCTATCCTTGTCTGGCAGCACCTGCAGTTTTAACTACCCCCAGCACCCTGCTCGATTGCTCATTACTCCCCACTCCCTATCTTCTCATCCAACCCCTCCTTCCCAAGCCTATGAATACCCGACCCTCTCTCCATTATTTGCATTCGATTTCAGTGTTCTTACTTTTCTCCTCTCTGTGCTATATCCCTCTGTCACCCTCCCTTGCCACCATCACCCAAAATACCACTGCTCGCTGCAATCCCCACTTCTACTCCAATATGTCTACCTGTTGTGCCAATTCCTCATCTCAGAGGGGAAGTAATTGTGGTCATGGTCGTGGCAGGAGGGCTAATGCATTACGTTGGGCTTCTCACATCATGACTCCCACCACCAAGATGAAGTCTATGGCGTGGCAGGCTGCTATGAACTATGAGGTTTTGGTCATTTCGAACACTCGTCATAGGGTTGTTGAGTTAAAAAACCAAGCCAGGCGAATTTTCATTGAGGAGGTTGATGAGAAATTCAATTGGATCCCTGACCTCAACCTTATGAGGGCTAGGGAAAAAGTTTTCAACCGGACAATCAAATTGCACTGTCAGACCAAAACCATGATTGTTCTTGACATGCAAACCAACCAGGAGCACAACAATATCTTGGAAAAGAAGTTGGATGATCTCACCCATATGTTCACACTTTATGTCGATGTTATTCATCGTCACCAAATATTCTCCCCACTTCGCACTATTAAAAAAGAGGATGGCTACTGAGGACGCCTCACCAAGTGTCAAAAGAGAGGTCGAGGTGCCACCACCAGCAAGCCAGCCCAAGAGGCCATCATTGAAGGAAGCACTCGTGAGAGGCCAATCAGCCTGGAGGCTAACTCTACCAAGGATATACTGTAATGTGTGACCACTTCAGACTCTATTTTTTTGTATGTTTTCAGTCTTTGGTTCTAGCCACACAGTTTCCAACTACTATGCTTTCGACTATCGAGAGCCCTCGATCCCTACTCGGCTAGCCAAGTCAACAATGACATGCCTCTAAGCAGCCCCTTTTGCTTCAACAATCTACCCCAATGTAAATTCAAGCTCACACAACACTTTGGGGAATTTCGTTCTCACCACTTGTAGCATTTTGTGTAATGGTCATGCAATATCTTTCAGAGTTTGGTTGTTGATGCATGTGGCTCACTCCAACTCACAATAATCTAATTATTCACCTCCATTGTTAATAGAAATATCATATTCACAAAAAAAAAAAAAAAAAAAAAAAAATTGCAAGTTCTTTATTTCAATAAGACCTTTAAATATAGGAGGCTCCATTGTAACCCTACAAGTAAGAACAAGTACATGACAAGTAAGAACAAGTACATGAGTAAATCGAGTTTTACTTTGTAAAATTGTAAAACATATAAACAAAAGAAAAGAAACCCATTGATCAATTTAAAAATTATTAAGCTTATAATTATATAAATAACTCTATATAAATAATTTGGTGGAAGTAAACATCATAAAAATATATTGGGGTTTGGAAGAAAAAACCTTTAGGAGTGAAAACCCTAAAGATTATTTTAGGAAAAAAATTATAAACAAAAGAAAAATGAACTAATCTTGTATGTCAGATTTTATGTTCATAGGCTTAATATAATTTAACAATGTTTATTTTCCATTATACCAATAACCTAGGTAGTCTTTATGATTATTTTGTGAAACCTGATGGCAACACCGAGAGAGAAAAATTGTGAGAGTTTCCAGATAATAATTTACTCCTAGAGGGTTATTATCCTACGGGCATAATTTTGAATAACAATAATATTTGATAGATAATTACAAACAAAATATTGTATGCCAAAATAGGAAAACCTGAAATAACTCCTATACCAATTCGAGAACCCTGTAGGGTAGGATTTTAGTTATATAGAGGAATGAACAACTAAAAATCCTTGGGACGAGGTTGAAATTTCTTTTTTGAGAACTGTACTACTACTAAATCAAATGTATCACTGGACGAAATTAAGTACCCAGTTAACGAAACGACTCCAAAGGTAAATTACACCAAAAGAAAAGGAGCATTGTATTAGGGTTTCAACTTAATAATTCTGAAATTCACATGAAATTTGACCAGAATGCTAGTTAGAGTAACCCTAGACAAACGCAGCTTTAAAACGTTTTCAGAAAGTTACAAATACATTGAAGCTAGAGGAACCATTGCAAAAATACGTTGGCAAAGATTGTAGCTGAGGAATGGTCTATATCTTAAATAAATCAGTTACCTTGAACACCTGCATATGAAACATTTAAAGAATTCATATAACTCGTTTGTATTCTCCCCACGAATTAAAAGAAAATGACTATAAAAATTCCTATAAATAAATGGTTATACTTCGTAATGAACGTGAAGTGCAAGTGCACAAAACCCTAATTAAAAGGTTTCAGAACGAATAGAGGAGTTCCACCATAATCAAATTAATATAAGAATTAATATGTATTTTGGTGAATACATACACATACGTTTATGTAAGAATTAGAATTAGATGGGAATAAATCTAAACAAGAGAAGGATATTATAATAAATTCAAACTCTTATAGCAAACAATCGTTGTAAATGGTTGTGAAGTTGTAAATGACAATTCTAAAACAAAAGTTATGTAAGGTAGGAACTATGCATACCTTAGTAAAAAACAAAATTTATGTTTAGTGCGTTAATGAGGTTAATTACAAAAAATAAATAATTGGTTGATGTGCATAATGTGTGTTGCTTGTCACATTTTGATTATGAACTACATGGCATGCAAGTATTGATATCAGAATTATGAAATGATTAGAAATATGTTAGTTGTTTTCTAACTCTATACTAACTTGAAATTTGGTGTTTCAAATAGCCTTGCATCCATCTGCTTATTGCATATTTGCCAAGGTGATGGGTAAATATGTTATTTATATAAATTTTGGCTAATAGTTATGTGTGTAATAGTGCATAAGAAGACACCAAGGAACGACAAAAGAAAAAAGGAATGAACAATAGAATGAAGTACTACAACATTCATAGATCCTATCATGGTCAGGAAGAAGAGTCAGTGGAGAAAAGGAGAGAGGAAGGCTCCCTTGACTAGTTGGACACCTTTAGAAGTTTAAGGATTGAATTAAGAGTTGTAAGGTTGGCAATCAAAAGATTGTGAGAGATTAGGAAAAGAAATCAGAAGTAAATGTAATCATCTTGTAAAGCCTATCAGATTTGCAAAGACATAAACAACATGAACTAGGTTTCAGCTACTTAGGGAAATATAAATATAGGCAGAGTTCATCAGGACCTTGGAAGCATGAATTTAGGGCAGATGTTGCATAATGCAACAGATCTAAGAAAAGGCATACATAGATAAGTGAAGACATAGTGAGAGGTGGAACTCCACCAAGTACTCCAGAGAGGAGGACGAGCAATCATGAGTAATTGTCTAGTGCTACAACTAAAAGACATTATCAGCAGGAAAGGAAGAAAAAATATTTAATGTCAGAAGAATTTAGGAAGGAAAATCCTCATACATTTTATGGATAGGTGAAGAAGGTTGAGGAAGAAAAGGCATGGATGCTAGGAATGAAGAAGTATTTCAAGGTGCATGATAACTCTGACATAACAAAGGAAAGAGTAGCCATCTTTAGCCTAAAGGGAAAGGCTAATATCCAGTGGGAAGATTTGAGAACTGTAAAATATATCAAAGAGATATAGTTTTCCTCGAGGATATTTGAGAGGTATTTCAAGGAAAATTATTATGACAGCAAGCTCAAGGAATTCCATGAGCACAAAATTAGGGCAAGTAACAGTTTATGAATATAAAAACAAATTTTTGGAGTTGGTGAGGTACATTCCTTACATTAAAGATGAGAAGGTAAAGATCCAGAGGTACTTCAATGAACTACCATAGGAATTCAAGGAAAGAATAAAATTTGATGAGCCTAAAACATTAGACGATACCATCAAGAAAATGAAGTATTGCTACAAACAATCCAAGCACAAGTCTAAGTTCAGGGTTGATTATAAAACAAGGGGAAAACCTAGTTTTAAAGGGAAAGGACAAAATTCTGTAGGATATCATCCATGAAGAGGACATGTGAATATTTCCACATCCATCAAGGGTGAATTTTGGAAAAAAACCACTACTATTGATAAGGATTGATTCAATAAGCCTGCAAGAGAAGAAGTCGATGGGTTTAAGAGAGAGCTCATGTAGTGTTAGATTGTGGAGAAAACCACAGGAAGAGGGATTTTCCCCAATGACAAAAGGATTTCCCAAGACTATACAACCCATAAAAGGAAAGAATCATGAGGGATGTCGCTCAGATTGTGCCAAATATTTACAATGTTTTTGATAATAGGAAGTCCCATCACCAAGCATCAGTGATCGAGATGGAAGGTATGATAAATAACTAGTCGGTTTCAATTTTGATAAACCTAGGTTCTAATTTCAATTATGTTATCCCCAAGATTTAAAATAGATGTTTATTGCAGAAGCTAGCCCATGAAAAATCTTGGCTAGTGCAACAAGCAATGGGGACTAAAAGGTGAATTGAGAATGTGGTGAAGTCATGCCCAGTAGTGATAAAAAACATGCCTACACACGTAGACTCGAATTTATTACCATTGATTTCATACGACGTATTAGTCGGCATGGACTAGCTGGAAAGCCACAAGACCACGATTGATTTCTTTAGTAAATCAATTGAATGTCTCATTGACAAAGGGGAAAATGTGATACTACAAGGAAAAATAAAATCAATGGTAGTGCGACAAATATCAGCACTACAAATGAAGCAGTGAAGTTGGAAGGGGTGAGTATTGTACAATGTCCAAGTGACCAGTCACATAGAAATTAACAACAACCGTTTGGAAGAGAATCTAATTTTAAAGTAGTTTGAGGATGTGTTTCCTCAAGAAATATAGGATTTCCGCCAATAAGGGAAATTAATTTCTCAATAGAATTGTTACCAGGAACAACACCAATGTCAAGATCCCATATCACTTGATTACACCAGAGCTAGTGTATTTAAAATTGCAATAAAAATAAATGTTAGATAGGGGATACATTAGACCCAGTGTACCACCATGGGGAGCACATGTATTACTTTTAAAGAAAAAATATGACACTTTGAGACTTTGTATTTACTATGGGAAATTAAATAAATCCTCCATAAATTTCATGTATCCTTTTCTAAGGATTGATGACATGTTTGATCAGTTGAGAGGGACAAACATATTTTCAAAGCTTGACTTGAGGTTTGGGTACCATCAGATATGAATCAAAGATAAGGATATTCACAAGATGACATTTAGAACCAGGTATGGGCACTATGAATTTGTGTTTGTACTTTTTTCACTCAAAAATGCTCCAGTAACAATTATGTGTTTAATGAATAATGTTCTCAGTCCATACATGGACAAGTTTGTGTTGTTCATTGTTGATGACTTTTTTTTCTATTCAAAAACCAAGGAGGAGCATGAAAGGCACTTAGCAGAAGTGTTGCAATTACTGACAGAGCATGAGCTCTATGCTAAACTTAGCAAGTGTGATTTCTTCCAATCACAAGTCCATTATTTAGGACATATTATTTCCAAGGAAGGAGTGGTAGTAGATCTAGAAAATATCAAAGCCATTATGGAGTGGCTTAATCCTCAGAATGTGATAGAAGCTAGATCCTTCATGGGATTATATACTTATTACAAAAGTTTTATCTATAATTTATCAAATATTGGACACCTAATAATATAATTGAAAAAGAAAGGAATTAAATTCCAATGGGCACCAGAATGTGTGTTCATCTTTAAGCAGTTGAAACATATTCTCAAGCATGCATCGAAATTAATAATAGCATATCTGGAAAAAAAAAAATTGTTTGTATAGATGCTTGCAAGGAAGGGTTCAATGGAGTCCTCGTGCGGGAGGGACAAGTAATTTGTTGTGAGTTAATTAATTGAATGAGCATGAGTGAAATTACAACACTCGTGACTTGGAATTAGAAACTATAACGTATGCAATAAAAATGTGGAAGCACGATTTGTTGGTAAGAAAATTTATCTTGATGTTAGATCATGGAGGGTTGAGGTATTTATTTGATCAACCCAATTTGAATGTAATACAGGCAAGGTAGATAGAATTGATTAGTGAATTTGATTTTGAAATCAAACACATCAAAAGAAAGGAAAACAAAGTAGCTTATGCACTTATCATAAGGCTACTAGTGGCTCATGTGACATCCATCAATACTTGTGAAGTTGTCATCCAAGAAAAGATTAAAAAGGTAATGTAGCAGGATGAACAGTACTAGCAAGTGATGGAATTCTTGCAACAGGAGCCAGAAGGGGCATTGGGTAAGAATTATTCCCTCAAAAATAATGGATTGTTGAAATTCCAATATAGGTGGTATATACCTTGCATGGGCAACTTGAAGAATCTCATATTGGATGAATTTAATAAAAGACCATACTCGGGTCATTCTAGTTATCAGAAAATGATAATAGCCATGAAAAAGATATATTAATGTCCAGGAATGAAAAAATATGTGGTCGAATATATTACTAGATGCTTGGGGTTCCAACAAATGAAATTGGAATGTAGAGATCCAACAGGATTGTTGCATCAATCCCCATTATTGAATAGAAGTGGGAAGTCATTTCTATGGAATTCATCATTATATTTTTTAGAACATCTAAGCAGCATGATTCTCTAATGGTAGTGGTAGATAAGCTAAGAAAGGTGACTCATTTCATAGCGATTAAATCCACTTACAAGGAAATCAATATTGCTCATATTTTTATAAAGGAGATATTATATTAGATTGTATACCCAAGAAAATCATCTTGAATTGGGATGAAAAATTTACCTCGAACTTTTGAAAAGCATTATTTGTTAGTTTTGAGATAGAGTTAGTTGTAGATAAGCTAAGGCTTAACCATAATAAACCACTAAAACTTTAGAGTAATAACATATACCAGTCGCCGAGGAAATGGAGAACTGTCCAAAGAAAAATGAATGAATGAGTTCACATTTCATTGGATGGGTATTCATTCAAATGAGTAATAACCACAAAACATTATTCATTATAGATTTCATCAAAAACATTATTAACTGTCAATTGTGGGCTTTAATCATAACATTTGTGTCAAAATGGTAAGACAACATATAGAGTCCCATTTGCAAGCCAATTATCTCAACAATATCAAATGTCTCCATTGAATTATACCACATGTAAGGTATATACAAATAGTTTGTAATATATAGTAATGGATTTGTGGATTGTAGGCACAAATTGTGTCTATAGTAAAGGTCTTGTAAAGTATAAATGGATGTGGTAATAAAAATTTGTGTCACATTGTTATTTAAATATATATGTTTATGACGATAAAGCGGTATTTGGCAATTCTCAGGGGAAGACTTAATTAGTACATGTATACATGAGTATTCATAAATATATTTTTAGGAAGGAAAGTGAGTCAAATCCATAGTAGCTTGAAACAATCTAAAATATGTTGATAAAATAATAGTTAATTCGAGAGCTTGGGTTCAAATGTATAATCTGTCAAAAAAGTTTATGACGATTCATTAGAGCCTTACATGGTTAAAGTGCAACATCTAAATATACAAGTGATGAGATCATGATGTAAAGAGTTATAATTGGAAACCTTTTATAGAATGAAAAGAATACTTGGTGCAACACATTAATATGTATTTTGAAGAATACATACACATATGTTTATGTAAGAATTAGAATTAGATGGGAATAAATCTAAATAAGAGCAGGATATTATAATAAAAATATGAGTATAGATCAAATTCAAATTCTTACAACAACAAACAGTCGTTGTAAAGTTGTGAAGTTGTAAATGACAATTCTAAAACAAAATTTATGTAAGATAGGAACTATGCATACATTAGTAAAAAAACAAAATTTATGTTTAATGTGTCAATGAGGTTAATTATAAAAAATAAATAATTGGTTGATGTGCACAATATGTGTTGCTTGTAATATTTTGATTATGAACTGCATGGCATGCAAGTATTGATATCAGAATTATGAAATGATTAACATATTTATATATGTTAGTTGTTTTCTAACTTGCATACTAACTTGAAATTTGGTCTTTCAAATAGCCTTGTATCCATATGCTTATTGCATATTTTCCAAGGTGATGGGTAAATATGTTATTTATATAAATTTTGGCTAATATTTATGTGTGTGTAACAGCCCATAAGAAGACACCAAGGAACGACAAAATAAAAAAGGAATGGACAACATAATGAAGCAGTACGACATTGATAGATCCTATCATGGTCAGGAAGAAGAGTCAATGGAGAAAAGGAGAGAGGAAGGCTCCCTTGACTTGTTGGACACCATTAGAAGTTTAAGGATTGAATTAAGAATTTGCAAGGTTGACAATCAAAATATTTTCAGATATTAGGAAAAGCAAGAAAAAGTAAATGTATTCATATTATAAAGCCTATCAGATTTGAAAAGACATAAACAAAATGAACTAGGTGTCATCTACTTAGGGAAAAATAAATATAGGCAGAGTTCATCAGGACCTTGGAAGAATGAATTTAGGATAGATGGTGCATAATGCAACAGATCTAAGAGAAGGCATATGTTCATAAGTGAAGACATAGTGAGAGGTGGAACTCCACCAAGTACTCCAGAGAGGAGGACAGGCAATCATGAGTATTTGTCTAGTGCTACAACTAAAAGACATTATCAGCAGGAAAGGAAGAATAAATATTTAACGTCGAAAGAATTTAGGAAGAAAAATCCTCTTACAATTGATGGATAGGTGAAGAAGGTTGAGGAAGAAAAGGTATGGATGCTAGGAATGAAGAAGTATTTCAGGGTGCATGATTACTCTGAGATAACAAAGGGAAGAGTAGCCATCTTCAGCCTAAAGGGAAAGGCTAATATCTAATGGAAAGATTTGAGAACTGTAAAATATATCAAAGAGATATAGTTTTCCTAGAGGATATTTGAGAGATATTTCAAGGAAAAATACTATGACAACAAGGTCAAGGACTTCCATGAGCACAAAATTAGGGCAAGTTACAATTGATGAATATACCAACAAATTTTTGGAGTTGGTGAGGTACATTCCTTATATTAATGATGAGAATGTAAAGATCCATAGGTACCTCAATGAACTACCATAGGAATTCACGGAAAGAATATAATTTGATGAGCCTAAAACATTATAAGGTACCATCAAGAAAATGAAGTATTGCTACAAACAATCCAAGCACAAGTCTAAGTTCAGGGTGGATTATAAAACAAGGGGCAAAACCTAGTTTTAAAGGGAAAGGAAAAAATTCTATAGGATATCATCCATGAAGAGGACATGTGAGTATTTCCACTTCCATCAAGGGCGAGTTTTGGAAATAAAACACTAATATTGATAAGGACCGATTCAATAAGCATGTAAGAGAAGAAGTTGATGGGTTTAAGAGACAGCTCATGTAGTGTTAGATTATGGAGAAGAGGGATTGTCCCCAATGACAGAAGGATGGCCCAAGACTATAGAACCCACAAAAGGAAATAATCGTGAGGGATTTTGCTCAGAGTGTGCCAGATATTTTCAATGTGTTGGATAATAGGAAATCCCATCACCAAGCATCAGTGATCGAGATGGAAGGTATGATCAATAACTAGCTGGTTTCAATTTTGATAAACCTAGGTTCTAATTTCAGTTATGTTATCCCCATGATTTAAAATAGATGTTTATTACATAAGCTAGCCCATGAAAAAACTTGTCTAGTGCAACAAACAATGGGGACTAAAATTTGAATCGATAATGTGGTGAAGTCATGCCCAATAGTGACAAACAACATGCATACACACGTAGACTCGAATTTATTACCATTGACTTCATATGATATGTTAGTCGGCATGGACTGGTTGGAAAGCCACAAGACCAATATTTATTTCTTTGGTAAATAAATTGAATGTCTCGTTGACAAAGGGGAAAACATGATATTGTAAGGAAAAATAAAATCAGTGGTAGTGCGACAAATATCAACGCTACAAATGAAGAAGTGCAGTTGGAAAGGGTGAGAATTGTATAATGTCCAAGTGACCAGTGACTTGGAAATTAACAATAACAGTTTGGAAGAGAATCTAATTTAAATTAGTTTGAGGATGTGTTTCTTGAAGAAATATAAGATTTCCACCAAGAAGGGAAATTAATTTCTCAATAGAATTATTACCAGGAACAACACCAATGTCAAGAGCCCATATCACATGAGTACACTAGAGCTAGTTTAATTAAAATTTCAATTAAAAGAAATGTTCGATAGGGGATACATCAGACCCAATGTACCACCTGGGGAGCACCTGTATTATTTTTAAAGGAAAAATATGACACTTTGAGACTTTGTATTTACTATGGGAAATTAAATAAATCCTCCATAAATAATAGGTACCCTTTTCTAAGGATTGATGACCTGTTTGATCAGTTGAGAGGGATAGCCATATTTTCAAAGATTGAATTGAGGTTTGGGTACCATCAGATATGAATCAAAGATAATGATATTCACAAGATGACATTTAGAACCAGGTATGGGCACTATGAATTTGTGTTTGTACCTTTTTCACTCAAAAATTCTACAGTAACAATTATGTGTTTAATGAATAATGTTCTCAGTCCAGACTTGGACAAGTTTGTGTTGTTCATTGTTGATGAAATTTTGTTCTCTTCAAAAACCAAGGAGGAGCATGAAAGGCACTTAGCAGTAGTGTTGCAATTACTGAGAGAGCATGATCTCTATGCTAGACTTAGCAAGTGTGATTTCTTCCAATCACAAGTCCAGTATTTAGGACATATTATTTCCAAGGAAGGAGTGGTAGATCCAAAAAATATTAAAGCCATTATGGAGTGGCTTACTCCTCAGAATGCGATAGAAGTTAGATCCGTCATGGGATTAGATACTTATTACAAAAGTTTTATCTAGAATTTATCAAATATTGGGCACCCAATAATAGAATTGCAAAAGAAAGGAATTAAATTCCAATGGGCAGCAGAATGTGTGGTCATCTTTAAGAAGTTTAAACATCTTCTCAAGCATGCATCGAAATTGAAGATAGCATATCTGGAAAAAGAAAATTTTGTGTTGGTACAGATGCTTGCAAGGAAGGGTTCGGTGGAGTCCTCGTGCAGGAGGGAAAAGTAATTTGTTGTGATTCAATGAATTTGAATGAGCATGAGTGAAATTACAACACACGTGACTTGGAATTAGCAACTATAACGCATGAAATAAAAATGTGGATGCACATTTTTTTGGTAATAAAAATTATCTTGATGTTAGATCACAGGAGGGTTGAGGTATTTATTTGATCAACCCAATTTTAATGTAAGATAGGAAAGGTAGATAAACTTGATTAGTGAATTTTATTTTGAAATCAAACACATCAAAATAAAGGAAAACAAAGTATCTTATGCACTTAGCATAAGGCTACTAGTGTCTCATGTAACATCCATCAATACTTGTGAAGTTTTCATCCAAGAAAATATTAAAAAGGTAATGTAGTAGGATGAGCATTACCAGCAAGTGATGGAATGCTTGCAACAAGAGCCAGGAGGGGCATTGGGTAGGAATTATTCCCCCAAAAATAATGGATAGTTGAAATTCAAATTTAGGTGGTATATACCTTGCATGGGCGACTTGAAGAATCTCATATTGGATGAATTTAATAAAAGACCATACTTAGGTCATTCTGGTTGTACAAAAATGATAATAGCCATGAAAAATATATATTAATGTTCAGGCATGAAAAAATATGTGGCCGAATATTTTACTAGATGCTTGTGGTTCCAACAAATGAAATTGGAATGTAGAGATCCAATAGTATTGTTGCATCAATCCCCATTATTGAACAGAAGTGGGAAGTCAGTTCTATCGAATTCATCATTATATTTCTGAGGACATCTGGGCTGCATGATTCCCTAATGGCAGTGGTAGATAAGCTAAGAAAGGTGGCTCATTTCATAGCGATTAAATCCACTTACAAGGAAATCAATATTGCTCATATTTTTATAAAGGAGATATTATATTAGATTGTATACCCAATAAAATCATCTTGAATTAGGATGCCAAATTTACCTCAAACTTTTGGAAATCATTATTTGTTGGTTTTGAGATAGAGTTAACTTTCAACATAGCATACCATCCTCAAACAGGTGAACATACTAAAATAGTCAATACGGTGTTGTAGGACATGCTCAGAATGTATGTCATGCACTAGCCAATAAGCTGGGAATAGTTTATTCATTTGGTATAATTTTCTAACAAAAATGGCTTCCAGGAATATTGAAAATGAGTCCTTTCGAGGCTATGTAAGGAAGGAAATGTAACACAACCATCAACTGGAATGATATAGTGAACAGGGTATTTATGAGATATGATATGTTGAAGGAAATGGAATAGGAAATAGTTGTTATCAAGAAAAAAATAAAAATAGCTCAAGATAGGAAAAGGAGTTATGTAGATCACCAGAGAATGCACAAAGAGTTCCAAGTGAGGGGGATGTTTATATTTGCATCAAACCAAGTAAAATTTCAATAAATGGGGTCTTGTGTAAAGCTAGCACCAAAATTTTTTGGACCATTTCATATTATAGAAAGAGTGAGACCAGTGGCCTACATATTTGCCTAATTTACACCTAAAGGCACATGATGTTTTCAATATTTATTTGCTTAAAAATTATGTGCATGATGTTAATCATGTTGTTGATTGGTCAGTGATACAAGAGGAATGTGGGGATAATTCCAACCAAAACCATATTTCATTATGGATCAGAGGCATTGAGCTCTAGAATTGAGTAATTGAGCAAATCAAAGTGAAGTGGAGGCACTTGGACCAGATGAAGCCACTTGGGAAATAGTTGATCAATTGAGGGTATCATACCCATTTTTGTTTGGTGGGTAAGAAATGTAAATGTAAAAAGAGTTTTTTATATAAAGCTCGTTGTAAATTATGTGTTCGAGTATAGAATATCGAGGACAATGTTCCTCTAAGGGGGTGGCGATTGTAATAACTTTTTTTGGTTCCCCCCCCCCCACCCCCCCAATGTAAATATTTTCATGGGAAATTTTAAATAATTGTGAAAAATATAAAAATTATTAGATTGAGAATAGCACACGGATTTAGAGCATGATAGGAGAAGTTGCTTGGGAATTGCATTGGGGAAATAGCCAAATTTTGAATTTTTCATTTAATTTCCATTGATATCCCCATTGAATTAAAATCAAGATGGTACAAGCACTAAAATGGCATATGGGAACCTGAGAAATAGGAGGAGCTAGTCCTACTCTCATGGGATGAGTTGGATCTGGTCAAAACACAACAGAAAATCGAAAAAGGAAAAAGAAAAAATGGATACACTCAGCAGAAGACAAAGGGAAGGCATTTGAAAAGCACAAGGTTCAAGCATGGTGGTAGCACGGCAACATATGAGACTATACAAGATCAATGTGTATGACAGAACTTAAGAGCATGGATTGAAGTAAAAGTGGGGTATTAAGAAGGGGAGTCATGGTGGACTCTTAATTCATGCCTAGCAGGTGGAGACATTGTGTACTCTGGGATTCCTCTTAGTGTTTAATAGGTGTAGACCAAGTTCTGTGGATTACCGTGGTATTTACCAAGTGCAGATATGGTGTTCTCTCGACTCCTATGGGTGTAACAAGTAGAGACACTATGGGTTCAAGATTCTTTATGGGTGAAGAGGGTGGAGATACTCTAAGATTTTGGATTCATATGGTGATTAATTGGGTGGATAATTTTTTACTCTGGATTCTCTAAAGTGTGTGTTTGGGTGGATACATTATCTGCTTTGGATTCCTGGGTGTCAGGTGGAGACACTGTGTGTTATGGATTCCCATGTGATTTGTTAACTAGACTTGTGTGAATTTCCCTTGTGCACTTCACTCCTCAAGCTTTGAATCTTCTTTGGGGTGGTTAATTGCAAGAAATATGGTGGTGCAGTTGGCCTACGGTTAGGAAGAGAGTTGAATTCCCTCTTGCAGTTTCTATTCATTCAATTAATAAGATAAGTTTCTTAATTGTATCTTTATGTATTCCTATTGCACTTTGAATGGTATATATATATATATATATATATATATATATATATATATATATATATATGTATATATATATATATATATATATATATATATATATATATATATATATATATATATATATATATATATATATATATATATATATATATATATATATATATATATATATATATATATATATATATATCCTAATTAAAAGGACTGATATATATTTGTAGAGATAAGTACCTAATTATGTATGACTATCTAATGAATACACTAAATTTTCATGGTGTCTGAAATTCCATTGTTTGAGTGATATAGTTGTCAAGAGTCTACCATGTCTATGAATTAAAGACTTGTGTAATTAAAAATAGGTATACTCACATATCTATTAATGAATTTTGTTTATGGTTATTAATTGGGTTGGTAGTGATATATATGCAAATACATTCTTAAGAATATGGATGATTTGGGTAGGGCCAATCTCATAGGAGAACCATGGCCAAAACCCCTGAAATGCTTCAGGAAAAACCTTAAGTTATTTTGGGTGTGAATAGGCAGGAAATTACATTATATCCGATAGTATATGTGATAGATACAATCTAAGTGATCCAGACATGTCCTGAAATCTGGATATTCAAAGAAAGATTTTTAATTTTTCCTTTTTTTCAAGATTGTCCGGGTCAGATGTAATTGAGGTGATCTGAACATATCCGGCAATCCAAAAATCCAAAAGAATGGACATGGTGCAATATCATGGTGGAACCAGATATACAAATGAACCTAGATATATTCACAAGAATGAGGTCTATCTATGGTGGGACCTGGTTTAAGGTAACATGTGCAAGGCCTAGATGTATATGTTGTCAACACTGCCATATCAATACTGCTAAAAATAGAAATTTCTCAAAAATGGACAAAACCAACACCATTAGACTCATATTTCAATGGAGATTCTGAATATGTAATCATTTTTTCTTAGCTCTAACTACTAAGAATAGAAATTTACCATATTTGGATGATAACAACACCATTGGATTCAGAACGTAATGGAAAACTTGGATGTGTAATCATATCGAACATGAAACCAGTAGTAAGAGCGGAAAGTGCTCTTAATCACATGCAAATATGCTCATTGGATTTGTCTTCTAGTAAGAAAGCCAAATCTGTAATCAAAATCAACATGCAAGCATTGCTAAAAATATAAAGTGCTCACATGTCACTCGTAAAGGCCTCACTAAAATCCTGAATTCTTAAGGATTTTGAATACATGATCCATACTATTGTACCATCCCTTGAACTCCCTCTCCTAGAAATTAGGGAACCAATTAAAAATAAAAACTCTCTCAAAATTATGCATAAAATGTGTCTCAATCATCGCTTAATCAATCATGGGGCTAGTCATCTTGCGAACCTTCCCCAACCTATATATGTATCAATATATGAACTCCCAGTTGAGTGAAGTTTGCTAGTCCTTAACCCTCTAAATTTTTAAGGGGGGAATAAGGAGTTAGAAATGGCGACTAAAGGGGAATAATCCCCTATGGGATACCAAGAACGTAGTGATCATCACATACCTATATTAGTGTGATCATGTATCCATCAATGACATATATTATAATCTATTCCTGTATACTAAAGAGTATCACCTAAAGGATAATCATGAATCCCATGTGCCAATTCATTGGGAAATGGAGTCAAAAAGTATGGATTCTTGGCTTATTTGCTAAAAGGGGGTCTCATCCATACTCATGCTCATCCAACCTGCAAGCACATAAAATCTACATTGCTCCCAATAGATGATGTCTTGAAGTCAACACATGGGAGACAGCCACCTCATCAAATGTTGGTGAGGAAAACACCTACCAGGCATGAAGGAACCCATCAATGAGTCTAATGAGCCCTAAGGTATGAGCACAAATCACTAGTTGTGAAAAATGTGCTAGATTCAAACAACTAACAAGATCACCCAATCAAAGCCCAATGGTGATTGACCTTGTCAGATGTGAAGTGATCTCCAATGAGGCTAATGACCACCACGGTGCTCAACTTATGGGTTACCTCCTAGATAAGATGTTGAATTCAATAAGGGGAAACCTGCTAGAAATAAATCCAATGATAATTCCTTAGCTTTAGCATGAATTTTTCATCTATAATTATAGAGGATGTGGCACCATGTCTCTATTGCTAGATGAGGGCATGGGGAAAACGACTAACTAGGGGATAATGTCTCAATGCAAAATGGAGATACAAGACAAAGTATGACTTAGGAATCACCCTATTGTCTCTCCAACACTACCCACCTATTAGACACAAGAATTAGTGGAAAGCAATGAATAGCCCTCATCCAAGATTTTCCTACCCATAGGTTGATGAATGGATGGGGAAACAGATAAGATAAGACTTGGAATTTAACCCACAAGACATAATGGGCAATAGCGTTATTAACTTATAAGACTCAACATAAAGGTGAACACGACAAGAAACAACATACTAGTAACTAAGATAAAACACAAGGGGAAAATCTAGAAACCAAAGACTCTCTTTGTTGTCCTAAACATCAAAATTCAACAATTTGATAATCAGAAAGTGACACTATAGAAATAAACTACTACCCAAAACGAAAAGACTTTTTTCTTTCTATTTTTTTTTCCACTGGAAATAGTTTTTTAAATGTTTCCATGTTCAATAAACATACTTAAATGAACAATGTAACCATGCTTCCAAGTGATCGATTCAATGGAAAATATCAACATATTCAACCCTCCAATGCAACTAATCATGAAGTCTCATAAGGAAAAAGTATGTATTCATGTGTTTGCTACTTAAGAAATTAATAAATACTATTGGATGGAATCTATAGTGTGGTACCTCAACAGTGATCAACAAGAAAGTATAAGAGCAAAGACTCTTAAAATTTTATTGTTGATACACCTCCTTTATCTTGAGCTCAACTTGATCATAAGTAACCCTAGCATCCAAACAATAGTTGGTAAGAGAAGCTCCTTGAAAAAAAAAATCTGAATGTGGGGTTATGGGAGAACTAGAAGAAATATCATCCTTTGATTGAACCAAAATTTCATCATCATATTGTACTGGTATCTAATTAAACTGCTCTTAAACCACTATAGGGATAGGTAATGGAACAACCTATTTTTGACCCAATTATACATGATTGATTTGTTTCTGTTCCTTTTTAACTTTATCATCATTAATTAAAGGTACCAATGAACCCACTTGAAAAATTGGCTTATCATCTTCATCTTCATGGAACTCTACATATGACTCTATTTCTACAACTACCTAATTCTTGATCATCCAAGTATAGACTTGGACTATGCCAAACTGAAGGATCATGGTCCTTCGAGGAAACTTGATCATTTTTTTGATATCTCTCTCACATGGTCACCTTATTATAATATAACTCTCGCAATAAATCAACAAATTATGTTGGTACCTTAGTGTTCTCACTACCAACTTCCATATTCACCTCCTAAGGTGCTCTATTATATGGAACAAACAAATTGGATTGGGAAACTTTCCCCTTCCAAGCTACAGTAATATTTTTCTCCGACTTCATAGTAGAAACTTGTGCTTCCTACGAAGTTTGAGGGTCCTTCTCCTTGAGAAAAACATAAAACAATTCCTCAAATGAATTGAAATAATATTGCAATGGAGACTCATTACTAGAATGCAAATGTTCAGGAATATTAAAAAAAAGTTGAGAAAAATGGTCGTTAAATTCAAATAAAGATTCATTCTTCTCTTTAACTATAAAATCGAGTTCAATTAATAAGAATGAATTGTCCTATTTGTGGCCTGATTTTTTATAAAATTTTCCTAGAATGGATACCATCTATCAATGGAAGAATCAAGAAGGAATTTGCACCATGTTTGTGCGTCACCTTATAGGGTTAGCACTAACAACTTCATCATTACATCCTCATATTTTATTTTGAAATCATCCACAAATTTTAAAAATGCATCAAGGTGACCATCCACTATGACTGCATAGTTTCCAACAAACTTGGAAAAAAAAATCTAATAACTAATTGTAGGAAAATGATGAAGTTGATCAAGAATTCCAGTGAAATCTAATGGGTTATAAACAGTAAGGGTAAACCTCACTATATTTCCAATTTCTACCATTAAAAATACAAAGATGAATATAAGTAGAATTGATACATAATATTAACTTTGGATAAAAATATTCATGAAACCAAAGAAAAAAATGGTTGAAGATACACTTACTAGGGCGCTTGGAAAAATTTGAAGTGGAAGGTAGTGAACTCAACAAATAATATGATGAATTTCTTGGAAGAAATATAATCATATTCCGAAAATTATACTTGGGATTTCTTAGGCTTGGAACTATGCCTCGATTATAATCGAACCATGCGAATTTTGTCTTGTTAATCAATATGATTTGACCCTACCTATAAAGGAGTTGCCATGTGAGAAAATTAAAATATAGAAATTAAAAAAAAATCATCATTGTCATAGTAATGCCAATAATTTGATGTCCTAGACAACAACGCCAATTTATTAGCACTAATTTTTACACCCTTGGAGCTAATTTAGAACTTTAAAATCAATCGCAAAAAATAGAAAACATATAGGAAATTCTCCCTGTGTATCACTGGAAAACCGTCTTCTTCTGGGTTGGTGCTTTCCAACCTCAAGGGGGCATCCCTAATGATTTTCTATCATTCTAACCTGTAAATCTACAATAAAATGCTCAAAATATAGCAAGATAAATTTTGTTTATTCAACATGTGGCTAGAAAACTATGTCAAATCGTAAATTAAATATGTAGAAAAATCCTTCACAAATAAGCCTCTAATATGGAAAGATAAATTAAGAAATAAAGCATATCTAAGTGGTGAATTTCCTAAATAAATAGCTAAGAACTCTTGTTCATTTATGCAAGATAGAAATAAATCAAAACAATCAAGAGTGAGTGGATCAAAACTGAGTTTTATTCCACAATGGCCAAAAGATTGGTTGCACTAAGATGATTGTTACAAAGCTCGATACAACGATACAAAGACACAAATTATAAAGAGCTAGAGAAGATACAGACAGAGAGAGAAGAAATGATGGACATAATAGAATGAGAAACTTGTCCTTGATCAAGACAATTCCACTAGGAAGGATGGCCTTCCACTTGCTTAAATAATAATTCATTGAATAATTTGACCTAATCTTAGGAGAGTTTGAATGGCTATTATTTTGTTTTAGTTCACTTGAGGTGAGAAAAAAATGAGTTAACTAACCCTTTCTCGTATTTTATGGGAGATAAACATTAGCTCTTGATAGACTTGGCACTTAAACTTGAGTGTTTTTTTCTTTTTCAAGCAGTTGGTCCTCCTTAGAAATTTGGGACATCTTATTTTTCCAATTTTTTTTAATTTCCAACTTTATAATTTAGTTAGCATCCTTTTTTAGCCAAGAAATTTGAGTGGCCTAGTTACTCTCTTGTTTGTAAACTTGAGTTAAGAGGTCAAACTTATGGAGGAAAATAGGGAGAATTTCAAGGAAAATGTGAGATAATGGAGGACAAAATTAGGGGAACAAGTGGAAGGAAATTAGGAGATATTATATGAAAGGTAAAACACATGAGTGAGAAAATATTAGGAGGGAAAATGAATTTTCTCAAGTGTCATGTGACTAATGACTCATCCAATTCTAATCCACATGTGCAACCTCAATTGTTTCCACGTGTCTGCCCCTCACACTACCACCTCATTATGCTAAACATAGATAACTAAAATAAGCATTGCTAAAAATAGTCATATGTCTACGTATTATACTCATTAGTCTTGAAATTTGATTGGGAACCCAAATATATTTGCAGCACTACCATATCGAGACTGCTAAAAATAGAAATTTCTCATAATCAAATGAAACCAACGCCACCAGACTCATAACTCAGTGGGGAGTCCAAATATGTAATCATTGGTTCCTAGCTCTATTGTTAAAAATATAAATTTCTCATATTTGGATGAGAAAAACACCATTGGATTCAAAACATAGTGGCAAACTTAGATGCGTAATCATACATGATATGCAACCACTACTAAAAATATAAAGTACTTGGAATCACATGTAAGTATACTCGTTGTATTCGTCTTTCAATAAGAAATCCAAATCCATGATCAGAATCAACATGAATGTACTATTAAAAATAGAAAGTGTTTGTATGTCGCCCAAAAAGGCCTCACTGGAATCTTGATTTCATAAGGACTCCAAATATATGATTCATACTATTGTACCATCCCTGCAACTCCCCCTCCTAAAAAGTAGTGAAATTTCTAAAATTAACAACTTTCTCAAAAGTATGCAAAAAATGTGTCTCAATCATCATTGAATCAATGTCATGACTATTCATCCTAGGAACCTTCCCAATCTTGTATATGTTTCAATCTGTGAACCCCTAACTAAGTGAAATGTGTTAGTATTTAACCCTCTAAACTTGTAAGGGGAAAATCATTGATTAACACCATCTGACTGTAATGTGCCTCCTATATTATATTTGCACACTTTCTTGAAGGAACATAAAGAGCGCCAAAATCGCACAAAAGTGTATCCTAGAGGTGAAAGTTTGAAAATTTGTTACATGCACTCAATGTTTGATGTGTAAAATCAAAATTAGGGTCATTTACCTATAGTTAGGCCCACCTTAAGGCCTCATGCGTCTAGGAGTTAAGAATCGTGGTTACTGAAACCATGAAGGTTCAATTGAGGTAGCCTGCTGACAAGGATCATAGTTGAGGTGGAGGCTCAGGTGATAATTACCAAGGACAGTGACATGGATACTAGGAGCCCAAATTCCAAAATCTAGAATTCTTTCGAAATGGGATTTTTTTTAGTTTTTTTAGATAGTGAATGTTTGATGTTCAACATTCCAAAAATTGGAAATTTGGTTTTTTTATTCAATGGCTTTGTTAAAATCTTTTAGATGTTTTTGTTTTAGATATCTAGGAATAAATATATCTATAAGTTTGAATTGTTTACTACATCACTTTGCCCAGATCCAAGGGTCTAGAATAATTTGATATCCAAGAGTCTTGAAGAGTTGAACATCAATGAAAGAAATTAAAAATTGTCACAAAGAAATGACCTCAATTCAGATATGACTTAACAATCAAGTTGTCTAGATTGTGGATATATCATTTTGAATAGTGATACATGGAAACTATACTGCCAAACGTTAGATGATGTGGTGTTTTATAGATGATGAAGTGGAATCAGTAATAAATCTTTTATGGGCAACAACTTTATGCCCATAACTCAAAATGAGATGAATTTAAGCTCTCAATCAGTATAAGATGATGGTGGCCTCAAAATAGAGGTTTGAGATGGTTAATATAAGAGAAATTTTGATAACCCCACTTCCTTAAGGTGACCATGGAGGTTGGGTTTTCATACCCCATACCTTCATAATGGTATAGAGGGGACTGGGTGTGAAAGGTTTTTCATTCAGTAAGTCAACCTTCTAGACATTTAAAACATCTGCATTTGAAATATTTCTCTAAA
Source organism: Pinus albicaulis (assembly GCA_034641835.2). NCBI lineage: Eukaryota > Viridiplantae > Streptophyta > Pinopsida > Pinales > Pinaceae > Pinus > Pinus albicaulis. Next base: position 1,115,075,703 of record CM076584.1, read on the forward strand.
TAAATTTTTAAAAAATGATATATTTTTGGTTTCAAGACTCCCATACATCTATAACATCTACTATCTATAATAATTCAAAAAAAACCCATTTAAAGATAATTTGGGCCCCTGGTCTCAACGTCCCCATCCCTAGTCATTGCCACCTAATCCTTCCCCTTAACATTGATCCTTTTTAGCGTGGGTAAAACTCCATATATATATATATATATATATATATATATATATATATATATATATATATATATATATATATATATATATATATATATATATATATATATACATACATCCAACATTTTTTAAAACCCAAAAAGGTCATTTTCTGAAAATTCTATATTTTGGAGTTCCTATCTCCATGTCACGTTTTGAAACATTTTCCACATCAACCGCCACATCTGTGTCTTCACTCTTTTATGTGATGTTATCATGGCATGCTAACAAGCCACATCACCAACCTCAATCCATACTACCATGTTAGCGATGACATATCAACTGCCACATCAATAGTGACACATTTTTATCAAGGTCGTGAACATTCGTCCACCTACATGGTAGGGTTCATTCCACATGGGTTCCACACATCCACTGTGAGATCTATCTATCTTGCATCCACATCTTGATTTTTATTTTGAGTTCAACTCGGATTTTATAAAAACTTTCGAATCTTGAACCTTTAAGAACCCTACCATCAACATTCCTTTGTGCACCATGTTTCAATATTATAGAGTTCCACCTATCCGGTCATATACAATTAGATATTAAAAATATGAAATTTAAATAAAGTTATGTATGCTCAGATATCCAAATATGACCTTGAAGCTGACATGTCCTGTTATCTCCCCGTAATTTTGAGGCTGAAGAAAAACTACAGAGGAAACATCAAACCGCTTTGGAATCCAGGACCTAGCCTTCCTAGACTCAGAGAGGGCTCTCTCTATTAGATATAGCTTTGTTTAGAGGGGAATTTTAGGCTATCTATTAGTGCATAGGGGTTGGTTTGAAAGTTTATGGTTGAGGCAACAGAAGAGGGCCATTGGGCTATGGATTCAAACAAGCGTAAACCAATCAAATAGATGAATAATTGAGACAAGGTGCAACCAGGAAAGCTAGTCATGCCAATGGATATTTATAGCTTATGAAATGGAAAGGAGAAAAGAGTAAGGTTAAACGTGAATGAAGAATATACCATCTCTGAATTCTGAATTCAGGTCTCAGAGGAAAACATAAAGTATTGTTTTGAGACTGAGCAGGGTACCCCATGGTAAATCCTCCACAAAAATTTCTATTCCCAATAAAGAAATAAAATAGTATGTAAAACTAGAGATGGAATATTATAAGAAAAGGAGCACTTCACCACATATCATAACACAAGAATATGGAAAACAACATAATCTTTCATTCATCCAAAATAGAGTGCTTACAACTAGATGATACCTTACAATGGTTTTTTCCCCTTTCGGACCCTCTCTTAAATGCATGCAGTATTTAAATAAAACTTAAGTCAGTTACTCTATCTACTGTAGTGATTGTCATTTATTATATTTAAGCAGAAATTTGGACAAGTGGAAACATGCAGGTGGTGATAAAAGAAAACTAACACAGACGATGGTTGTAGCAGTCTGTTATTAATTTTCAAATGATCAGAATTCAGCTTTGTATGACGCCGAAGAGGCGAGGAAAGCTATGACATCTTGGCTCTTCCTCTTCAGAAAATTTTTTCTCGATTATTAAATTGACAACGTGCTAGCGCCTTTCATGGATAATTAGCCGTGCTGATGTGTTCGTTTCCCTTTCTGTTCTTGCAGTTATAACATAATAATATATGTACAAACGCCTTTTCCTGACTTGACCCTTTCTGTCTATCTCCTTACTACCGTGATGTTCAACATTACTATGCATTTTTCTCTGTGTTGGGTCCTACCCGAGTCCTTCTGCCGTGTTAGCTCTTACTTCGTGAAACAGCATATAAAGCCCATACATCCAGACCTGAAATTATGTAGGTTTTAGCTTTGGACTTCATCACATCCATGTCAATATCGCACATCGCATGTTTTAATATTTATGTTATGAGGAATAGGATCAGCGATGCGATGCGTAGTACGGAGGTGACATGGCATGAGCGGTGACATATTTGATGATGTGGAGCAGAATTAGCAGGAGTAATAGTAGTGAGCGGAGTATAGACGTGAGCGGAGTATAGCGAAGGGCAGTTATGGTGGGCCAACCGCATCACAAATCCCAATCGGGACTAGATACAAGTTTGCAACATGGTTAAACAAACAAAGCTGTGAAATGCGATAATTTATGTTTTTCGATATGCAATGAGGGTGGCAGTGGAATGGCGCTGCAAAAGTTAAAATCTGTGCTATGCGATGAATATTTCACATCAACGATCGCAATATTTAAAGGTTGGTGGAAACGTGATAAGTTAAGTTCCCTAATCTGCGAAATAGTATTTTCTATGCGATGCGAAGTAGGGAAAGGGTGAAAGGTAAGTAATGTTAATCGTGCGCGAATCATAATAAAAGGGTTTATAACATATTTGAGGCGTATTAAGCGGAAAGATGACTTAGGGAAATGAAAATGAAAAGGGAAATATAATGAATTTGGAGTAATGTATGCGGAGTGATATATATAAGTTTTGAAACTTAGGATAAGGGTTAACTAACCTAGGATATTATTAACATCCTAAGCAACATATAACCCCTTTAATAAACTTCTCCTTTGGTAATTTCTCCATCGCACTTTATCAGCAATACTTTCCTCTTTCAACTGAACTGATAGGCAGATTGATTCCTTTGATGTTCTAGACAGTTAGGGTTTCCCTTCTTTTCCTAAAAATTAAGTGATAGCCATGGAATATTATTTTCAGTATGATAGAACTGAGAAATTATCAGTAACCTTGTGATACTGTGAATTATAGGATTCTAACTGTGGTTCCATCTGGGGATGGCAGCTCCTTCAATAGGTGTCAAGAACACCGTAGACTAGTGGCTTGATCCATTGGGTTGATCCCAAATATGTAACTGAATCTGCTACAAAAAAATTTTGGCTGACATTCTTCAAGCTGAAGTCAACACTCTCTACAAACTAAAGTTTGGAATATACTTGTGATGAAAACTAGAAAGCAATCTGAAACTAAAACTAGAAAGATGCTCAGAGTACTAAGCTTATTTGCACACCTACCTACCGCACCCTACTGAAATTATTGTTGTTCTAAATAATATAATAATGCCAGTGCAGTGAGTCAAGTAGCAGCAGAACCAAATGGACAACTTAATTGTTTGTCAGGAAAATCAGCAGTAAAACTTGATTATGTGTCCACCTAACTAAAGTTATAATATGAAAGGGCAACTGTTGATGTATCTGATCCTTATAGAGATCACATGTTTTAGAATTTGAGCTAAAAAGAACCTCCATATTTTCTTCTAGGCCTTCAATGACTAGTTGATTAGTTGTATCCTTGATATTAAACTTTGAAACCACATCTTCAGTTTGGTACTTAAAAGCACCATCATCCTCAATATGTAAGTGAAGAGGTAATATAATTTCCTCTTGCTTAGGGGAAGGAATATTTTCCAAGAATTCTTTAGGGTCTCAGAAATTATATGACTGAATTTGAGAATTCAAAATTTCAATGCCCTTTTCGTATCGTTCAACAACTACCTCTCGAAAACATGTTTTAGCTTCAGGACTAAATTTGCTTGATTTCCAAATGAGAAAGACAGCCTCTAGAAAATCTTCATCAAGCTGAAATTCTGATAATTGATTCCTTAATGCATTTAAATACTCACAAGATAAAAGGTCTGCCACAAACCTTGTCATCTTGTTTGGTATAAAATCTAGTCAACATGTTGTGGAGTCGCCATGAATGCTCAAAATTCGGATTCCTTGAATCATGGAGTCTCCAGGTGACTAATTCAGCCTTTTTTTGTTTATTCATTGTCCACCATCATTAATCAGATCTGATCCTTGAAGTTCTTCCTCAGGAAGATAAATTTTTTCCCCAGTATGGTCACCATTATGTTAGCTCCCCGTAATTTCGAATCTGAAGAAAAACTATAGAGGCGACATCAAACCGCTTTGGAATCCAGGACCTAGCCTTCCTAGACTCGGAGGGGCCTCTCTCTATTAGATATAGCTTTTTTAAAAAGGGAATTTTAGGCTATCTATTAGCATAGGGTTTTGTTTGAAAGTTTATGGTTGAGGTAGCAGAAAAGGGCCATTAGGCTATGGAGTCAAACAGGCGTAAACCAATCAAATGGATGAATAACTGAGATAAGGTGCAACTAGGCAAGCTAGTCATGTCAATGGATCTTTACAGCTTATGAAATGGAAAGGAGAAGAGAGTAAGTTTCAACGTGAATGCAGAGCAGACCGTCTCTGAATTCTGCATTCAGGTCTTAGAGGAAAACATAAATTATTTTTTCGAGACTGAGCAGGGTACCCCATGGTAAATCCTACACCAAAATTTCTATCCGCAATAAAGAAATAAAACAATATGTAAAACTAGAGATGACGGATTACAAGAAAAGGATCACTTCACCACATATCATAACACAAGAAACTGGAAAATAACATAATATTTCATTCATCCAAAACAGAGTGCTTACAACTAGATGAGATCTTACAATGGTTTTTTCCCCTTCCGAGCCCCCTCTTACTGCTAATGCATGCAGTATTTAAATAAAACTTAAGTCAGTTACTCTATCTACTGCAATGATTATCATTTATTACATTTAAGCATAAATTTGGACAAGTGGATACATGCAAGTGGTGATACGATAAAATTGACAAAGGCGATGGTTGTAGCAGTCCATTATTAATTGTGAAATGATTAGAATTCAGCTTTGTCTAATGCTAAAGAGGCGAGGAAAGCTCTGACATCTTGGCTCTTCCTCTTCAGAAAACCGTTGCTAGATTATTAAATTGATGAGGTGTTGGCGTCTTTCGTGGCTCAGTAGTTGTGCTAATGTGTTCATTGCCCTTTCTGTTCTTGCAGTTATAACATAATAATCTTTGAATAAATGCCTTTGCCTAACTTGACACTTTCTGTATATCTCCTTACTACTGTGATGTTCAACATTACTCTGCCTTTTGCTCCGTGTCGGGTCCTATCCGAGTCCTTCTGTCGTGTTAGCTCTTCCTTCATGAAACAGTGTATAAATCCCATACACCTGGACATGAAATTATGTAGGTTTTAGCTTTGGACTTCATCGCATCCATGTCAATATCGCACATTGCATGTTTTAAAATTTATGTTATGAGGAACGGGATTGGTGATGCGATGCAAAGTATAGAGCTGATGTGGCGGGAGGGGAGATAGTTTCAATGATGTGGAGTGGAATTAGTGAGATTAATAGTAGTGAGCGGAGTATAGCAGAGGGAAGTTACGGTGGGCCAAGCGCATCACAAATCGCAATCGAGACTGGATACAAGTTTGCAACATGGTTAAACAAACAAAGTTGTGAAATGCGATAATTTATGTTTTTTGATATGCGATGAGGGTGGCAGCGGAATCGCGTGGGGAAATTTAAAATATGTGTAATGCGATGAATATCGCACATCGGCAATCGCAAGATTTAAAGGTTCGCGGAAATGCGATAAGTTAAGTTCCCCAATCTACAAAATAGTATTTGCGATGCGATGCGAAGCGGGGAAATGGTGAAAGGTAAGTTAAGTTAATTGTGCGTGAATCATAATAAAAGTTTTTATAACGTATTCAAGGCGTATGAAGTGGCAATATGACTTACGGAAATGAAAATGAAAAGGGAAATATAATGAATATGGAGTAATGTATGCATAGTGATATATATAAGTTTTGAAACTTAGGATAAGGGTTAACTAGCCTAGGATAGTATTAACATCCTAAGAAACATATAACCCTTTGAATAAACTTCTCCTTTGGTAATTTCTCCATCGTACTTTATCAACAATACTTTCCTCTTTCAACTGAACTAATAGGCAGATTTCTTCCTTTGATTTTCTAGACAGTCGGGATTTCCCTTCTTTTCCTGAAAATTAATTGACAGCCATGAAATATTATTTTCATTATGAAAGACCTGAGAAATGATCAGCCACCTTGTGATACTGTGAATTACAGGAGTCTAACATGTCCAACTTGCAGATATGGCACTATTCAATACTAACACATGGGCGATGAACACCACATACAAGCTATGTGTCAAGTGACATGGTGTTGTATGGATGTTGAAGTGATATCAACAATGAATCTTTTAAGGGCCATAAATTTGTTTCATGGGATTAGAATGAGATTAAATTGGTATTGTTGGAAAGCTATCAATGAGTAGAAGATGATGGTGGCTTAAGAAAATAGGTTTAGGATGGATAAAATAAGATAAATTTTGATAACCCACTTCCCTTGGGTGACTAAGGAAGTTGGGTCTAGATACCCACATACCCTAAGAATGGTATGGAGGGGAATTTGTGCGTTACAAAGGCACCTGCTATCCTTGTAAAAAATAATCATTTATGATAGCATAAAAAATGAACCCAAACATGCTCAAGGAAGAGATAAGACAATGCCAAAATGTCCATCTTAGAGAACCGATTAACAACCACAAAGACACAATATTTACCATTCTTGGTGGAGGTAAAACTTGGTATGTAAACCATGGAAATTGACTCCCGGGGCTTGTTTAGATAGGTATATGTGCGTATAGTTTATCTTTGTCATAGGCAATGCACAACCTCATATTCTAATAGATATCTTGATGAAATTTTTTCCAATAGAAATACTTCGAATGTACTACTAATATCTTCTCCAAACATAAGTCCCCTAGCACTATATTATAATGTGCCTCCCAAACTATCTTTGTATACTTGCTTAAAGGAACACAAAGATGACCAAGAGATCAATTTTGAAAATTGTTTACCTACACACTATGTTTGATATGTAGTTGTAATATCAAGACTATTTCCATACAATTAAGACCACTCTAAGGTCTTGTTCCTATAGGAGTTAAGGATTATGGTTACCGACACAACAAAGGGTTGGTTGAGGCAATCTACATCATGGATCCTGTTGTCATTCTTTTACATAATTTTCAAGTTTAAGTGCTACAACTATGTGGACCAGTTCTAGTTACATTTTTTCTCTAAATCTCCCTCTATTTTCATAGATTGCAAGGGCTTGTGATTAGTGTGTATTATTGTTTCCTTTCCCAAAATATAGTGATTCCACTATCGACATGCCTACACATGGATCACATTTCCTTGTCATAGGTGGGATATCTACGAACAAAATCAAAGAGTTTCTCACTATGATATACCACTAGATGTCCATGCTAAATGAGAACTACACCAATAGCGTTGTTAGAGGCATCCATCTCAATCTGAAATGGTTGTTGTAGTTTTCACAAAGTGAGGATTGGTGCCAATAATAGGAAACATTTCAGATCCTCAAATGTTTTATGTTGTGACTTAGCCTAAAAAATTAGCTTTAACCTCAACTTTGATCACATGAATTAAGGGTCAAGAGATATGAGAGAACCCTGACACAAACCTACAATAGAAATTGGAAATTTCCAAGAGGTTATGCAGCTCTACTAAGGTCATAAAGGCTAACCAATTACAAATGTCTTGGATCTTGGTTGGGTCTAGATGCACCCCATATTCATTTACGATTCATCTTATATATTAAATAATCTACATGCCAAATGAGAATTTGTATAGGTTGGAATATAACTTGTATTGCCCAAGTTAATCAAGATCTGTTGAGTGTGATATAAATATTTCACTAAAAATCTATTGAAGATTAGGATGGAATCTAAATATATATCCACACAAGATTTTACAAATGACTATAATATATCATCTATCATCCTCATGAAAGTCATTGGAGAATAATTCAAGTCAAAAGGCATGACCAACCACTTAAAAATGACTTATTTATACTTGAAGGTAGTCTTCCATATATTAGTTTTTCCAATCTAGACTTAGATGTAGCTTGGATTTAGATCAATCTTACTTAACTTAGCACTCTTAAGCTAATAAAAATATCATAAATCTAGGGAATCAAGTACCAATTTTAAAAATAATTCTTTTCAAGGATCTATAATCAAAATAAAGTCACCATGTCACATCATTCTTTCTCACCAATACAACTAGGTTCCCATAAGGTGAGGAGCTTGGTGGAATGTGATGATATGTGATAAGCTCATGAATTTGAGGTTTTCTTTCCTCATTTTCCATAATAAGGTGTCTGTATATTTGGGCATTAGGTATAAATTCAATTCAATTGTTGACTTGGTAGTACAGTAGCACCCTTGCAAGTAAAGAGAAAATATATTTGCATTCCTCTATAATCTTGTCCACATGCTTCTGCTATGTAGAGAGGCCCCATGTTGAGGTGGTGGTAGTCATAAATACCTTCCATTCACCTTATAATCAAACCATGAAGAGGGCAATTTTTTTGGCTTAAGAGATTATCTTTTGGCACCACTTTGCCAAAATCAATGAAACTTTAGTCAAAACTACCTATGGTACCCTATACAATTGGCCTCTCAAAGTAACAATGACACTAGGAGGACTAAATTCATAAATAGCCTGATGGTTCCACATATAGCGTTGTCCTAAAATAATATCATAACTTCAAGTTGGGAAAAATCACATAGTATCTCATTTTTTAAAGGTTTGATGTTGTAGGTAGGTGACATTACTAGCTAATGTAGATGTCTCATCCTTAACTCAACCAGCCAATTGTGTATGGTTGGGGGTGTGTAATTGTAAACATCTTCAATCTCTTGATGACCTTAGCCAATATCAATCTCTTGATGACCTTAGCCAAGATCAATCTCTTTATGACCTTAGCCAAGATCAATCTCTGATGGCTACCACTATCAACAAAGAAATGTAACAGTGTTTGCTTCACCCACTTCTATGAATGGAAGAGGCGCTTATCCCACTCCAAATTAAATTCCAATTCATTACTTGATTCTTTTTATTTTATCTCAACCAACAATAATTATTTCGAGTGAAATTCAATATTATCGTGTTGTAGAATTTATGGAACTCAAGCCACTTTCTAGTTGATAAAGAAATAATAGGTGAGAAATAAAATGGAAAAGAGACAAATAAATATAGCAGAGAGCACAATAATATAGTAAAAACCCAAATTATATTGATATATAAAATAATAATAAAATACCGTAGAACACAAAATTTCCAAAATAGTGGTAACTATCTCTAAAGGGAGAGACATGGAAGCTACGCACATTTATAAAAGTTATTACAAGAAGACAAAAGGATGGCCTTTTAACATAAATAAAGAACCTTAGAGTTATAAAACTATAACCCTAGAAGATGAAGTGCCAAAAGGTTTGTGGGCCTGTTGTAGTCACAACAACCCCCTCCAAAATTTTATCCTATACCAAATTTCAGAGCCTTCCTTGATCTTGTTCATGGTTGTCGCAAACTTTGAGGTTCATTTTATTGATTTTCTTAAAGTGTTGTCGTCCCTTCCGATAGCTAGGAAAAGTGTCTTCTTTTGGCATGTTGGCTATCGCGGTGAATGTATGAGATTTTTCTAGTGATTTAAAGAGGTTATCTTTGCGTAAATGAGTTTTTCCAACCTTGTAAGTATCTGTCGCACTCATTTCCAAAGTTTTGAGCATTGTCACACAAGTGTCATCACGGTCGTCGCAAAGTGTAGCTTAGGTCTCGCACTTGTTGTAACTGGTCGTAAGGTTGTCACACAAAGAAGAATTTTTTATTTGTGTGCCTTGGAGGATCTATTTTGTTTAATTCGTAAATAATGCTAAGTGTATGATCACATTCAAGGTCCATGACTGATCACATTAATCTCAAAGGTCCCACACTTAGTAATTTTTCAGAAAAAAAATATTGACTAAGAAACTTAACTTTTGAAGGCCTTCCTTGAGATACGCACTGTGCAATCTTAGTCCTATATATGTGACCTTGTTTCTTTTCACCATGCAGTGTGCAATACTGGCCTCCCAAAACTACTCCATTGTGCAGTTTTTGTGACCAGGAACCGACCTTGACCTCCGGAATTACGTAGTTATGGCATCCATTCTAGCTTCAACTGAGTACTTCACAAATTCAAGACACATTCTCATCCCTTGATCCGTAGAACTACACACTACTCAATCACCTAGGCCTCCTTTACCTCTTTAACTGTGCAGTAGCTCTTCCCACCTCCCATCTGTGTTTCCTATCCCCACTGACTCCGGAAACTACACAGTCATGTCCCTCAACCCAGCCTGAATTGCGCAACTACGCAATCTTAAGGATCAAGGGTTCCCCCTACCTACCTGAACTACGCAATTGCACAATCACTGAGCCTCCTTTCCCAACCTGTCACTTGTCTTGAACTAGGTTCATGGATCACAATGTAGCATCTTGGGCTAGGGTTTTTTTTATTGATGTCATCTTGTCATGAGTGAATTGCAGGAATATGTAATTTATCAATTCATGGTAAAATGCTAAAGGATGAGAAGAAGAAGGGAAGCATGCTCAAATACACTCTTGCATCTTAAGTCACAAGATTATTGATCAAGAGAAAGAGAAAGGACACTATTTTATGACCACTATCCAAGACTTGAGATTATTGAAGACTCCCTATCACCAAATCTTGCAGATGAGTAAAGGAGAGCTCTTTCATGAAGATACTCAACTCTCAGTAGCAGCTCTGGCTTCACATTTCCATGTCATCAAGCATCCCATGTTAGCAGTGTCATGACATGCCATGTCATGAGTGTTCATATTGCTACATCATTATTGTATATCATGTCCATAGTGATCAAATGTATTTTAAAGTGGAAGTCCACCGTACACACATGAATGTAAAGAGTCATGTAAGTTGAAAATTCATGGGAAGTCAAACAGGCATGAGGGTAGTTAAAGAGTCACCCTTAGTTATATATACTCCCTCATTATATGAGAAAAGGACTTTTCACCTTGGCTCCACTAGCAAAGCAATAGAGATTATATCTAGTTCTTTTGTGGAGCAAGGATTGGCTCCAACACTCCACTATTGGAGCTAGTGATTTTCATTGTATATATGTGTCTCATAAATTTTTCTTAATAGAATACGGCTATCAAGGCCAGCACGTTCTTCATGCATGACTTATGAATGTTTGTAAGACTATTTTGTGAATGTTTGTACTTCATGTTTTTTTTAACATATACTAAGATAGTTGAATTATTTCAATTAATTTAGTACTTATCTTGTTGAGAATGTGTTGTAATGGTTGTAACCATTTTCCAATCCTTATGGACTATTCTGTAAGATATTAGACAGACTTTTCTCAATTTTTTGTGTGTAATAATCGTCGCATCCTTTGTGGAATATTCTATTGGATGTTAAACGAAATCTTTAGGTTCACGTGTGTCTCTTCCTAGGTGGTACTATTACCTATCTCCTAGAGACTTACTTTTCTTTCTCTCTCTCCTTGTAGTAGAAGAACCTTGACATACTTGCAATCAGACACTCACCAAGCACACCCCCTTGATTTGAGAAAGTACATTTGCATCACTCTCTCTTGCTGACAGAAAGATCAAAGACATATCTTTATGAATAAGGCAATCGAGCGTTTTTTCTGGGTGGGACTCCTACATCAAACGCTGCAAGGTCTAATTGGGACTTCGTATCAAGGATATCCCCTGAATGTTGGTGGGTCCAGCACCATTAACATTTATGGTGCTAGAAGGAGGGAAGCGAGTTTTTTATGGCTGATAAACCCACCGAACCCAAAATTACATCTTTTAATCAAGGCAGCAATGTACACTCCACCTCCCCTGCTTGTGCTCCTGAAGTTGGCGACTCTTCTAAAACACAGCCCACATGAACTTGTGAAATCTCATACAATAAAATTCAGGCTATCCATCCCATAACTCGTCAGTTTGCAAAGGAAGTTAGATTAATCCCGTGAGTATCCAGTATTCCATATTCTCCAAAGAATAACAAGACCACCTCTACAGGATTGGTGGTCTCCATCTTGTAATACATGGTTCTTGCCACCCTCGAAGATTTAGAAGTTTGTGTGGAGAACGCAGAAGAACCTCCTATTTTCAGTGATGGTGAAGGAGATAACCAGCTACTCTCAGGTGTAAACTTCCATGGGCTAGGTGGTGATGAAGAGGAAAAATATTTATCATATTCTGACAAATAAGACGAGGAGGATAAAGATGAATACATGGTAGACGAAGATTTGGATTTAATGTCTCAGGGCCCACTCTATTAATATAGGTTGTCATTGATGTCAATTGTTGATGTTAGTGGTCGGGATGGAAAATATTCTTGAAGATACCAGAGGATTATTACGAATGATTACAACTCTTGTTTAATATGTCAAGACACAAATGAAGTGTCAATCATGTATCTTGATGATCATAATGGAAGACTACCATATCATTGCACTTGATGAAGGATTAGATGACATACACATGATGACATGTCCTACCTCCAATGATCTTGATGATAACACTACATGATTACATGTCCTACCTTTGATAATTTGATGATGACATGAAAAATATCCAATGATGTGAAGCTTGATGTCCTTATGATGAAAACTACATAATGATGTTGCATTTGATTGATGAAATATCGCTACACTATCTTAAGGACAGTTGACCTAATGACCCTATGTTGAAGAAGGAAAGGACATGATGGTGGTGATCCTATGGTGAAGAAGGCTAGGACATGATTATGAAGACAATCAACAAAGAAATCAAACCATAAAGAAGCCCTACACTCAAAGGCATTCTTCCCTGCCTCCATTTCTGCACTCATAAATAATCAGTCACATTAAAAAATATTTTTTGCTACCTTAGAGGAAAAATTCCTTAATGACACCTACACCATCTTGAAGAGCATATTTTTCCTTTCCAATGAGATATTACTCAGCCCGAAAATCCAAGTTGTTTGAATGTTATTGATTTTTCAAGTTTAAGGTAAAATTTTGTCCTTGAGCCAACCTCTGCTAGCCTACTCATGTCGGCCTACTCAAGAGATGTGCCCCTTCACTTTGATGAGCTGAAAACACTAGAAATACACAGTTTCGTTCTCATTTTAGCCATCAGATTTTGGTGATCTTTTCTGAGATTGAGTACAGAATTAAAAGGAGGCTGAGGAGTACATTATAAAACACTATTTGGGTAATTTTTTAAGAAGGCTGAGGAGGATTAATTCTGTGGTATTTTGGATCTGTGGAGAAACTACATTACAGGAGACTTAAAATTTATGAAAGAATTGTGGAGTAGCTTTAGGACAGAGCTCGATTTATTTGAGACTTAAGTAACTATTTAGAGCTCGTTGAAGGCTTATAATTTGGACAACATTTGTGGTAGTCTATGGGTTCAGAATAGTCTTGTTGAGAGGTTTCTATTTGAGGACAGATCTGTGGGTAGTTAAGATCAGTGCATAAAAAATTACAGACCTGTGATACATAGTTTGGAGCTTCTTCTTTTTTGGGCATCGTTGAAGATTTTGAGCATTGTTCTTGAGATATTTTGAGAGAAACTTATTGGGCACTGTTTAGAGCATACATGGAGCAGTTGTCAAGTGTTTTTTGAAGAAAATTCTATAGGGTGTTTTCTGAAAGTATATGAAGTTGTATTTGAAGCAGTTTATAAAGCATAATTAAGAGACATTTTTGTCTAATTTTAAAGCAACTGGTGAAGACATTCTTTGGAGCAGGGTATTGCAGACCAGAAGCAAACTTGAGTGACATTTTTGGAAGCCATTTCTTGTGCAAGACTTGTGAAGACTAGAACCATAATTTGAAGAAATATTTGGAAACAGTTTTTGGAGGCTTTGATCACTGCCTAGAAAATCAGGCAGTCCTCTACCTTGTCTCTAAGGGATTATAAAGGAATTTTAAGACATATTCTTGAAGTGTTGAAGACTTAGAGTTGATCTTGGAGCCATTTGAAAACATCTTGAAGACGTGAAGTCTTGTTGAAGTAACTTGTTACAGAATTGGTGTTCATACCTATTAAAGACACTTGTAGAAGCATATTGTGGAGACATTCTTGAGGACATTGGTTGACCTTGTAATGCATGTCTAAACCCCTCATGGAATGACCTTGAAGAAGGTTCCAAATTGAAGATATTTTGTTGAGAATCCTTTAGTGATCTTGGAAGACGATGATGCATTGATGAAGCCATCATGAGGTAACTTGGATAAATTGTTTGGGTATTATGAAGAGCAGTGGCAACACCTTCATGATAAGAAAATTTTGTCATCGATGAAGTGATTTGGAGAAAAAATTGCTGAAGAGATTGACAGAACTCAATGAAGAATATATTGGGAGCCGTGAAGAATCATCAAACATATCTTGATGATTGAAGCTGAGGGTTGGAGCCCTAGAGGTTGGAGCCTCATAAGAGACAAGGTTGGTGCCTTGGAAGATAGGGTTGGAGCCCTAGAGGATAGGAGTCCTCAAGAAACCAGGTTGGAGCCTATACCAGAGATAGGGTTGGAGCCCTAGAGGTTGGTGCCTCAAAGTGACAAGGTTGGAGCCTTGGAAGATAGGGTCGGGGCCCTAGAGGTTGGTGCCTCAAATTGACAAGGTTGGAGCCTTGGAAAGACCAAGTCGGTGCTTGGCACAATACAGGTTGGAGCCTAGAAGATTGGAGTCTTCATCTAGGGTTGGAGCCCTATATCATTGTTGTAATTTACTTATTGTAAAGAATAAATTAATAAAAGTATATATTCCATCATTGTTCATTTTTTGTTCTAAATATAAGTGATCTAACTGGTAAAATTAACAATTGAAAATTAATATTGATTCACCCCCCTCTCAGTATTTCGAAAATTGGAATCAGATCCAGTACCTTCACTCAAAGCCTAACAACTTGAAGGTTGATCATTAGGACACAAATGGCAAAGCCAAAGAAGAAAGTCTCCAATCCTCCTAAATATGTGTCTTCCTCAACCATCGAAATTGAAGTCAATCAATTTGTGAAGGCTCCATTGTTCAATGGAAATTTTGATATATGGGAGGCAAGAATGAGGAATTTCTTGAAGACTTAAGGAATTGAAGTTTGGAAATCAATGATTACTAATGACACGATGGATGAGGAATCCAAGGAGTACAATACAAGAGAAATGAATGCAATTTTGAATGGGTTACCAAATTCTATGAAGGCCAATTTTGAAAAATGTTCGTCAGCAAATGTCATATGGGACAAACTTCATGACCTTCACTCAAAAGGAGCATTGAAAATGATCTCTAGTCAAGACGATGATGGAAAACAAGAAATAAGTCTAGAATCCATCAAGGAAGCTAAAGATAAGAAAGATGACAACAAGGATAAAGAAGACCTAGAATATGAAGAGAACAAAGAAGACTTTGAAGAAGATCTTCTAAATAAACTTATGGATTCCATGGAAGATATTAACAGGTCAAAAAAGGAAAATGAGGAATTTAAGAAGAAAGCGCAAGTTGGTGACCAAAACAAGACAAGGAAGGAAGTTGACCTTGTCAAGCTTCAAGTTCAACAAAGAGATGAAGAGCTTGCCAAACTTAAGGAGGAATTTCATCAAAACAAAAGAAAGAATCATGAAGAAGTCATATCTATGACAAATCAATTGGATAAGGCAAAGAAAAGGGAAGAAACTTTGACAAGCCACCTTGAACAAAGACTTAAGAGCTTGAACAATCTTGAAGCGGAGATTGGTAAATACAAGGAAGAAGTCTCTTATCTTAGATCTCAACTAGAAGAAGAAAGGAAACAAGGAGAAGGAGCCGAGAAGGTGATGGAAACTTTGGAATTCACAGAAGAACAAGTTGATGAAGCAGAAAAGGAGAGAAACACCATGATATGCAAACTAGAAGAAAAGGATGAAGAAATTTTCAAACTAAAATTGGACATCAATCTTCTCAAGGCCCAATCATGTGAAGCAACCAAGATGAAGGAAGAAATGGAGATCTATCTCTCAAATAAGGATGAAGAATGCAAGAAAATGAAAAAATAAATTGATATCCTTAAAAAGGAAGCTGATCATCTGAACAAAATCATAAACGACTCCCAAACCCTAGATGATATCTTGAGCCATCAATGTTCTTATCTTGATAAATCAAGTCTTGGTTATGTAGGTGAATCTTCAAACAAGAATGATGCAATCCCTAATGCTTCAAACAACAAGGATGTGAGGAATCCAGGAAGAAATGATACTCCCAGTTCCAGCAAAGGAAAAAGTCAAGACAACAATGGAAGAAATCCTAATCCAAGGAGACTTGTAGATGATGTCAAGAATACAAAAGAAAATGAATATCATAAAATAATCCCAAGGAAAAAGGACTTCAAAAGTACTTCAAGGAACTCTTCAACTCCCAGGTACCAAAGTATATTTCATGGATATTTCTATTCTTGTACAAACTTTGGGCAGGTGGAAAAAGAATGTAGGGCATATCACAAAGACAAATACAATGGTCACCGTGAATCTCCTAGAATCAATTTTGCAAGAAGAATTCATGATTTCGTATTCATGAACAAGATAGAGTGCTTCAATTTCCATAACATTATACATAAGGCACATGATTGTAACTTGACTTGGGCCCCTGCACAAGCTAGAACCATGCCAAAGAAGAAAGTTACACAAGTATGGAGAAGGAAGCAAGTTGAATCTGGAAGTCTCTTGAACACTTCAGCCAACAACACATGTTGTTGACTAGATGAAGACATCCTTGGAAAATGTGATATTTCAAGTGTTTGATGATGAGACTCTGCCAAAAAGGAGACCATGCATACTGTTAGGGGGAGTTGGTGACTCATGACTATTCTTGAAAAATTCTTCCATGAAGAGGTGTTATCGAATCCATGATGAGTCACACTTGGACAATCTTGACAAATCATCTCTCGGGAGTAACTCCATTGAAGAACATAATGAAATTGTGAAGATTTCTTCCACTTGATCATAAGGCAGCTATCTTTCTTGTCTAAGAAAACCTAGAAGAGCATATGCATGCAGGGGGAGTTGGTTCATCCATGGAGAAATGTACACATCTATCATGGACCACATTACTATAAAGAAATAGCACCATGACAGGGGGAGTAGCGTACCTATGAAGAACTACTATTCATGAAGAAAAGAAGCAGCTTGTCAGGGGGAGTACTCGGGCACCCTGTTTTCTATTGATGTCAAAGGGGGAGAGAATGTTGAAAGGGTAAGAATATTTCCATCAATGACAAAGGGGGATATTGTTAATCTAGGTTTTCATTGATGTCAATAGTTGATGTCAATCTTTGATGTCTTTGGTCGGGATGGAAAATATTCTTGAAGATGCCATAGGATGATTACAAATGATTACAACTCTTGTTTAAGATGTCAAGACACAAATGAAGTGTCAATCATGTATCTTGATGATCATAATGGAATACTACCATATAACTGCACTTGATGAAGGACTAGATGACATAGACATGATGACATGTCCTACCTCCAATGATATTGATGATAACACTACATGATTACATGTCCTACCTCAGATAATTTGATGATGACATGAAAAATATACAATGATGTGAAGCTTGATGTCCTTATGATGAAAAATACATAATGATGCTGCATTTGATTGATGAAATATCTCTGCACTATATTAATGACAGCTAACCTAATGACCCTATGTTGAAGAAGGCAAGGAAATGATGGTGGTGATCCTATGTTGAATAAGGCTAGGACATAATTATGAAGACAATCAACAAAGAAATCAAACCATGAAGAAGCCCTACACTCAAAGGCATTTTTCCCTGCCTCCATTTCTGCACTCATAAATAATCAGTCACATTAAAAAATATTGTTTGCTACCTTAGAGGAAAAATTCCTTAATGAAACATAGACCATCTTGAAGATCATAATTTTTCCTTTCCAATGAGTTGTTACTCAACCCGAAACTCCAAGCCGTTTGAAAGTTATTGATTTTTCAAGTTTAAGGTAAAATGTTTTCCTTGAGCCAACTTGTGCTAGCCTACTCATGTCGACCTACTCCAGAGATGTGCCCCTTCACTTTGATGAGCGGAAAATGTTATAAATACACAATTTTGTCCTCATTTTAGCCATTATATTTCAGTGATATTTTCTAATATTGAGTACATAATTAAAAGGAGGCCGAGGAGCACATTATAAAACACTGTTTGGGTAATTTTTTAAGAAGGTTGAGGAGGAATACTTTTGTGGTATTCTGGATCTGTGGAGAAAATACATTACAGGAGACTTCAGATTTATGACAGAATTGTGGAGTAGCTTCAGGACAGAGCGCGAGTTATCTGAGACTTAAGTAACTATTTAAATCTTGTTGAAGGCTCAGAATTTGGACAACATCTGTGGTAGTCTGTGGGTTCAGAATAGTCTTGTTGAGAGGTTTCTATTTGAGGAAAGATATGTGGGAAGTTCAGATCAGTGCATAAAACACTACAGAGCTATGATACATAGTTTGTAGCTTTCTTTTTGGCATCGTTGAAGCTTTTGAGCATTGTTCTTGAGATCTTTTGAGAGCATCTTATTGGGCATTGTTTAGAGCATACATGGAGCAGTTGTCAAGTGTTTTTTGAAGACAATTCTAGAGGGTGTTTTCTGAAATTATATGAAGTTGTATTTGAAGAAATTTATAAAGCATAATTAAGAGACATTTTTGTCTAATTTTAAAGCAGTTGGTGAAGATATTCTTTGGAGCAGAGTATTGCAGACCAGAAGCAAACTTGAGTGACATTTTTGGAAGCCATTTCTTGTGCAAGACTTGTGAAGACTAGAACCAAAATTTGAAGAAATCTTTGGAAACAATTTTTGAAGGCTTGGATCACCACCTAGAAAATCAGACAGTCCTCTACCTTGTCTCTAAGGGATTATAAAGGAATTGAAAGACATATTCTTGAAGTGTTGAAGACTTAGAGTTGATCTTGGAGCCATTTGAAAACATCTTGAAGACGTGAAGTCTTGTTGAAGTAACTTGTTAAAGAATTGGTGTTCATACCTATTAAAGACACTTGTAGAAGTAGATTGTGGAGACATTCTTGAGGAAATTGGTTGATCTTGTAATGCATGTATAAACCCCTCATGGAATGACCTTGAAGAAGGTTCCAAATTGAAGATATTTTGTTGAGAAGCCTTTAGTGATCTTGGAAGATGATGATGCATTGATGAAGCCATCATGAGGTAACTTGGATAAATTGTCTGGGTATTATGAAGAGCAGTGGTGACACCTTCATGATAAGAAAATTTTGTCATCGATGAAGTGATTTGGAGAAGACAATTTTTAAGAGATTGACAGGTCTCATTGAAAAAGGTATTGGGAGCCGTGAAGAATAATCAAACATATCTTGATGAATTGAAGCTGAGGGTTGGAGCCCTAGAGGTTGGAGCCTCATAAGAGACAAGGGGTGCCTTGGAAGATAAGGTTGGAGCCCTAGAGGATAGGAGTCCCCAAGAAACTAGGTTGAAGCATGTACCAGAGATAGGGTTGGAGCCCTAGAGGTTGGTGCCTCAAAGTGACAAGGTTGGAGCCTTGGAAGATAGGGTTGGGGCCTTAGATGTTGGTGCCTCAAATTGACAAGGTTAGAGCCTTGGAAAGACCAAGTCGGTGCTTAGCACAATATAGGTTGGAGCCTAGAAGATTGGAGTCTTCATCTAGGGTTGGAGCCCTATATCATTATTGTACTTTACTTATTGTAAAGAAGAAATTAATAATAGTATCTATTCCATCATTGTTAATTTTGTGTTCTAAATATAAGTGATATAACTAGTAAAATTAACAATTGAAAATTAATATTGATTCACCCCCCTCTCAGTATTTCCAACAAACTCACACTCCCGAGTGTGTTGCATAAAATTCCAAGGCACCTAGAAAATCTCTTAACGAAGTATGACCCTGACAGAACAGTTAAAGTGAAAGACCACTTGGATAACTTCTACCTACATCTGCAAACACTTAAGATACATTATGATGATGATGCATTCAGAATTTTCCCATGTACCTTAGATGGTAGAGTAGTTTTATGGTACCACGGTCTTCCCCCAAACTCCATCCAGAATTGGAGGGGCTTTAAGAAAATGTTTCTTGAGAAATTTTTTGATGATAATACCCCTGCCATGTTTTTTAAAGAGTTAGGTAGCCTAAAAATGGAGCCAAAATAAAAAGTGAAGGATTTCAATCAGAGGTTCAATCGTGTCTTAAACAAATTTCCAGAAGACATGAAACATCATGAATCTATTATAAAGGACTACTACACTTCTGCCTTGACAGCAAGAATTGCGCAGTTTGTGAAGCGGATTATGAAACCATTACTTTCATAAAATTTTGAAGAATCAATCACGGTTGAGAAAGACTTGCATGCAATTAGAGTCATCGTAGATGATGAACCAACAAAGGAGTCCAAATATACAAGTAAAAGGTCTCAAGCATCAGTAAACAAGGCCAAATAAAAGGAATTGTTCGATCTTGAAAACTTGACCCGTGTGGTGAAGAACCTGTCAAATGAGTTGGTAGAACTTAAGCAAAGGTCAAGTGGGACCATTGTTAATAGCAATCCTCTATGATTAAACCTACTCAAAAGGACTGTGAATTCAAGTAGCATCACTAATCAACTAGAAAAATATGTGCAGACTTCAAACGTGGCATTGAACCTTGATGAATTGGGCATGACTGAATACTATTCATATCATCAAGATTAGCATTCTTAGAAAACATGCCCACAATGGAATCATGTCATGAGTTCTATATCTATGCATTTATGTGACACGGTACTTGATGATGAGCAGATCGAGCTGGAAGAAGAGAAGGAATGAGATGATACACTTGATGAGACTCCAAGTGTTGGGCATCCAGTAAACATGTTAAACTACGTACTTGCAGCCCAAAAGAACACAGTAGAGAAAAAACCGGTGAGTGACCCCTCAGCCCAGTCGCAGACTAATCGATACAATTTAAGGAGCCAAGGGTCAGTCACTACAATGTAGTTGATAAAGTAGAAATTCAAAAAAGCTTTCTCAAGGAAAATCATCCCACCAGTCAACTCAGCGTAAAACACACAAAGGAACTCAGGGAAAGCAGCCTCAGAAAAAACCACTTCTTCAAACAATATACATATTACCATTACTTCATAAGTCACAAATCAAGTTGCTCCCCCGGACACTTCGGCCTCTCTTCCCTCTGTGGACTTTAACATAGTGGAACACATGAAGAAGGTTCATGCGAACAATTCATTGTTTGAGTTAACAAATATCACAAACCAATGGTACATCATTTTACGAGTACTTGGTAAGTCCTCCATAGGTAATGCTCCCCCTTCAGACAAGGGATTAGGTATGTCTTTTGATTATCTCCAATCAACACTTCATGCTTTAACATTGGAAGTAAACACACTCTTCCCTCCCTTTATATTAACCTTCAAAAAATTCAATTTCAATGTACACAATTGCTTGGTTCATTATGGTGCATTAGTAAATGTAATTCCATTGTCTATAGCAAAGAAAATTAATGCAACATGGAGCAAAATTGATGCATAGATTATTCATCTGCATAAAACTCTTGTCCATGCGGGTGAACTGAAAGATGTGATCATTCATTTTTCGTCTGATGGACGAGTTCACCAATGCATAAACATAGTAATTGTGGACATAACGGAAGCATATGGACTATTTTTTAGTAAATATTGGTCAAGTAAGTTGCAAGGATAATTTTTTATAGACTCATCACACTTATGGCATCCGTATAAGGGCAGAAACACCTAGATTCGAGTAGACTCAGAAAGATACATGAAATACAATGTGACTCCCTTGAATGGACATAATGAACCGATGGCCTTCGCAGAACTTGTGTTTGGAAATTTCTTCCTGGATACATATCTGAGGTGCTACCTTGGACAGCCATCCCCAATCCCACTAGAAACACAATTGGAGCTCCTTCCTACTCCAACTGGTGCAAATGACTTATGTACAGTTAGTGGTAGAAATAGTAGTACCAGTATTAGTGTAGTTCACAACTCTTTTATATGTGATTTGAGGACTCTTTACCTTGATGGTTCAAAAACACAAGAAGGCACCGGAGTCGGTTGTGTTTTTGTAAACCCGATGCGAAAAAAATACTTGATCTCAAGTCTCTTGGAATTCGAGCGCACAAACAATATTGCTCAATATGAAGCACTCATTTTGGGCTTACAAAGAGCCATTGACCTCCATGTCATTTCCTAAAAGCAGTAGGTGATTTGGAAAAATTCTTATAGTAAATACGTAATACCACTCTTTGTGTTTCACCTCATATAAGGATCTATCAGCAAAAGGTATGGCATTTAATTCTGCATTTCCAAGTTTTCAGTATTCTTTCAATTCCAAGATTTTGTAACACGACTACAAATTTATTTTCTAATGTCGTTGTTAGGTTGTCACCATTGAGGAACATTTTTTCTGTTGAAATTTTTTATAGACCATTTGTCCCCGACGATGTCACTTATTCACATGTTTGTGATGATGACCTATAGATACTGCATTTCATGGAGAGCGTTGATGTACTCAACGATGCAGCGATTAGCAAGGACGAGCATGAAGAAGCGTTGCATGACGCATCTTGCAAGGGTAAAGAGAACCTCATCCCCAAGGATGTGGTATTTGTGGAAAAACTATATAACCTGTAGAATTGCTTATGGGGTCCAGCTAATGAAAAAACTCATAGTTCCATGTTAGCACATGAAAAAATCAACTTGGGAATAGGAAAAGATCTGAGACGTGTGAATCGCAATAATTTTTTTGCACCACAAAAGCATCAAGAATTCACTTTCTTTTTCAAGCAGTACCGAGATGTATCCACATGGACATGTCAAGATCTGAAAACTTATAACACACAAATTATCCAGCATGTTGCACCAATGTAGGAAGGGGCAAAACTGTTTAAGTAGAAGCAGATAAAAGTGAATCCCACACTTCTACCCCTTATCCAGAAAGAATTAAGGAATTTGTTGGATGTTCGAATCATCTACCACGTGCGACACTCAAATTAGGTGTCAAATTCAATCTGATTCATAAATAATTCCAGGGAAATTCGCTTCTATATAAATTTCTAAAAGCTCAATCGCACCTCATACAATCACAACTACCCCGTGTCATTTAGGGAACAAGTTTCACAAACAGTATTATGGTTTGATATGTTTTCTTTGTTGTCTATATATTCAGGATACAAACAGGTTCTGATCACGGAACCCGATAGACTAAAACTTTCCTTCCCTACTATCAGCATGAGCTCCTGGTACGTAAATGTGCGCCATCACCTTGAGCATGGCACCATGCCCTCCTATTTTTCTGCCCAGTAGAAGAGGTAACTTAGGCTAAAAGTTATTTTTATCAGTTGTTGCAAGCAGTGCTCTTCAGCGAACACCATAACGAAGTATTGTTCATATGCTTGGACGCACATGATTCAGAGAAGGTATTATGCAATCTCCACCACGGATCAACCAAAGGACACCATACGGGAAAAATGACAAGACACAAAGTTATGCAGGTCGGTTTCTACTGGCCCACACTATTCATGGATTCTCGTGCTTATGTCCACAAAATCCAAGTATATCAAAGGTATGTCGGCAGAAATCAAAATTCAATCGCCCCACTGCAGCTTATCATAGTGGAATAACTGTCTTAATAGTGGGGCTTGGACATCATTGGTGAAACTTTTCCACATTCACCAAAGTAGCTTCGATACATTCTCACTGCTACATATTACTTCACGCAGTGGTCAGAACCAGTTCCACTCAAACAAGTGTATGATCAGGAAGTCATCATTTTTCTACAACAGAACATCATTTCCAAGTTTGACATTCCTACGTCACTTGTTTTTTACATTTAAACATATTTCTCATCGCTAAAGCTTTATTATTTTGCATCAGAAAATGGAATAGTGTTGAAGCATTCTGCTAACTACTACCCTCATGGGAATGTTCTCGTTGAATCCATGAATAATAACTTGATCTACATCATTTAGAAGACCATATTCTCTTACAGAGGAACTGGCACTCTTCTTTGGCAAATGCCTTATAGGTTGACCGAGTCATGTCTAAGCCTTCCCTAAAGACCTCCCCTTACTTCCTGGTATATGTAAAAGAATCCATCCCTCCCCCCAACATATACTTTCCTGCTCTCCAACGTTTCCAAGAATCCCAAGGCAAGCCATGTTTGTTAGTGCAGCGAAGGATGGACACCCTTCATAAGCTGCAAGAATAAATATTGAAAGCAAAAGAAAATTTCATACTTCATCAAAATTGTATCAAGAGGTGGTTCGACAAGAATTCTGCAAGGAAGAACAACTTTAGTGTGGGTGACTTCGACTTGAACTGGGATAAAGCCCATGAAGAAAAAGGCAAACACACTAAGTTTCAATCCCCGTGGATTGGAACATTAATTATACATGAGAAACTTGGCCAACACACCTATCGTCTTCAAACACTTGACAAGAAGAATGACTCTCTCCCTGTCAATGGCCAAGATCTCAAACATTATTTTTAATGAAAATTTGGGGTTGTGCCCTACACTATGTACAAAGTCCACTTTTGTTTTCGTATTTTCATTCTTTTTGTTTTCGTATTTTCATTCTTGTTGATTTCTTTTTTTCATGTGAATAAAGTGTTGTCCTCATAATTTTTTTCTAAGATTGTGTGTGTGGGTGAAGTCGAAGGACCCTTGTGATGCTCTAACATTTGGTTAACCTTTGGTCCATCTTCATTATATTGGTTATTTCTTTTGGCTGATGAAGTTCTGACATAAAATATGATTTGTCTGTAAGGATAGTTTTGGGCAAATCATGAACTCAGGTCTACCTAGGAAACCAAGTGCTCATATTCAGTTCTCATGTCTACCTTGGAAACCTCGTGCTCATATTTTGTTCTTTTGTTTTGGTGTTTTCATGCTTATCCAATCAGTAAAAAAGGGTGAAGGGGAACATCTAAATGAGAAAAAAAAAATCAAAGGAAAATATATACTTCTCTGAAGGAACAACCTCTCTTTCTCTCAATAAGTTGGAATCCATCTTCTAGCCAAAATAAATAAGTGTCAATTCACATTCCTCTTTAAAAAAATAAAAATAAAATAATAAAGGTGAAAGAAGACAAAGGCTTCCTACACAAAGAGGTAAATCAAGCAACTTCGTCAGGGTACTGTTCAGGCTCACTGGGAGTGGAGAAATATTTTTTTTCTTGAAGTGACTCTTTCGAGGTACTATCCAAGGCTGCTAGTAGCAGAGAAACACTAGAGATGAAAATGTATACTCTGAAAACATTAAATTTGCAAGCTTCATTACCCTCCCCGGTTTGAAACTTTGTGATAAATTTGAATCTTTGTTGAGTTAAAATGAAGTGGCATGATGGGAACTTAGTCTATTCATGGGGTAAGTGTGGAAACCAAATTAATCTACACGATGAATCAATACTCCAAAAGAACCATGGCCCTACACAAAAGAAGTCAACCAAAACAGAGAAGTTGCAATCCTACCAGTGTGTTCCCAAGTGTTTTCGCTGCTATAACCCCCTCCAAAATTTCAGCCTATACTGAATTTTGGAGCCTTCTTTGGTCTTGTTCATGGTTGTCACAAAATTTGAGGTTCATTTTATTTCTTTTTTTTAAGTGTTGTGATCCCTTCTGCTAGCTAGGCAAAGTGTCGTATTTTGGCATGTTGGTTGCCGCGGTGATCGTATGATCTTGTTCTAGTAATTTCAAGAGGTCATATTTGTGTAAACTATTTTTTCCATCCTTTTAATTACCCATCACACTCATTTCCAAATTTTTGAGCATCATCACACAAGTGTCGCCACGATCTTCACAAAGTTTATCTTAAGTGTTGCACTTGTCGTAACTGGTCGTAAGGTTTTCACAAAGAGGAGAATGATTTTTTTGTGTGCCTTGGAGGATATATGTTTTTGAGTCATAAATAATGATAATTTTATGATCATAGTCAACGTCCATCACTATTCACATCAATCTCACCAGTCCCACACTTAGTCATTTTCCGGAAAACTTCCCGACTAAGCAACTTAGCTTCTCCAGACCTTCCTTGAGCTATGCACTCTGTAGTCTTATTCCTCTAGTTGTGACCTTGCTTCTTGGCACTACACAGTGCATAGTACTTACCTTCCAAGATTGCTCTATTATGCATTTTTCATGGCCAGGACTCGACCTTAACCTCCAAAATTGTGTAGTTATGGCCTCGAGCCCTGCTTGAATTGCGCATTTCGCAACTTCAACACATAAGATCACCCCTTGATCCCTATAACTATTCATTGTGCAGTCACCTGGGCCTCCTTGACCTCCTAAACTGTGCAGTAGGCCTTTCTAGCTCCCATCCTTGATGCCTGTCCTCAGTGACTACATATATTGCACAACCATGTCCCTCAACCCAGCCTGAATTGTGCATTGTGCAATCTCAAGGCTCAAGTTTTCCCCCTAGATGCCTGAACTTCACAGTTGCACAATCATTGATCCTCATTTCCCAACCTATCACTTGTCTCAGGCTCAGTTCATGGATCAAATTGCATCATCTTAGGCTAGGGGTTTTCAGATTGATGTCGTCCCGTCATGAGTGAATTGCAAGAACAAGTACTATGTCATGGTGAAATGATAAAGGAGGAGAAGAAGGAGGGAATTATGTTCAAAGACACTCTTGTATCTAAAATCACAAGATTATTGATCAATAGAAATCGAAAGGACATTAGTTTGTGACCACTATCCAATATTTGAGATCATTAAAGACTCCCTATCACCAAATCTTGCAGAGGAGTACAGGAGAGCTTTTTCACGAAGATACTCAACTCTCAACAACATCTCTGGCTTGACATTGCCATGGAATCAAGCACTCCATATCAGCAGCGGTCATGTCATGAGTGGTCATATTTATACATCACTATTGTATATCATGTCCATTTTCATCAAAATTATTGTAAAGTGGAATTCAAAAGGACACACATGAATGCAAAGAGTCATGTAAGTTGAAAAGTCATGGGAAGTCAGATATACATGAGGGTAGTCAAAGAGTCACCCTTGGTTATATATACTCCCTCATTGTATTACAAAAGGACTTTTCACCTTGGCTCCACTAGCAAAGCAATAAAGAGAATATATAGTTCTTTTGTGGAGCAAAGAGTGGCTCCAACGCTCCACTATTGGAGCTAGTGATTTTCATTGTATATATGTGTTTCAGAAATTTTGATTAATAACAGATGCCTCTCAAGGCTAGCACATTCTTCATGCATGACTTATGAATGTTTATAAGACTATTTTGCGTATTTTTATACTTCATGTTTGTTTTCACATGTACTTATATAGTTGTACTTCATGTGTTGTAATGGTTGTAACTATTGTCCCATCATTGTGGACTATTCCGCAAGATATTGGACGGACCTTTCCCAAGTTGTTTTTTGTAGTGACTGTAGCATCCTTTGCGGACTATTCTGCCGGATGTTAGATGAAATCTTTCGGTTCATGTGTCTCTTCCTAGGTGGTAATATTATATCTCTCCTAGAGACTCTTTTTTATTTCTCTATCGCCTTGTAGTAAAAGAACCTTGACACACTTGCAATTAGACACTCACCAGGTACACCCAGTTTATTTGTGAAAGTACATTTGCATCAGTCTCCCTAGCTAACAGCAAGATCTTAGGCATATATTTAAGAATAAGCCAAATGTTCCTTTGTTCCAGGTGAGAATCCTACACCAAACAGTGCGAGGTCTAATTGGGACTTCATATCGAGGAGATCCCTTGAATGTTTTCGGGTCTAACACTGTCAAGAGGGCCTCGATTAGTTGGTACATCTACTTCCTGGGTACACAAATTTTGTATACAACGCCCATTTCAGGTGCACAATAGCATGTTGGAAAGTACTATTCGAGGATAAAAACTTTTAATTTGGGCTATGGAATGTTATGACAACCCTTAGCCCCTCGAATCATGAAAAAAAATCATTTAGGGCCTCAAAATAGTGTCGGATGTTTGGGACCCAAAAAACCATAAGAAAAATTCCAAGCAGATAGAGAATCGTTGAGCTAGTAGAAGAGGTGGGTGACCATTGATATCCATCTGGATCATTAATTTGCTTCTTCAAATTCCACTTACCCTTCTCTCCCTATGGCTTAGACTATTTTTCTTGAGGTTGGTTATCCTTCTCTATATTTTTTTTTGAGTTAGGACTACCTTTACTAATATTCTATTATGGTGGATTTGTAGACCCAAACTCCCACTTATTAATCTACTTGAATTCTATTTTATTTTGATAGAATACCAATAAGTGGCTCTTTGTGAGAAGATTTCCAAGAAATTTAATTTTTTTTCTATGTACTTGTGTATGCCATTGCAATGTTTCACAATTGTGTAACTAAGAGTATTTGATACCTAACTTTGAGCACAAGATATGTAATATATTAATGTACTATGACACCATCTGGTCTCTCTCCTAATATAGAAATGTCCATCTCATGTATTGATAATCATATTTTCCAATAGGATAGAATTACCCCTTAAGGGCATCAACAAAATTTTCCCAAGTGGGTTTTATCCTAAAAATTTTAGATTCATCTCCAACACGTATCTCCTAGTAAATTTGCCACTAATATTTAACATGGGGAAGGGCCTTAAGGAGTGTAAAGGTGATATTTTCAAAGTCCAAATTTTTTTGAATAGAGTAATAACCCTCTATTAAATTTAACCATTTCTCTAAAGCATTAGCATTTATCTTGCCTTCAATTAACAGAATGTAAAACTCAACTTGTACCTCTAAGGATGTAACACCTCCAAAATGGTTATTTTTTGAAGGTGTCTTAGCCTTATTTGGTAGTATTCAAAGGATTTGGATCAAATGATCCATCATCTCATTGCTTTTTCACATGAGGACCTCCTTGAGCAACAACTTGATAGGATACCTTGCTCTATCATATCTCTTTTCATCTGAAATGGGAGGCCACTTTTCCAAGTGAGAGTGGTATTCCCAAAGTGCAATTAGTTCAAGATTTATCTCTCCATACATCAACCTCATCAAGGACGTGCACGAAGAAACAAGAAATAGCATATTCCTATGATACCACCAACATGGATTGTATGCGGAATGAAATGAAAGGTGGGAATATGAATGGAAATAAACACAAAAAGAAATATTGCAAAGGAAACATTTAGAGACAACCAAATTATATTAATAAATTAAACAACAAGAGACTATGAAATTCAAAGCAATACAAATTATCTAGAATGGTAATAGATTATGTGTGAAGAGGGAGGTGACAACTATGCTTATTCTCATGCACATCCATTAAAAGGGTTGAAATAATATTTTAACAAAAGGTACTAAACCTTAAGAGGAAAAAACCCTAACCCTAGAGATGAAGTGGTAAAACTAATGTGGGCCCCAAGGAGTCTAGTTAATATGTCAAATTCCTAGGGGTACAAATTATCTGATTGGAATGATCTCAAAGAGAAGAATAATTTTAATCAAGGATTAGGAATTCCATTGCAACCCTAGTCCATTGCAAGTATAAAAGGCACTATTTAGGAACTCAAAAACACATGGGGATTTTGAGGCCTAAAAAACTATAGGAAAGCCACCAAGATGGGAAATGTTCTAGGCAATGGAAAAGGTTAGTGGCCACCTATTTCTATTTGAATCGTATTCTAATCTCTAGATGATTTATTCCTAAATCATCTAGCTTGCTCCCTTGCAAGGTCTTTCTCTTTATTTTATCCTCTCTAATATATCCCTATTGTTAATCAAAATATGAAAAGTGCCTCTTATTTTCTATTAAGATCCATCGTAAAGACACATCTATCAAATGAGTGAATGTTGATCTTGGATTCATCCTTAACCTAATATTACATGTGTCTAGTTAATTTGAGTTATGCAAGATCTAATAAGTTGACAATCAATCCCATTAGTGAAAATGACTTTGCATTGATCCCTTAGCTAAAAAATATTTCAATGTATTTTTTAATCCTCAATTTAAAGGTTGATTTTAAACTCCTTATTGGATGACCTTGGTTAGATGTAATGATGGTGGTATCATGCACCTTCTTGGGTGAACTCTTTTTCCTCCATGAAGGGAAGACCTATGTAGTCAATCATGATTTAATAACATTCTCTTTAGTGAGAACAAATTCATCTCATAGGGTCAACCCTTGATTTTATATGTGTATTTATATGTTTTGGAAATTAAGAAAATGCTAAGAGGGGGGATGAATCAGTATTTTATAAATTTTATCAATCGTTTACCCAATTTAAACACATTCAACAGTATAATAGTCCACCAATCACATAAAATTTGAACACGAGATGTTAACGTGGAAACCCATATGGGAGGAAACCACAAGTTATTTTTTATTATGATGTAAACACAAGCACCAACTCCAAATTACATCAAATTATGTAAGCACCAACTTGCAAGAGACTTTAACCCCCTTTTCTTTGCAAGCACCAACTTCATGATATATAAGCACCAACTTGAAGGAGACTCCAATCCTCTTGGTCTCTAAGCACTTACTTACACATCCTATCAGATCCCTCTTCCAATAATTTTCAAACTCAAATTTGAATCTTTTTAATTAAAGATATCACTGACATGTTTTTTAAATATCATATTGTCTTCCCCTTGCTTTGCAACCACTGGTGTTTCTCTAATTCTTTGGCTCAATTAAGGCTCCTCACAATTAAAAAATATCCCTCACTGATTTTCTCCTTAATCAAAATTATTTTTTCAATTAAGCTTGTAATGCTTCATATCTGCAATCTTCAAATGCACAACAGCTTCATATCTTAACCAATATGCATACAAAACACTTTTCACAACACATTTTTGCATGTTCTCAATAATATCTCTTCAACTTAGCATTCAGTTTCCATTTATTTTACAGTAGTGCAAATCCTTCTCATTATTTCTCACTAACTTTGTTGTTCTTCGTGTCCACAATAGTTTTTATCCTTGATTTTGCATGAGAACAACACTTCTTACATCATCTTAGTTCCTTTTATAGACACTACCACAATAGATTTCCCCTTAAAATAGATGGTAATCTCTTAACTAAATTTTGGCGCCTTAACACCAAATTTCCATTTCATATCCCCTTATTTTCATGCTCCCTAGAGCATATGACCATAGGTCAAGATAAAGGGCTTAAGTTCAAAATGCGCTAAGGCATGGACTCATGCAATTTACCTAATTGTTAAATACACACACTTTCTAAAATATACCCAACAACTCGATTGAAATGAAAGACATAGGAGTCAATTAGAGCACCCCCCCCCCCCCCTCCCCACCCACCACCAATATGAGATTTAACAAGGGGGGAGGGCTCCACAATTTTTCATATATGAAATTTAAAAAACCACCAACTTTTTGGAGCATGCCAAGTGATCCAGTGCACTGATCAAAATATAATGGTGGAGAGGTCACTTTGGGCCCCCCTACCTTTCCAAGATTTAATGGGGGGAGGGTGGGGGGTGGTCTAAAGTTTCATGTTAATGTATTATGGGAAGTGGGAAATGACCATCAATCCCACGGCATGTCACTTCATCATCCTAGCTCAGTTTCCATGTTATTTGTTCCAACCAACAAAGACCTGCCACTTCATCTCTTTGCCACCAGTCATGCCACCTCTCACTCAAAAAAGGGCCAATTAGCCACCAAAAAAGTTCAAATCCACCTTCTACATGTCCTAACCTTAGTGTGCCATGTCATCATCTCCCACATATCTCTTCCAATTCACCTTGCCATGTAATAGGGGATCCACCTAACCCATCAAAACCATGCATGGAATCCATCACTCCAAACTTCGATTTCTCTTCATTATTGGGGATTTATGGAAAGTGTAATATACAATTGCAAATCTATCCAAGAGGGCTATCCAACAAAACACTTTTTGTGTGATTTTGAACAAGTTACTTGTGAACAAAATGTCCTCAAATATACGATATTAAGCTACACATCTGACATTCAACAAACACGAAACACATCAATAATAGCATAAGCATCATGCATGAATACTAAAGAATATCTCCTTGAATTTGAAATCACTTAACATCTATGACTAGACTTGAAATCAATGACAACAACTATTGAAAAATGCAGCAAGAAATTCTCAATTTCATTTTGCCTTGATTAAATTGAGAAAATTTCAATTTCTGCATCAGCAAACAACTTGGATGATGTTAACTTATGCGACATGGCTTGTGTCACCTAGTTTACTCAGTAAATTGAATTTGGAGGAGTTAGAGTTAAGTTAAGCATGTGTGATTGCTAATTTTTAGCAATTAAGGTCATTGATCTAAGGATGTTTTCAGTTAAACTAGTTCCAACTGTTGGAGGAACTAGTGGAGGGTCAAGTTTTGCAGTGGGGCTTCGTTCAAACTTAGTGATCATCTAGTGAATAGATCAATCAGCCCAAAATAGCTAGTTCATGCAAAGAATTCGAGTTCCTTGGGCTTGGTGGAGATTCCAAGGTAGTGTAACATCAGTTTTAGACTAGCCTTGAGTGTACAGGTGTTTCATGCAGTCATATGATCGGCCAAAGGAATTACGCAATTTAATTTTAGGAATTCCCTAAATAATATGGGCCTAATTCCTCAAAGAATAGTGTAAGGAAATAGGAGCTCGAGCCAAGGCAGAAATTCGCTAATTATAGGTCAAATGCCTTCAATGAGCAGAGATATAGGTTAGGAGTTGTAGGGAGAGCTCAGTTGAGAAAATCAATTGTAATACATCTCTATTCATTTGATTAATGCAAGATGAATTAGGGTTTTTAGTAGATTGCTTTCATGAGATAAAAATACTTATTGCGTGTGTGTGATTTCTTAATGCATGTCTAAAAATTTTGCTCTAAATTGTGCAACAATGTCTATAGAGCAGTAGTGCGGGTTTGTGTATTGTGATTTTGATTAAAACTTCATGAGCTGTTGCAAATCCAAAAAAAAAATCTACATGGTATCAGAGAAGGAAACTCAAATTTGTTTCTTAGGATGTTCAAATTTCAAGATCAGTGTTGCAAGATTTCTTTAGAGCTGAGAAGATGGCCTTCAATGCATTAAGAATAGAGTATGCCTTGAAAGGGACCTCTAATTTTTTGATGGAAGGATCACATGGAGGCAGTATTAGATGATAATGCACTGCTAGAATACATCAAGACAGATGTTGCACAACCACCATACCATAATCTAGTCAAGGGGGAAAGAAGAAATATTTTTCAAAAAATAAATGCTTGCATTGTAATGAATTTGGAAACTATTCCATGAAGTATCCACACAAGAAGACAAGCAAGAAGACCTAAGGAGGAGAGGCAAGTGAATCCTTCGCTTCACAGTTTGAGCTTAAATTTACCCTCATTGCATGCATGGCCAACACAGTAATGGGGAGTGTGTGGTGTGGTACTTGGATTGAGCTGTATCATTCCACATGATGGGGAATAGATATTTTTTCATGACCTAGAGGAGAAGGACTTGCAAATGCACATTGAGATGGAGAACGATGGAAGGTACGACACGAATGGGAGTGGTACAGTCACCTTTCAGAGGGATTTGGGCTCCCCCCAGAGGCTCAAGGATGTCATTTTCATTCTGGGCCTAAAGGAAAATCTTGTCTCTGTTATAGTTTTGGAAGACTATGGTTACGATGTGATCTTTATCAAAGGAAATGCATTCCTGAGACATATATCCATAGGTTAGGTGAAGAAAATTAGGGTTCGTGTGAAGAACCTGTACAAGCTAGATGTGGAGGATTGTGTTTCATTTAACATAAAAACGGAGATGGTCCAGAGCCACAATGTCGATGAAATTTTGCATATAAGACTTGGACATTTGCATCATACTGCTTTGAAGATCATGCAGCAGATAACCATAGGCCTCTCGAAAGGATCACGTGACTAGCAGGATGTATGCAAAGGATGTACTTTGCGGAAGGACACAAAATCCACTTTCCATGATTAGGATATAAAAGCACATGCGATCCTAGAAATGATCCACTCTGATGTTTGTGGACCTTTCTTGACAACCTCCTTTGCTAGGCACAAATATTTTGTCATTTTTATCGATGATTTCTCATGGAAGTGTTGGATCTTCTTCATGCGGAAGAAGGATGATACATTCTCCAAGTTCGTAAAATTCAAGGCATAGGTTGATAAAGAAATCAGCAATTAGGTGAAGGCTCTCAGGAGAGATAATGGAGGTGAGTACATGTTAAATGAGTTTAAATTTTTTTGAGCAAAAGAAGGCATTTAATGAGATTTAATAGCACCCCACAACCCATGGAAAAATGGGGTGGCTAAGAGAAAGAACCGTATCATTGTGGGAGAAGAGAGGGTGAAGTTGCTTGACCAAGGCCTACCTCTGCACTTATGGGCCAAAGCATGCAACATAGTAGTATATTTTCACAACCGAAGTCCTCATCAGATTTTGGGCATGATTACATCAGAGGAGGTTTTGTCGAGGAGAAATCTGGATGTGTCACACTTTAGGATTTTTGGAGCCTCTGTCTACTTCCATGTCTCCAAATATGCAAGGAAGAAGCTAGATCTGACAATAGAGTTAGGGGTATTTTTGGGTTACACATAAAATACCCACAACTGTGTGTACTTTCCATCTCTCAAATGATGACATTTTTGTGAAGGATGTAAAATTTGATGAGGATAAAGCGATGCAGTTCTCTATTCAGAGGGATCATCAGATCCCAACAGAAGAGGATATTTTAGCTCCAAAGGAGGAACCTCATAAAGTTGTGGAGTAGCCACAAATTGAGGAGAAGAGAGTGGAGATAGACACTCAATCATAACCAGCCAAAGAAGGCAGGAAAAGAACTAGGGAAGTTGGGAGACTTGTGTAGGATGCGAGGGAGAATGTGGGTGCTCCTTCAAATCAGCGCAGGCAGAGACAGTCACCATATTGGTACACTTTCTACATGGTTCTAATGATTGAGTTTGTAGAGACTGAGCCATCCTATTTCGAGGAAGAAGTAGAGAAACCGATATGGGTTGATGTAATGATGGAACAATATGAATCCATTGTAAAGAAAAATGTGTGGGAAGTGGTCCCAAGATGAGTAGACAAATCATTTGTGGGTTTGAGATGGGTCTTCAAGGTAAAGCATGCAATAGACAGAAACATAGAAAATTACAAGGCTATATTTGTGGCCAAGGGGTACTCTCAAGTTGAGTGGATTGACTATGAGGATACCTTTTATTCTATAGCAAGGTTCTCATCCATTAGATCAATTCCTTCTTTGGCTGGACAGATGGGGTGGAAGATCCACCAAATGGATGTGAAAACAACATTCCTCAATGGAGTTATTAAGGAGGAGGTTTACATCAAGAAACAAAAAGGCTTTGATTCTTTTGATCAAAAATCTCATGTGTGCAGACTCAAGCAAGCGTTGTAGGGCCTTAAGCAGGCACCATGTGCTTGGTAGCCTCAGATCGATAGTTATCTCACCGATTTGGGATTTAACAAAATTGAATTGGATGCAAACCTCTATCATATTTTGGTAGAAGGTAAATTGTTGATTATTGTCTTATATGTTGATGAATTGATTTTAACTGGTGATTAACAGTTGATCATATCTTGCAAGGAGGAGCTTGCAAGAGAATTTGAAATGAAGGACATAGGTCTCATGCACTACTTCCTCAGATTGGAACTATGGCAAGGAGGCAAGTATGTAAATGAGATACTACATAGGTTCTGCATGGAGAGTTGCAAACCTATGGAGACACCTCTAGTGACCAAATAAACGAAAGAGGATGCCACTTTAGGTGAGGAAGTGGATGCCATTGTTTACCGGCAGTTGGTGGGTTCACTAATGTATCTTGTGAACACACTGCCATATATGTGCTATGCAGTCAACTAGTTGAGGCAAGCCATGTTTTGGCCGACCAAAATATTTTGGATGGAAGCTAAGCATGTTCTACGGTACCTTAGAGGCATTACCTAGCTTGGACTATGGTACAGACGGACAGAGGGAGTGAAGCTATGTGGCTTCACAGATGTAGATTGGGTGGGGAGTCCATTAGACCGAAAGATTACATCAAGTGGAATTTTCAATGTTGGGTCCACAGTGGTTTCTTAGTACAAAATTAATCAAATATATATGCCAATCAACTCGACAAAATAATAATACATGGTTGAAATTCAAGAATCATGTGAGGTGATCTCAATGAGAAACTTGTTGGATTATTTGATTGTATTATGGATCCAAATGTGATCTATTGTGATAATCATAGTTTCATAAATCTCTCTGGGAATCATGTATTTCAGGATCAATCCAAGCATATAGACATTCGGTATCACCATTTATAGGATTGTGTGCAGAGGCGGATAACAAGATGCTGACATTTTGACAAAGGCCTTGTCAAAAGGGAAGTTTTAGTTCCACATGTG
Organism: Pinus albicaulis; assembly: GCA_034641835.2. NCBI lineage: Eukaryota > Viridiplantae > Streptophyta > Pinopsida > Pinales > Pinaceae > Pinus > Pinus albicaulis. Next base: position 1,115,112,055 of record CM076584.1, read on the forward strand.
CAAGATATGGGTAGTTGATAATCCCCTTCTTGTTGAGATGGAGTGTTGAAAAATGCAGCAAGAAATTCTCAATTTGATTTTGCCTTGATTAAATTGAGAAAATTCGAATTACCACACCAGTATACAACTCATATGATGTTAACTTGTGTGACATGGCTCGTGTCACCTAGTTTACTCTGTAAATTTGATTTGGAGGAGTTAGTGTTCATTTAAGCATGTGTGATTGCTAATTTGTAGAAATCAAGGTCAGTTATCTAAGGTTGTTTTCAGTTAAACTAGTTCCAACTGTTGGAGGAACTAGTGGAGGGTCAAGTTGTGTAATGGGACTTCAGTCAAACTCAGTGATCATCTAATTAAAAGATAAATCAACCAAAAATAGTTAGTGCATGCAGAGAATTCAAGTTCCCCAATCTTGGTGGAGATTCCAAGGCAGTGTAAAATTAGTTGTAGACTATTCTTGAGTGTACAGGTGTTGCATGCAGTCATATGATCAGCCTAAGGAATTGCGCAATTCAATTTTGGAAATTTCCTAAATAATTGAGGCCTAATTCCTCAAGTTAAAACACAAGGAAATAGGAGCTCAATCCAAGGTATAAATTGGCTAAATCTATGTCATAAGCCTTTAGTGAGCAAAGATATAGGTTATGCACTTGCAGGGCGAGCTCAGTTGAGCGAAGCAATTGTAATACATCTCTATTCATTTTATTAATGCAAGAAGCATTGGGGTTTTTAGTTGATTGCTTTCCTTGGATAAAAATAATTATTGTGTGTGTGTGATTTATTATTGCATGTCTGAAATTTTTGTTCTAAATTATGAAATAATGTTCGCAAAGCAATAGTGTGGGTTTGTGTCTTGTGATTTTGATTAAAACTTCATGAGTACTTGCAAATATACACCAGAATTTCTACAACAACTACCAACATACTCGAGAATATCTCCCTTTGAAATTTATTGAAACACCACCTAAAATTTCTGGTCATGGATGGATTTTGAGCTTGGATCCCCCTATTAAGTTGAAGAAACTTTCATCGTCTACTCAATCTCCACCTTTGAATGTGAAGTGTTAATGTCTTTTTTTTCTCCTGTTAGCTCCCTTTATTACTAGTTTAGTACCTTATTGTTATTAGTGTAGCCCCCTTATTGTTATTGTTGTACCCCTGTAACCCCAATATTTTTATTATTCTGCCCTTACATTGTTATTGTTAGGTCGGCTAGGATTATATTGTGGGACCATGGACTCCTATATATAGAAGGAGGTTTTGGTCATTTGTATCATCCAAGAATTGTTCATTTATGTAATGTATTGGAGGTTTCCCCCTCAAAGTGGCTGATTTCTAAAGCGTTGATCTCTCTTCTCTTCTATTTTTGGAGCTGGTTTCATAACATTTGGTATCAGAGCTTTGGATTCTAGGGTTTCGTTGCTCCAAACAGGTCATCGTGGAATTTTCGCAATAAATTTTTTTCTACAAAGGTTCAGAAGCTGAAATTTGTACAACGCGAAGCCGAAATCCTAAGGAACATCCCGTAAAAATTTCAGATCTTGTTTCACAACATTTTCGGAGATATAATCTGGGGAAGTTAAGGTTTTTCAGGCTCCCGAATTTCAACTAAAACAGGTCATCATGGAATTTTCACTATAAATTTTTGTATATGAAGTTTCAGAAGCTGCAATTTTTACAGTGTGAAGCTGAAATCCTGAGGAACCTCCTGTAAAAATTTCAGATCTTGTTTTGCAACATTTTTGGAGATATGATTTGTGGAAGTTAGGATTGTTTCATTCTCCCGAATTTCATCTCAAAGAGGTGGTCGTGGGAAAAACATCATAACCCTCTCTCTGAGCATCGGATTGGAATTATGTAAAAAAGTGGCTGCAAGAACACGGACTATAGTTTTTCGATATATCAATTTCAGACCCGAAGTAGGAAACAGTGACACGTGGCAAGTCGTACAATTTCACTCTACTGAACCAGTCCATAATTAGGTCATCATGGGAGATTAACTTTGTCTTGAAGAATCCAAATTAGGTCAGACCTGTGGCATTGGAAAGAAGATTCAGAGGGCTAATTCAAGGCTAAATTTCAAATATTGAAGATCCAAAATCATAGAGATAATTCAGTTCAATATAGAGCTCCTCAAAAGTAAGATAAAGGTGTGTATTTTTTTCAAACTACATAAGTATCGTTTGAAAAAAAAAATTTATTTTTAATTTATTCCAAGGATATATTGAAGAATAGATATCAGCATTGGGTTCTAAAATTCCCCCTAAAAATAATTCAACACCCATTAAGCCTTCAGAAGGCTCTACTATGACTCATGAAAATGAAGAAACACAACATGAGATATCAAAATTACAAGAGCAAGTGCACCAAATTTTGTGATCGCAAAGAGAAACAAAAAATGAAATGGAAGTTTTGAAGAAAGGCATGGAAACTAAGATGGATGGTTTGAAGAAAGGCATGGAAGCTAAGATGAATGGTTTGGAAGCTAAGATGGATGGCATGGAAGCTAATATGGATGACATGGAAGCTAAGATCCACGAAAAAATGAAAAACAACATGGAAAACATGAAGAATGATATAAAAGTAGACATCGAAGGTTTGGCAAAGTTGATACAAGAAATGTTTCCAAATGGCGAAAAGATAGCAGAGGAAATTCATAATGAGAAAAAAATAAATGTTAATTGTGATTTCATAAACTCTAATGTTGGATGGAAGAACCACCATATTCCAAAGATGGATATGAGGAAGTTTGATGGCAACGATCCTGTAACATGGATACTACATATGGAGCAATATTTTGATCTCAATAATGTGCAAAACACACAAAAGGTACGCATTGCAACTTTACATTTAGAAAAAAATACATTTGTATGGTATCGATGGCTTTGCTCTCATAAAAAAATTGTCACTTGATCAATTTTTACGGAGGAAATGATAGCACATTATGGGGATACAAAAAGCAACACCTTCTTTAGCCAATTTATAAATCTCAAACAAAAGGGTTCAATGGTGGAGCACATTGAAGACTTCCAAAAATTGAATATAAGGGTAACTGATATTCCAGAGGAACACAGGGTTGATTTCTTCATAGGGACTTTACAGGATAACATCCAACATGAAGTTTGCATTTGGGAACCTGATTCATTGGAAAAGGCATTCAGGTTGGCAAGAAAAATTGAATGTAAAATTATGGAAACAAGGAAGCCTCTCACTCACATATATAAAGATGGAAGTGTTGCTACTCCTAGACTTCCACAACCTATAAGGTTGACACCACAACAATTGGAAGGAAAAAGAGAAAAAGGGCTTTGCTACAGTTGTGATAACAAATACACTAAAGGTCATAAGTGTGCTGAGAAGAAATTATTTTACATAGATTGTGAAGAGGAAGAAGAAAATGAACAAGAATCTTCAAAGGAAAAGGATATACACCAGGAACCAACCCTAGAAGAGGAAGAAATGAGTCCAACCATATTGTGTAATGCATTGGCAGGAATTACCACTCCTCAAACTCTCAAGATAGAAGGACATATCAAGAAGAAAAAGGTAATAGTGTTGATTGATTCGAGTAGTACCCATAATTTTATTCATTGTAAGGTAGCCAAGGAATTGATTTGTTTCCTATACCCAGCACCAGAATTTCAAGTGATGGTTGCAAATGGAGGAACTATAAATTGCTCTGGAAAAAGCCATAATATCAAGCTAACCATGGGGGAATATGTATTGAATAGTCCAATTCTTTCCATTCCCATGGGAGGTGTTGATGTTGTACTAGGAGTACAATGGTTACAATCTAAAACAAAATATTATTTTGGAATTGCACACTTCTCCTTTAGGAGGACACTCGGGATTTTTAAAAACTTACCACAGGGTGAAGAAAGATTTTTTTTGGGATGGCCTCAAATCTGATATTCAAAATTTTGTGGCAGAATTTTTGGTTTTCCAGCAAAATAAAGTTGAGACAATTAATACCCCTGGTCTTCTACAACCTTTATCCATTCCAAGTCAATGTTGGGAGGAGATTTCAATGGATTTTATCATAGGTTTACCTAAGTCCGAAGGAAAGAGTGTCATCATGGTGGTAGTTGATAGACTTACCAAGTATGCACACTTTTGTGCATTATCTCATCCATTTAAAGCAATTACAGTTGCTACTACATTTATGGACACAATTCAAAAGCTACATGTAAATCCAAAGGTTATTGTGAGCGACAGAGATCCCATTTTCACTGAAAATTTTTGCACGGAGTTATTTTCTTGTTTGGGTACTCAATTAGCTCATAGATCATCTTATCATCCTCAATCCGATGGTCAAACTGATATAGTGAATAAATTTTTGGAAGAATATCTTCGTTGTTTTATATCTGATAAAAAAACACAATGGGTCAAGTGGTTACCTCTCGCTGAATGGTGGTATAACACTTCCAGCCATACTGTAGCAAAAATGACCCCATTTATGGAACTTTATGGATATCATCCACCATCCATCACATCATATTTAAGATAAAATTCTAAGGTTCAAGTAGTAAAATATCACATCGAGCATCAAAAAGAAGTTCTCCAACTCTTAAAGGATAACCTAAATTTGGCACAAAATCGAATGAAACAACAGGTAGGTCAACATCGCAGTGAGAGAAGTTTTGATGTAGGAGACTGGGTATTTTTATGGCTACAACCATACAAACAAATGTCCCTCAAGCAATCTAAGAAGGATAATAAATTATTGCCAAATCACTATGGTCCTTACAAGGTGTTGCAAAATATTGGTACTATGGCATACAAATTGGAGCTTCCTGCTTCTTCGCGAGTGCATCCAGTTTGCCATGTTTCATGCTTAAAGAAGGTTGTAGGTGAAAATATTCCAGTTCAAACAATATTTCCAGAACTTGATGAGGAAGGAAAAAACATATTGGAAGCTGAAGTGGTCATGGAAAAAAGAACTCGACAGCTACGAAATTGATCAATTTTAGAGTATCTCATCAAGTGGAAGAACTTACCCACTGAAGATTCTACATGGGAGGATGAGAATTTTATATAGAAGCACCCAGAGCTACTCAAGCATTGAGGACAACACTTTTTTGAAGGAGAGGGCATGTTAGGTCCCTATGTTACTAGTTTAGTCCCTTATTGTTATTAGTGTAACCCCCTTATTGTTATTATTGTACCCCTGTAACCCCAATATTGTTATTATTGTGCCCTTACATTGTTATTGTTAGGTCGGCTAGGATTATATTGTGGGACCATGGGCTCCTATATATAGAAGGATGTTTTGGTCATTTGTATCATCCAAGAATTTTTCATGTATGTAATGTATTGGAGGTTGCCCCTCGAAGTGGTTGATTTCTAAGGCATTGATCTCTCTTCTCTTCTATTTTTGGAGCTAGTTTCATAACATCTCCTCCTGGTTTTGAGGTGTTGATGGTTAACCATTCCCTCGGTTTGAAATCAATGAAAAGGGGGTTTATCTACTCTCCATTTGATCATTCTCCAGGTAAGGGTATTTAGTTATAACCTTGGATATAATAGGTTGTTGATTTTAATTTCTATTGTTGATCATTTTGTCCATTTTACCTGCATGGGCCACCAACTTAAATCAATTGATACCAAAGAAAAATTTCCATTTCACGGTCCTTAGATTACACTCTGCTCCCCCTAAACTCGTACTACTTATACTGATCTTAAATCATCCCCTGATCTTAGTCTCTTTTATTCTCTTTAACCATACAACTATCCTTGGACGTATTTGGAAAACTACCCACTTTGTTGGTGAAAAATATTAGTGAAGAGATGAGTGAGACATCACTCTTGAATTTTTCCTCAAATAATTTAAAGGATCCTTGGCAAGGGACTTGGTGAAGATATCAACAACTTGTTCTTTTATGGATATGTACTCCAACCTCACAATTTGACCAACCAACTATTCTCTAAGAAAATGGTAATTTATGGGGATATGCTTGGTTTTTTAGCGAAGAACGGGATTATTGGATATATTGATAGCATGTGTGTTATCACATATAATTGGAATGGGTTCGTCATAAGTTACCTTTATGTCTTGTATTGTTTTCTTCATCCACAAAATCTAAGTGCAACTTGCTACAGTTACCATGTACTTACTTTCAACAGTAGAAAGTGGGGTAAAGGTTTGCTTTTTGCTCAGTCAAGCCACCAAATGATACCCTAAGAGGAAAGCACCACCACTTGTGCTTTCCCTATCATCTACACTTCTAACCCAATCAGCACTTGTGTATGCAATGAAACAGATGTTTTTTCCCTTTGGATACCATAGACCAAAGTCCATTGTGGCTTTTAAATACTTGTGTTACACCATTTTTTGGTCATCTAACCTGTTACTATTAGATGGACCAAAGTACACCATGTAAGACCAATTTTACCCTAAGTAAAATTGTTTTCACTATGAAAAATAACTTAGTAAACCACATTTATTAAGTTGTTTATGGTCTAAACAGGAAACCCCATGAGGAAATATTAAATAAATCCACATTTTCTTGATTTTCCTCAAGGAATAATTAGTTAAACAACAGTTTAATTAATATTCCTGGTCATATTTCACCCAAAACAAGAAAATTAATTAGATAAATTATTATTTATCTTATTATTTTCTAGGAATAATTATTTAAACCTTATTTAAATAATATTCCTTGTTAAATTTGACTAAATCATTCATAAATAATTAAATGAATCATTATTTATTTGATTATTACTCAACCACATCCTTAAAATAATAAATAAATCATTTATTTATTTATTATTTACAAATAAAGGGATTTGACCCAAGCCAAATTCTTTTTCCCTGCAACAAATGTAATAAAATATTCCATAAAAGTTGGATCTTGATTTGGTTATTAATATTTTAATTATGCACCATTATCTAGACTAACTCAATATTTTGTTATAAATAGAAGGGTTTTTCCATTCACTCACTATCTTTTGTTGCCTAAAGATCACTCTAGATCTATACTTTTGGTCTGACTTTGATCCACCATCATTGTCATATTTTGCTACCATTTTTCTTGTGAGCTCCCTTTGAGTTCCATTTTTGTCTGGGTTTTCTACACCATCAAGGGAGTGGGATTTTAGATCTGAAGTGTTGAGAACTTACAAGAACCCATCCCATTGAGGAGGACTGGTAACATCTTTCTATGTTCTCCTCCTAGGTGTCATAAATAAAAAAAATTCTTTAAAACAATCTTGTCTTGTCTATTGGATGCATGGAGCAACTCTTGCTTTTATTTACTTCTTAAGGTCTTTTAATGCATAGATCTAGAATTTTGTAGCATTTATCTTGGTCAACTAATTACAGATCTAAAGATATTGGCAGCCATATTTGCTGTTAGGGTTGTTTGTTATGCGTGGCTAAAGTGAGCCTTTTTCGTACACTTGCGATTAAGATTCATACTAACAACTGGCGACTCCACAAGGGTTTATGATTACGACCTCTGTCGTTTTTCAGATCCCTACATATCCAGCTGCTTCAAACCCTAAGAATTCTCTTCAGCCTCTTTTTTTGCTTTTCTTGATGTTTTTTTAACCTATAAAACCCTAAAACATTGAAAATTCTAACTTCCATGTGTTTTCGGACCTATTGCGCAGGTGACAGGCATCAGTCGCAGCTGAGACGACACATTCTTCTAAAACCTGCTCCCGAGAGTTTCGGAAGTGCAGGTCACACTTTCTGGGCCAAAACCTGTGACCTGAACCTCCAGGGCACAGAAAACAGGCCAAAACCTGTGACCTCTGCAGAAAACAGGTCAAAAACTATGACTTGGAATTTTTGCAGGAATTTTTCTGAGATTTTTCTGGGTTTGTCTGGGCCTCTGTTCACGGTTTTCTGACCTATTTCTCCACCCATTTTGGACCTGTACTTGTTCTTTTTTGTTCAAAAAAGTGGGAACCTAGCCCCCTAGGGCTTCAGTATTGTCCACCTTTCGTGGAAGAGTTTTAGCTGCTGCAGGTTGTCTGAAATTTCAAAGTGTTCAACCTTTCTTCAGATCTAATCCCTTACCTTCATATCCACTTCAGATTGGCTATTTATCCATCCAAAACACCTCCTTTTAGTTTTGTTTGGGTTTTCCTCTAGGGTCCCCTCGGCTTCCCTCCAAGTTATAGCCTTTCGCCACCTCATTTATAGAAATTTTTCCTCTGATTTTTTGTTGTTTTTCTGCACCTATTTCCAGCAGATCTGACCTTTAGATCATTTTCCCTCCTGACTTTAGATCTATTGGCCATTTTGGTGTGTTTTTTCTAGATTTTTTCCCACCTACAGACTATTTGTTGAGAGGCCCGCCTCCTTGGGTTTAGATTAATGCATAATTAGCTATTTTTTTCTGTTATTTCAATTTCATATACTGTTATCTGCAGGTTTATTTACAGTTATACAGCACATTTTTTCTTTTTCTCTACAAGCTTCTAGGTTTAAAAAATAAAATTTACACACTTAACACACACACCCTAAGTGAAGAATATCTTGGTTATCACCGCCAAGAAAACACTTTAACATTGAAATCAATTGATCTTGCACCTCTCTGCCCTTGTTTCGAAATTGTAATCAGTTGATCCTACACCTCTTTGCCATTTTTGGTCTTTCTTCCCTTTGTGCCATGTTTTTGCCTTCACCATAGCGCCACCAAGGCATTTATCTCAGAGACTTCTTGGCCTTCATCCTTAGTTTCCAGTAGGAATACTTACTCCTCCACGTAGGATTCAAGTTAGTCCTCTACCGAGTCTGCACTGCAACTCATCTTATGGTTCATTGGGTTCCCCCTCTGGTTCCGCCCCCGGTTCTCTCCCTGTCACCTTCACCATGTCTGGTTCAGGACCTAATGCTGGTGCTAGCCCCGTCCCTAATGCTGGGAATAATACTAGTGGGACCACAACAGGAACTACCCTGACTGCTCCCTTGCTCCCATATATAGCAGGCCTCAGTCTTCCTGATTTTAACCAGTTGATCAATGACCCTGTTACACCATTTTTTGGTCATCTAACCTACTATCATTAGATGGACCCAAGTACACCATGTAAGACCAATCTTACCCTAAGTAAAATTGCTTTCACTATGTAAAATAACTTAATAAACCACATTTATTAGGTTGTTTATGGTCTAAACAGGAAACCCCAAAAGGAAATATTAAACAAACCTATATTTGTTTGATTTTCCTGGTTATGTTTAACCCAAAACAAAGAAATTAATTAGATAAATATTTATTTATCTTATTATTTTCTAGGAATAATTATTTAAATCTCATTTAAATAATATTCCTTGTTAAATATGACTAAATCACCCATAAATAATTAAATAAATCATTATTTATTTGATTATCTTCCAACCACTTCCTTAAAATGATAAATAAACCATTTATTTATTTATTATTCACAAATAAAGGGATTTGACCCAAGTCAAATACTTTTTCCCTCCAACAAATATAATAAAATATTCCATAAAAGGTAGATCTAGATTTGGTTAACATTATTTTAATCATGCACCAAGATCTAGAATGACCCAATATTTTGTTATAAATAGGAGGGTTTTTCCTACCATTCTTCACCTTTTGTTGCCAATTATATCACTCTGGATCTAAACTCTTGGTCTGACTTTGAGCCATTATCATTGTCATATTTTCCATTATTTGTTGTGTGAGCTCCCTTAGAGTTCTATCTTTGTCTGGGTTTTCTACACCAACAGGAGAGAGAAATGCTAGTTCTGAAGTGCTGAGCACTTTTCCCCCTCCCGGTAGCATGTATCCAAGATACGGCATGGCTCCTCCTTTTGCCCAACCTCCTTTTTACCACAATGTTACCCAACCTCCTTATTATCAATATTTGCAGCCTGGTGCTCCAGCTCCTCTAGCATTAGCACCCCCACCTCCCTTGCCTTCTCAACCCCAGCAATAGCAGCCACCTCCCCCTCAGGCGCAGGTGTATGCACAGCAGGGCGTGACTAATATTCCTCCTTCCAAAAAGAAGAGTAAAGGCACTCAAAATCAATCTTCCCGTGGTAATCTTGGACCTAATCCTCAAAATAATGCACCTAAAACTGTTAACCAACAATAGGGCACTCAACCCAAGCAGGACATGCATGTTCACACGAACAAGCCTTGTTCTTGTTGTGGTGTTTATGGTCATTACACGCACGATTGTCCTCTTTTACCACATATGAGGCAGATGTGGGAGTCTCAAGCAACATTGCAAGGATAGCAAGCCTCCCCTTTCATCCCTCCCAATGCTATGCCTAGTCAGCCGGCTGTGTTTACTAATCCTTTCGCTCAGCAAGGATTTGTGGCTACCCAACCACCTGAAGGTCAAGCGGCCACTCAACCTCCTCCATCTGGTACCTCTGATTACCAGATTCTCATGATGAACTCTGACCAACCTATCACCATAGATCTAAACCTTCAGACTCGGTCCCGTCAGTACAACAAGCCTCCCGCTACGTCTGTCCCTGAGCCCCCTTCTTCAAGTTCTAAATGAGCCTCTTTCAACAACTAATGGTCATTTGTAGATCCCTCGGCCTAAGGTAGAGGTTCATACCAAGATCCCTAAGGGACCACTACGCCAAAACGCTGCTTCTGGAAAAGTTGCCCATTCGTATAGTATAGTAGATGATTTGGCACAATCTCCTATTACCATCTCAATGCTGGAGCTCCTCCAGTCGTGACCTTCACAATGAAAAGCTCTACTATCTACCATGGGAACTTTAGATCCTTCAGATGATATATTGATCGTCTTCAATGTTGATCAGTCAGAACATCCTCCTCTTCCTGCTTCCCTTGCCTTCCAAATCCCAGTCAAGATCCGAAACGCCAACGTTTCGCATTGTATCATTAATGAGGGGGCATCCACCTGTGTGATGTCTGCTTCAGTTTGGAAGCAACTTGGATCACCTGAGTTGGCCCCTTCCACGATCACTCTTTGAGCATGGGATGGCCACGCCTCCTAGCCCATTGGCCTATTCCACAATTTTCCTATTACTCTTACAAGCAAGACTATTTGCATTGACGTAGAAGTCATTGACACCCCCTTAGATTACAACATTCTATTGGGTCGTAGTTACACCTATGTGATGTCTATTGTACCATCTATGGTCCACCGCAAGATGTCCTTTCCCCATAATGGAAATATAGTCACCATTGACCAGTTGACATATTACGAACAGAAGTCTTAAACCTCCCCTGAGTCCATCATATCTTCGGTGGCCAATAAGTAAACTGTTGACCCTTTGACCAGTGTCTCACCCAAAGTTTATAAATACTCCTCTTTGCTTGGTACATTCCCTGGTCTTCCTCCTCCTATCTCTGATCCTATCTCATCGAATGTTTGCATAATGCAATCGTCTCAGGCTTCCCTCAAGCGGCCCACTTCGGCTAGTCAGTAGCTTCTCCCTCCACAGCCTACTCCTAGACCTTCGATTCAGCCTCCTATACCTCCTCCTCCTAGCCCTTCACCTACAGTTGATATCCATTAGCCTCTCTACCCTCCTGGAATGGTTCCTCCTAGCCTTAACCATCTCGGAGCCGTCCCGCCTAGCCATTACCCCTCTGGTCAGATACTGTTCCTAGCTCCCCCTACTGGAGTGTTCTTGGTACCTGTCATGGCTACCCTATCTCTTCCCAACTTGACCCTGGGGATTCCTATCTGGTACCTTGATCCCCCAGTTGCTACCCCACCTGGTCAAACCAAACCTTATATTGATTTGACCCCGATTTAACCGGTCCCCATGACCCCTCCCTCTACTACAGTGCCTCAACCACCTCAATAGAAACCTCCTCCTGTTGCGACAGCTTTGGGTAATGGGGGAAAAGCCAGCAAGAAGGCATCTAAAGACAAGTCTGCCCCAACAGACCCTACCCCTCCTCGGTCGCCAAAGCATACTATCCAGTGTGCTTTGTGTGATGTTGTCGGTCATGCCACCCATAATTGTCCTGAATTTCCTCCTCTCAAGCCCATGTTTAATTTCGTGTTCCCTGATCCTATGGTCCTGGAAACCTTTTTTCCTTCCTTGACTATAGTCAATAACCCCAAGACTATTCACACCAACCACCCCTGTGCTTTGTGTGATCTCCATGGCCATTATACCCACCTCTGTCCCTGCCTCGAGGTGAGCGCAACGAGTCCACCACTCCCTTATTTGTGTGTTTTGATTTAGCAGAACTAGAGGACACATCCACTCCTATTGACATTCCCCCTCCGGATGTCGAAATGACAAATTCTTCGGCCACTGTCCACTACCTGTCATCATCTATGAGATCCTTGATGGAAGACCCCCTAGGCCTTCCCCTTCTGTTTCGCCTGACCTCCCTTTAGCGATCACCTTGGGTTCAACATCGGTGGATCCTTCATCTACTTGTTTTTCTGTCACCCCTTGTGATGATGTGCATGTGAACCTCTCTTCTCATGATGATGAGTCAAGTAGCTTCGCTGCACAACATGGTATTTTTTCCGCCAGTCACCCCATCTTCTATTATGATGATGAAATTATGGAAGTAGTCACCACCCCTGACTTTATCTATCCCCCCTTACATCAAACCCATGCATTCAAACCACATACACCTTGTTGCCATTACATTGACACCCAATGTTTGGGTAAGGGGCACCCATATTTGAGAGACCGGGAGAAGCGATTCTCCACAACTCTCCTAGTGTATCTGGTCGTGTTGACTCTAGTACCATCATTCTTCCCCATTCAGAAGAAACTCTAGAGTCCAAATTCACTTTAGATCACTCTAGGGATGATACCCCTCATCATTCCTTCATCTTACATCAGCAACCCAGTCCCCTAGACATTTTTGTTGACCAACCTATGAGTTTTCTAGGAGAGCACCAGTTCATTATCTCCAAATACACTCTTTGGGATAGTGACACCATGTATGCCAACCCAAAAATTTAAGTCCATTTGCTTCACATATGTAGTACCCATAGAGATTGGTAATCCTCCATTCCCTTTCTCGAACTGCATAACCATAATGAAAACAAATGGCGCACCACATCATAAAAACTTGTTTAGATTCCCTCTTTCTAAATACATTTTGGCATGACCATAACATGCCTGGGGGCACCTATGCCCCTCAACCATAAAAATCCCAGATCTCAACCAAAAACAACGCTGAAACCCCCTTTCTCTAATAGGTCACATTTTTTAGGTCATTTCCTGGTACCCAGGTCGCAGAACAGACCCAAAAAAGTGCAACCTAACCTGTTCATGAGATCTATGTGCCTAAACTGAAATTTTAATACACTGAAATGAAATAGTAGGGTTAGGCCTCTTACCTACAACTAACGGATCTCTATTCCAATGGTAGATTTTCTCACTACGATCGACTCAAGATTTAGGGCCTTCTCTCCTATCTAAATTCACCACATCTACACTTGCAAATGAGTGAATTTAGAGGGAAAATGCCTTATTAAAAGAGAAACCCGAGATTTTTCTTTCGCCTGCTGTGGCCAAACCATAGCTCACTTTGAAAAACCATCTATACCGTTGGAAAGCTCTCACCGAGCCCTAAAATAGGTATCTGTTAGTTTTTTGTGATTTGATACTTCACCGGGACACATTTTTTCCAAGAAGGGTCACTTCACCACTCCTCAAAATCGAATTTCTTCACTTGCAACACTTGTACTTGGGGCACCACTTTGCCTCGATACTTGTCCATGATCGTGTTGATTTTCGTCATGAGTAACCATCTTGTACTCATGTTTTTATGGTCCCCATTGGACCTTTTCTGTGTGGCAACATCATCGAGTCGCCCTTTTTTAGAGCATTTGAGTTGAGTCATCATCGCATCCATGGAGTCTATCTCGAGTCCCTTTTTAATCCGCTATAGTCCTCCATCCTTCATTGCTTGGTTCCTCTCTCATGTCGCACATTATGGCCTTCAATCCTACTGTCCCATATCCCTTATGATATTGTGTTAGTCGCTGCCAGGTCATCCATGCCCTTTATGCTCTAACAAGGGAAGTCGTATGTCCGCTACTCAGTACCCCCCTTTCATCATCATCCCTGGTTTCAGTCTGTCAGTCACTCTAATATTTTCTCTTGTGCCTTAGTTGAGGATCCCTTATTGCCTCACCTATGGCAGACCTCCTTCTGTCGATATGAGATCATTCATTCTAGAAGACAGGTCTAGAGGGCGGTGTACCTTGGTTCCAGCTTCCACTCTTGTTCGGTGCCTCAGATCCGACAAAGGGACTCCTTATTTCCCTTTGACTTGGTTTTTTCTTAGCTCCAGCTCCTTTCAACATGATCGAGATCCATATACTTGATGGTTCAGTGATGCAGCAAATGATACCAGCGATTCTTGGGGGTGTGTGAGATGTTTCAGCCCTCATGAGCGGGTGGCCCTATAGGTAGCCCCCCACATGCCTGGATGACCTCTTCATTACAGCCTTTGATGCAGCTCCATATATTTGACGATGTCGGCCTCAGCTGCTTGCAGCGCCTTTTTGTTTGCATGTATCAGTCAAATTTTCATAGCCCTTTCTTGTTTACAGGGGAATTTGGGTTGTATTTGTATTTCATGTACTCAGACATTATTGTATAAGTCCTGGCTATTATCCCAGGCACAGTATGCATGTGGGATTCATTATCATATTTTTATCTGGCTCATGTTTATGCCAACATGTACTATATAGTTCAGTACCTTGTTTACTGGACACATTATTCTTTTTACTTTGTCTCAACGGGCATAGGTATGCCTCCCCCGCCGCCTATAGCATAGGTACTCACTCATAAAAGAGACTAGTGACACCTGTAAGTCTCACCTCCTCAAGGTATAGTCCTCTATCTCTTTGGTCTACCTTATATTTATCTCTCTCTGACTTCCCATTCGGTGTCTAGTAATTGAGTTCTTACAACATACTTCGGTCATACGATTAGCTCCTAATGCTCGCACGCTAGGGGGAAATATGTTACACCATTTTTTGGTCATCTAACCTGTTACTATTAGATGGACCTAAGTACACCATGTAAGACTAATTTTTCCCTAAGTGAAATTGCTTTCACTATGAAAAATAACTTAGTAAACCACATTTAGTAAGTTTTTTATGGTCTAAACAGGAAACCCCATGAGGAAATATTAAATAAATCTACATTTCTTTGATTTTCCTCAAGGAATAATTAGTTAAACAGCAGTTTAATTAATATTCCTGGTCATATTTAACCCAAAACAGGAAAATTAATTAGATAAATCACTATTTATCTTATTATTTTCTAGGAATAATTATTTAAACCTTATTTAAATAATATTCCTTGTTAAATTTGAATAAATCATTCATAAATAATTAAATAAATCATTATTTATTTGATTATTACTCAACCACATCCTTAAAATAATAAATAAATCATTTATTTATTTATTATTTACAAATAAATGGATTTCACCCAAGTCAAATTCTTTTTCCCTCCAAAAAAATATAATAAAATATTCCATAAAAGTTGGATCTTGATTTGGTTAATAATATTTTAACTATGCACCAATATCTAGACTAACTCAATATTTTGTTATAAATAGAAGGGTTCTTCCATTCACTCACTACCTTTTGTTGCCTAAAGATCACTCTGGATCAATACTCTTGGTCTAACTTTGATCCACCATCATTGTCATATTTTTCTACAATTTTTCTTGTGAGCTCCCTTTCAGTTCCATTTTTGTCTGGGTTTTCTACACCATCAAGAGAGAGGGATTTTAGATCTGAAGTGCTGACGACTTACAAGAACCCATCCCATTGAGGAGGACTGGTAACATATTTCTATGTTCTCCTCCCAGGTGCCATAAATACAAAAAATTCTTTAAAACAATCTTGTCTTGTCTATTGGATGCATGGAGCAACTCTTGCTTTTATTTACTGCTTAATGTATTTTAATGCATAGATCTAGATTTTTGCAGCATTTATCTTGGTCAACTAATTGCAGATCTAAAGATATTGGCAGCCATCTTTGTTGTTAGGGTTGTTTGTTATGCGCGGCTAAAGTGAGCCTTTTTCGTACACTTGCGATTAAGATTCATACTAACAACTTGAAAGTCCTCTTAGTAGTAAGAGATTACTTTGTTTGGGGGATTAATATTACCTTTTCAACTACACCAATAGCTTGCATAATGTATGGACTCAAGGCTATTAGGTACAAGAGGCTTCCAATCATTGATCTAAACATTGTTTGATTTACTTTTGGTGACTCGTCATCTTTGTTGAGTTTACATCTAATGACCATAGGAGTATTGATAAGTGAGCATTCTTCCATTCTAAATTTCTTCAACATTTATTTGAGGTACTTTCCTTGGGAAATGAATATATCTTTTGTTGATTGTGTAATTGGTAAGCCAAGGAAAAATGAGAGTTCCCCAAGCGTAGACATCTCAAATTCAACTTGCATGTTTGTTGCAAATTTTTTGGTAAGTAAATCTGCATCACTACCAAAAATGATGTCATCAACATATCAACATAAACAATAATAACTAAAAGATTATCATTTTCAGATTTGATATAAAAATTACTATATTTTGTCCATTTTTTGAAGCCTTGTTGTTGTAGGTGTTTATTTAATATTGAATATTGTTCCTTGGGTTCTTGTTTTAATCAATGTAATGTCTTTTTCAGCCTACACACTTCCTCAAAATTGTTTGAAAGCTAAAAACCTTCTGGTTGTTCCCTATAAACCTCTTCTTCAAGCTCACCATTCAAGAATGTTGATTTTACATCCATCGTTTAAACTTTGAAATTTTTGTGATAGACAAATTCTAAAAACATCTAATTGCCTCTAACCTTGCTACAAAAGCAAAAGTTTCTTTAAAATATATTCCTTCAACCTAAGAATAATGTTTAACACTAATCTGCTCTTATTTCTAACCACTTGTCCATCCTCATTTAATTGTTCCTAAAAACCCATTTTTTGCAAATCATCATTTTTGTTTATTGTTCTTGGAACTAATTCCTAGGTCTAAAATTTCTTAGTTTAATCTAATTCCTCATTCATATATTTTATCCAATGCTTATCTTGACTTGCCTGAGAAAAATATTTGGGCTCAATCATGGACAACATGGCAATATGTGTTTAACTGGAGGTATTTATTAGCTTTGTTCTTGTTTGAACTACTACTTATCACCAAAAATTTGATTTGCAGGGCGATTCTTTTGTACATACCTTAAGGGGGTTTTTGGGTGAGTGCACTCTTCCTATTCTTCCTCTTCTCTTGATTCTCCAAGTTGTTAAGATGCATATTCACTATTGGTCTGATCAGGTGGGATGATAAATATTGGTTGCATGCTTTTGAGAGGTAACTCCTCATCCACCTTCACATCAATGTTGTCAACTATTTTGCTTAATATTTTATTGTAACATATGTAGTATGTGCTCTTAGTTGAATATCCTAAGAATGTCCCTTCATCAACTCTAGCAGCAAACTAATCCAAATTGTCATCATTAGTTTTGATGCAATGCTTATTGCCAAAGACTTTGAAGTGCTTTATTGAGGTTGGTTTTCCATACCAAAATTTGTAGGGAGACTTGTTAATATTAGGCTTTAGGTGTCATTTATTCAAAATATGGATTTTTATATGAATATTTTTAGTAAAAAATTTATTTGGAATATTTCTCTCATCCAACATAGCTCTAACCATATGTTGCTTTGATCTATTTTTCCTTTTAGCCGCACCATTTTGTTATGGAGTGTTCGCAATTGTGAATTGTATTTTTATGTTAAGTTATTCACAAATATTAACAAACTTATTTGATGTAAATTTCCACCCTTGTCTGACTTTAGAAAACTTAGTTTGCAATGAGTTTGGCTTTCAGCCAAGGCTTTGAAGATCTTGAACTTTTCAAACACTTCAGACTTCTCCCTTAAAAATGCAACCCAAGTTATCTCGATATAATCATCAATAATAAACATAAAATATTTCTCACCACTTGGGATCTCAGTTCTTGAGGGCCCACATAAGTCCATATGAATTAGTTGTGGAGGCCTAGTAGATAAATTTTCTTTGTTCTTGAACGGAACTCAAACTTGCTTTACAACTCTGCCATGCTTTACAAATTGTATTGTTGGGCTTAGAAATTTGTGGCAAGTCCCTTAAAAAATCATTTTTGTTGAGCTATGCAATATAGTCAAAGTTCCCCTGAATATGGGTGACATGGCATGCTCGTGCAAAACCAGTTCATCCCATGCACAGGCTGATGGAGTCATGCACTGATAGCTCTAATCTGATGCGAAACCTCCACTCTACAATCATTTACATGAGCTCCATGATGCACCTGATCAACTGCCACACCCTAAATCACATGCCACCCCATGATAATTGTCCCAACTTGCATTTGCGATTGTGTCATCAAATCGCATAGCATCTGCGCTTATGCCACAAGTCTTCAAAAGGCGAGGTCTCTTCCCATTGTGTCATCCCCTTGCTGCTCATGCTAGCCTTCAAAGCCCTCTTCACCCCCCTTGCCATTATGTTCCTGCCTCAGTCTCTCTGCGTGTTCCACCAGCTACGTGTCATTCCTCTTATGCATCTCCATATTGGTGCCAATTAGTTGGGTACCCACCTTGTTGCTCTCCTCAAGGCTGCGCACTCCCCGTGGTGTTCCCACTAACTGCGTGCCCCCCTTTGGTTTTCCTCACCTTTACAGATTCACCCTATTGCGCGCATTCAAAGGCGGGATCCCTCGTTGTTCACCCCCTACCCGCAAGCTCCCCTGTTGCACAGTTCACAGTCGCGTACATCCCTGCTCCACTTCTCTGTTAAGCGCTCCCCTAAAGAGCAAGTCACCATCAGTAGACCAGCCCCCACCTCTCTATCACTTCAAATCACCATGGCTCTGCGCCAATGCCTATATACCATCAGGGGTAGCCAGAGAGGCGCATTCTCAGGATGCTATCAGCAAGGCCAAGACAATCGTCTGGAATCCATCGAGGGCTCCCATTCTAGCAGCTGTGACAGGGAAGCACCTCAGCGCTATGAGAGTACCCCGGAGGAGACCGCCCTAGCCCAGGAGCATCATAGGGGTAGAAGGGGTCCCAGTAAATCCACCATTGTGCAACCAGTGCAACCTACTCCACGTAAAATTGGGCCTCTCCCGGTACAGCAGGCCTCATGGGAGGACACTGATGTGTGGATCATGGACTTGGAGGGTGTCTGGACGCGTGTCCTTGATTTTGAGTATCCAGTCACACCCATACTCTGCACAGCTGCCACAAATCCATCGCACGTGCCTTCTGCTGAGGAGGAGGCCGTAGCGTAGGAGTACAGATGCCGTATCGAGGATGAGGACCCTGTATCTGAGGATGATGAAGGAACACCTTGACTGCATAGTTGCTCGGCTCTTGTTTGCTTTTTGTTATTTCAGCACATATTATGATGTTTTGCTTTCTCAAGTGTCATGGCACACCCTGTAATTTTTTACTGTATGACGCTATCTAAGGGTTGGTTTCCTCCCAGGAGGCAACCCCAAACCTACGCTACACTGAAAACATCTAAGGCTAGGATTTGAAAAGCACTGCTTACCATCTCAGCCTGTCGCATATGTAAAGTTTCTCTTTCATTTAATATAGTTTAGCCTAAAATACCAAAAAAAAATATAGTCAAAGTTCAAGTGTCCCAACCTTTTTTTCTGTAACCAGCTCTCATCAAGCTTCCCAAAGAAACATTTCTCATTTCCTTCATTTAGTATGTATACATTACTTGGTGTTCTTATAGCCTTTGGCACTAATTTCCCTATGTTTTAAGTTTTTATTTCACATCCTTTGGAGTGAAAGGTGACATCATACACTTGGTCACACATTTGGCTTAAACTAAATAGGTTTTGCATGAGTCCATCTACAAAGAGAACATTTTAAGCCTAACCTCTTCCATTTTTTAAGATAATTATGCCTTTGTCCATGATCATTCTTGGGGCATAATTTCCAATGCCTTATCTTCTCTTAATGACAATAATTTGTTCTTATCACTAGTCATATGTTTAGAGCATCCATTTTCCACATAACAGAGACTACCTTTGTGATGTAGTGGATCAATAAAATGCTCAAAATTCAAAGTGATCGAAATGGCTCGAAACCAGTGCCAAAATGTAGATCTTGTTCCCCTGAATGCAACACAACTCGTTTCACTCAAAACTGATATTATATTCTCTCGATATTGCGTTCTGACTGATTTTCCAAACAGCTAAAATTTTAAAAATGAAGTTGCTAGGATGCCCAGTCAACAGTCTGTACGCTGAATAGGAAATGATTGGGTAGTTGAATGTGTATTCCATCTTCCAATGGTTTGGTTAAATGTTTCACATCATGGTTTGCTTTTTAATGGTGAAATTTGATTGGTTTGGGGCTCGTTGAGGTGGTCTAATCAAGAGAGGCTACGTGGGTCATTGGGTGGTTGCCATGTGGCCTCCGGATATTGGTGCAAAAATATTTTGGGTCTCAACCGACCTCCAAAGGATTTAAAAACACAACCTACCAACCGGCAGCACAACATTCCACTGGTCCACCGCACTTGTTCCTTGATATACATTGAAGTTGGGTAGTATTTAAACTTTATGGTAAGTGGTGTTGCGGTTTGGGTTGAGGTTAACCCCTGGCCCCCAGTCCACCCAAGCCACGACACATGGTGATCATCCAAGGGAGTGGGGTTAACCCCAGCCCTAGACCAAAGTTCAACACATATACAACAGCAGCCAACAACCAGTCAACCGACGGGAACCACGGTGATAACACCACATCACACCACAGTTGAAACGGGGGTTTGGTTAATGTTGTGGAAAAAAGTTTGAATGTTAACCACCGGCGATATTAACCCAACCATGAGCCAACTCCAGTTCTCGAGAAGGGTTTAGATATTGGTGGGAATCGTTCAAACCAACCCGATACGACGACACTAATTGTGCCAAGTGTTGCTATTTTATCAGTTCGTGGGATATTAGACATATTAATGAAGAAAAAATTTGCACCTGAACTAGTGTGAACCTCACCAGCGTGGGGTAAAATTGTCACCCCACGTGGCCGAAAAAGGCATGAAATGTAGAACAAATAGAAATTGGGTGCGAATTGGAGGACAATTAGCAAGAAAACTTCTCTAGAGCTTAACTCAGATAGTTTTTGACCTTTTTGAGTGAAGAAAGAGCCTAGCTAGTGGTTTTTTACTATTTTGGAGCCATTGGAAATAGTATTTTTTCATTCTGAGCACTGCAAATTGATGTAAACACATATTTTTGAGCATAATGAAAGAGGCCAAACATTGGAAGTTAGACCAGGAGTTGTAGCCCAAGAGGGGTGAACTCCTTCATCATTTGTTGTTTTATATTTGTTGTTATGGTACTTTTGTCTCTTTTATTTCTACAAAATTGAAATACAAATCATCTTTTACGTGTTGATATAATTTATATAATTGCATAAAAAACCCTAAACATTCCACTTGCAAATTTAATAAAAAACCTTCAAGTTTACATATACAGATCAATTTGGTATCATAGCTTTGGTTCTTTGGTTGTATTGAGGGTTTAATTTTGTTGCAATTGTTTATGATGCTTAAAAGCTTGAAGTTAAAAAGAGGAGAAGGAAAACTTGTGGGAGAAATTCCTCAAGCTAGTTCAAGGAGAGCACATTTTCCATAATCTATACCACTAGTTTCACCTCAAGTTTCACCAAAAGCCTCATGAGTCATGGCACATCAAGGAGAGCCTGATAATACGAATGAATATAAGAAGGCTTTTAGGAAATAATTCTTTGACATGACTGAGATGGTGAAATTTTTATATGACGAGAGGAATTCAAGGTTGCAAAAAGCTGAGAGATCAAATCCTCCAAAGGGAGATGGAGGAAATGGAGACAAGCCTCCAAAAGGGAATGGAGGTAATGGTGATAAACTACCTCCAACTCCGCCTTTCTCCTCACCCTCATATTCATTATAATCTTCATCTACATCAACCCCTTCACAAACACCTCCACATTCTCCAAAGGGACATGGTAAAACTCCATTTTTGAAACTTGACATAAAGTTTGAATTTCCTATGTATAATGGAGAAGTAAATGCTAAGAAATTAGATAATTGGGTTCATTAGATTGAATTGTATTGCAGGATACAAAGGATCAAGGATGATGAAACCAAAATTTGGCTTGCTTCATTAAGGTTGGAAAGTGCAACACTCATTTGGTGGGAAGCAAAAACACAAGACGACGTCAAGAAAAGAGGTAATAGTATAACTTCTTGGAATGATTTTGTTGCTGCATTAAGAAGATAGTTTTATGAAGAAAGCTTTGGACTATCCACGGTTTTATAAAACAATGGTCCATTGTTGTGACCATTGTTTTATAACACTGTGGATAATCCAGATATTTCTTCATTAAACGATAACCACGGAAGCTTGAAAACCATAAAGATAGTTTTATCCTTTAGCATACATGCAGAAATATATCATGGGTTGGAAAAACTTTACGCAATAAAAGTGTCAAAGTGTGAAAAGTTATACCCAAGAATTTATAAGGAGAGCATTGATATTGGGTGTAGATTTATCCTCTCAAGACACTTTACTCAAATATATTGGAGGTTTACATAGCTACCTGAGACACACTATTCTCATGTTTAACCCTATAAATTTAGATGATTTATGTGTACATGCAACACATCTAGAAGTAAGAGGGAAAAATGTTCCATAAGAGGGTAGAAAAAATCCATTTAAAGGTGTAGACAAAGAAAAGGGTAAATTCAAAGGAAAAGGGAAGAAAAATTCTTCCATCAAGAAAGAGGGAGAAAAATTAGCATGCAAATATTGTTCAAAGGAAGGTCACGATGAAGATCATTGTTGGAAACTTCATCATGAGATGAGACCCAAAAATTTTAACAAAGGAAAACAAAAGACAGTTGTAACTACACAACATGATTTAGGATCTGATTCGGGAGATGAAACAAAGGTCACAACTATGGGATTGAAAGGTAAGGAATCCATTGCTAGTACTAGTTCTTCAAATAGCCACAATGAAACTCAAAATGAAAAAGAAAGAAGAAATCTTTTCCATATTAGATCTATCTCAAAACATAACAAAATTGATACTCTATTTGATAGTGGCTCACAAGCAAATCTCATTTCTAAAAACATTGTCAAAATTTTGAATTTGGAAACCATTCCTCATCCTAAACCTTATCCTTTAGGTTGGGTGTGTGACAATTCAAAGTTGCAAGTAACTAGAACATGCAAACTGAAATTCTCCATTACTGTAAACTTCATTGACGAGGTAGAATTTGATGTAGTGCCATTATACGTATGCGGTATTGTTTTTGAAAGCCCATATATTTATGATAGAAGAGTTAGCTTTCATCGCCATGAAAAAAACTATCATTTTTTTAAATATGGTGTTGAGTACATTGTTAGAGCACATCGCAAGAAACTAAACCTTTCACTTGTGAATGTTTTGACAAATTATGAGACTTGTTAACTCTAGCAAGAACTTTTTACTTTTGATGATCAAACCCAAGAATGATATTGAGAATCAAGCCTTTCAAGGTTGTGATACAAAGTTTAATCTGATTTGGTTGAGGTTGGTAACCAGTATGATGAGATTTTTCAGGAGCCTGAAGCATTTCCTCCCAAAAGAGGAATCCAACTGCAGCAAGATTGTCCTCTTCCTAACATTGGCATGTACAAGATGTCAATGATGGAAAATGTAGAAATTAAAACAAAAATCCAAAAGTTGCTTGAAAAGGGGATCATCCAGCCAAGCACATCGCCATGTGGTTCACCTATTGTTTTAGTGTGTGGTTCACCTATTGTTTTAGTGTCAAATAAGAATGGTACATTGCACATGTGTGTGGACTTCCGTGCATTGAACAAGATTACGGTAAAGAATCATTACCCTCTTCCTAGAATCATGACTTACTTGATCAATTGAAAGATGTTGTTTATTTCACTAATTTGGACTTGAGGAGTGGCTATCATCGGACTAGGATCACTAAAGGAGACATATGGAAGACAACATTCAAAACAAATCAAGGTTTTTTTGAATGACTGGTTATGCCTTTTGGGCTTTATAATGATCCTACTACATTCATGTGTGTAATGAATGATGTTTTAAAGCCTTTTCTAGATGACTTTGTGATAGTATACTTATATGACATATTAATTTTCAGAAATTCCCATGAATAACATGTCATGCATGTCAAGCAAGTGTTAAATGTCTTGAAGAAAGAACAATTTCTTTTAAAGATGTCGAAAAGTGAATTTGGAAAAACTTGTTTAGTCTACTTGGGTCATATTGTTGGAGGACGAGAGTTGAAAATAGATCCATCCAAGGTTGATTTCATTTCGAATTTTCCAAAGCCCAATATAGTGACAAAGGTTAGAAGTTTTTTGGAAGAATCCCAATGTTGGAGAAATTTTATTTCTAACTATTCTTCCATTACAACTCCATTGCATGCATTGACAAGTGTGAAGCGGGTTTTTCAATTGGGAGGAAAACAACAAAACCATTTGATGCATTGAAGGAAAATATCTATTCAACACCTATATTTGCACTTCCTGACTTGAGACAATAATTTGAGATATAGACTGATGCAAGTGACTATGCCATGGGCGCAGTCTTAATGTAACATGGTAAGCCCATATGTTTTCATTCGGAAAATTGTAATGGTGCAGTGATTAACTATCCTACATATGACAAGGAATTGTATGCATTGGTGCAAAGTGTGAAAATTTTGAAACATTACTTGATGGGTAAGGAAACAATAATTCACATAGATCATCATCCATTGCAACACTTGCAATCACAAAAAAATCTACAGCAAGCGAGGCACTTCAGATGGATGGGTTTTCTTCAACAATTCTACTTGGTGATAAGGTATAAGAAATGCATCTATAAAAATTTTGTTGATATGCTTTCTAGACCAATTTTTAGTGCATCCATTATTCCTAAGCATAATTTTGTCATGCATGAGAGCTATGTTGAACAATATGATTTAGATAATGATTCCAAAGATGTATATGTGACTTTGTGTCAAGGTAACCAAGTAGAGGAATTGGATTATCATGTGCATGATAACTTGTTGTATCATCTTGGCAAGATTTTTATTCCGCGGGGAGAGAGAGTCAACATCATAAGGGAAGCACGTACTTCTCTTATTTCTAGTCATTTTGGTGTAGGTAAGACAATGGCACAACTACAAAGATATTTTTATTAGCCTTGTATGCTTGAAAGTGTGTCACGATTTGTAAGAGGATGTTCATTATGTGTTGTCAGTAAGCCTAGCAATAGAAATTTGGGATTGTATAAACCACTTCTAGTACCTTCCCATCCATGGGAGAGTGTTTCTATGGATTTTGTAGGAGGTCTACCTATGTCTAGGAGAGGTCATGATCATCTTTATGTAGTTGTGGATAGTTTCAGCAAAATGTCTATTTTTATGCCTTGTAAAAAGTAGGTTACATGTGAATATACTACTCAATTATTCTTTTAGAATGTATGGGTACATTTTGCGTTTCCCACATCCACTATTAGTGATCAAGATTATTGATTTGTCAAGAAGTTTTGGTTAAGATTTTGGGGACTCATGGACACCAAATTGAAAAAGAGCACAGCATTCCATCCGCAAACAGATGGCCAAACAGAGGTGTTGAATAGAACGGTGATATATATTCTTTGTGGTCACTGTAACAAGCATCCTAAGTTTTGGGATGAACATTTGAACTATATTCAACATGCTTACAACTCGGCCAAGCATTCATCGACTCAAAAATAGCCATTTGAGGCATGCTTGGGATACTTTCCCAAATCTCCTTTAGATTTTATCTTTGGGAAGGATGTTGCTATTGATGGACATAGTGACATAGATAAGGCCAAAATATTCATTGAACAAGTTCAATTGGTACATCAAACAGTTTAAGAAAAATTGGAAAAGATTCAAGTCATGTACAAGACAAGACATGATAACCATCATGTGGATCACAGTTTCCAAGTCGGTGATGAATTTTGGCATCACATTAGAAAAGAGAGACTCCAAGGAGAAGGCAAAAAGCTGAAACCAATTCGATATGTTCCATTCATAATTTTGGAAAAGATTACTAATAACGCCTTCAGGTTGGATTTTCCTTCATATATGCAAATTTATGCAGTTGTTAATGTTGAGAATTTAAGGTTGTATGAGCCTCCTTTGATTGAACATCAAGGAGAGAATGTTCAGATTCCTTCAATTGAAGATTTCTCTCCTGGATATCTTGAAGAATCGCAGCAAGACACCATCCTTGACAAGAAAACAAGGACTTCAAAAAGAGGGAACATGGAGTACCTTCGTGTGGGGCTCAAAGGAACAAATACAAGAAAATATAAATGGATTGAGATTGGAATCATGAGGGAATTGTACCCTCATCTGTTTGTTAACTGAAAGTGATATTTTATGGTCCAATTGCTTTAAGTGGGGAGGAATGATCCAATGGATCAATAAAATTATCAAAATTCAAAGTGCTCTAAATGACTCTGAAATGGAAGAAAAATGTAGATATCATCACCCTAAATCCAACGCAACTCGTTTCACTGAAAACTGATATCGTATGCTTGTGTTCTGACCAATTTTCCAAATAGCTAAAATTTTAAAAATGAAGTTGCAGGGATGCCCAGTTAGGATTTTGTACACTGACTAGGCAATGATTGGGAATTTTACTATGTATTCTATCATATAATGGTGTGGTGACAATTTTCACATCCTGATTCGTTTGTTAATGGTGCAATTGTATTGGTTTGGGGCTCGTTGAGGTAGTCTGATTAGGAGAGGCCACATGGGCCAATGGGTGGCCACCACGTGGCCTCCCGAGATTGGTGCAAAAAAAAATTGGGTCTCAACCAACCTCCACAAGATTTGAACACACAACCTACCAACCAACAGCACAATGTGTTAGTATGAATCTTTTGTCGAAGTGTACGAAAAAATACCACTTTAGCTATGCATAACTTATAGCCCTAACATCAAATATGGCTGCCAATATCTTCAAATCTGCAGTTAGTTGATCAAGACAAGTGCTGCAAAAAACTAGATCTATGCATATAGATATATTAAGCAGTAAAAATAAGGTTTTGCTCCATACATCCAATAGACAAGACAAGAACAATTTTTGAAAGAATTTTTTGTATTAAGGGCACCTGGGAGGAAAACAAGAAGGTGGTTCCAATTCTCCTCAATGGGATGGGTTCTTGGAAGTCCTCAGCACTTCAGATCTAGCATTTCTCTCTCCTGTTGGTGTAGAAAACCCAGACAAAGATAGAACTCTAAGGGAGCTCACACAACAAATAATGGAAAATATGACAATGAAAATGGCTCAAAGTCAGACCAAGAGTTTAGATCCAGAGTGATCTAATAGGCAACAAAAGGTGAAGAATGGTAGGAAAAACCCTCCTATTTATAACAAAATATTGGGTAATTCTAGATCTTGGTGCATGATTAAAATAATGTTAACCAAATCTAGATCCACCTTTTATGGAATATTTTATTATATTTGTTGGAGGGAAAAAGTATTTGACTTGGGTCAAATCCCTTTATTTGTGAATAATAAATAAATAAATAATTTATTTATCATTTTAAGGAAGTGGTTGAAGGATAATCAAATAAATAATGATTTATTTAATTATATATGGGTGACTTAGTCATATTTAACAAGGAATATTATTTAAATAAGATTTAAACAATTATTCCTAGAAAATAATAAGATAAATAAGGATTTATCTAATTAATTTCTTTGTTTTGGGTTAAACATGACCAGGAATAATAATTAAATTATTGTTTAATTAATTATTCCTTGAGGAAAATCAAACAAATATAGGTTTGTTTAATATTTCCTTTTAGGGTTTCCTATTTAGACCATAAACAACCTAATAAATGTGTTTTATTAAGTTATTTTACAGAGTGAAAGCAATTTTATTTAGGGTAAAATTGGTCTTACATGGTGTACTTGGGTCCATCTAATGATAGTAGGTTAAATGACCAAAAAATGGTGTAACAGATTGCCCCCCAGCGTGCGAGTGTTAGGAGAAAATCGTATGATCGAAGTACGTTGTAAGAACTCAATCACCAGACATCAAAAGGGAAGTTAGAGAGAGAAATGTGAGGTAGACTAATGTGTTGAAGAACTAGACCCTGAGGAGACGAGACTTGCAGGTGCAACAAGTCTCTTTTTATGAGAGGGTACATGTGCTAAAGGCGGCGGGGGAGGCATACCTATGCCCGCCAAGACAAAGTACAAAATAATAGTGTGTCTAGTAAACAAGGGACCGAACCATAAAGTACAACCGGCATCAACATGAGCTAGATAAAAATACAATGAGGGATCCCATATACATGTTGTGCCTGGGATAACAGCCAGGACTTATACAATAATATCTGAGTACATGAGATACAAATACAACCCAAATGCCCCCTACAAGTGGGGAAGGGCTCACAAAATCTGACTGATACATGAAAAAGAGGCGCTGCAAGTGGCTAAGGCCGACATCATCAAATATATGGAGCTGCATCGAGGGCTGCAATGAAGAGTTCATCCGGGCATGTGGGGGGCTACCTGTAGGGCCACCCCCTCATGAGGGTTGAGACATCTCAAACACAGCCGGGAATCACCAAGAGCTACTGTTGCATCACTGAACCATCAAGTATACGGATCTCGATCATGTTGAAAGGAGCTAGAGCTGAGAAACAATCAAGTCAAAGGGTAATGAGAAAGCCCTTTGCCTGATCTGAGGCACCGAACAAGAGTGGAAGCTGGAACCAAGGTACACCGCCCTCTAGACCTGTCTTCTGGAATGAATGAGCTGATGTCGACAGAAGGAGGTTCGCCATAGGTGAGGCAATAAGGGATCCTCAACTAAGGCACGAGAGAAAATAGTAGAGCGACGGACAGACTAATACCAATGATGATGGGGAAATGGAGGGGGTTGAGTAGCGAATGGACGACTTCCCTTGCTAGAGCATAAAGGGCATGAATGACATGGCAGCGACTGACATAGTATCATAAGGGATAGGGGACAGTGGGACTGACGGCC
Organism: Pinus albicaulis; assembly: GCA_034641835.2. Taxonomy (NCBI): domain Eukaryota; kingdom Viridiplantae; phylum Streptophyta; class Pinopsida; order Pinales; family Pinaceae; genus Pinus; species Pinus albicaulis. The sequence goes on from CM076584.1 coordinate 1,115,141,061, forward strand.
ATAATGTGCGACACAAGAGAGAGACGAAGCAATGAAGGATGGAGGACTATAGAGGGGTACAAAGGGACTCGGGATAGACTCCATGAATGCAATGATAACTCAACGTGGATGCTCTAAACAAGGGCGATTTGATGGTGCTGCCACACAGTAAAGGTCCAATGGGGGACCATGAAAACATGAGTACGAGATGGTAACTCACAACGAACATCAACACGAGCATGGATAAGTATGGAGGCCAAATGGTGCCCCTAGTATGAGTGTTGCAAGTGAAGAAATTCGATTTTGAGGAGGGTTATGGTTGAGGGGCATAGGTGCCCCCAAGCATGGTGTGGTCATGCCAAAATGTATTTAGAAAAATGGGAATCGAAACACATTTTAATGATGTGTTGTGCCATTTGTTTTCGTTATGGTTATGTAGTTTGAGAAAGGAAATGGAGAATTACCAATCTCTTTTAGTACTGCATATATGAAGCAAATGGACTTTAAGTTTTCGGGGTGGCATACCTGATGTCACTATCCCAAAGAGAGGATTTGGAGATAATGAATTGATGCTCTCCTAGAAAACCCATAGGTTGGTCAACAACAATGTCTAAGAGATTGGGTTGCTGATGGAAGATGAGGGAACGATAAGGGGTATCATCCCTAGAGTGATCTGAAGTGATATGGGACTCTAGAGGTTCTTCGAAAGGTGGAAGAATAATGGTACTAAAGTCGGCACGACCAGATACATTAGGAGAGTTGTGGAGAATTGCTTCTCTTGGTCTCTCAAATGTGGGTGCCCCCTTACACAAACATTGGGTTTCAATGTAATGGCCACAAGGTGTATGTGGTGTGAACGCATGGGTTCGATGTAAGGGGGAATAGATAAAGTCAGGGGTGGGGATTTCTTCCATAATGTCGTCATCGTGATAGAAGATGGGGTGACTGGTGGAAGAAAGACCACCTGACGCGGCGAAGCTACCTAACTCATCATCATGAGAAGAGAGGTTCACATGTGCATCATCACAAGGGGTGACAGAAGAGTAAGTAGATAAAGGATCTACCGATGTTGAGCCCAAGGTGATCGCTGAAGGAAGGTCAAGCGAAACAACAGGGGAGGATTCAGAGGGAATGTTCCCCGAGGGTCTCATGGATGATGATAGGTAGAAAATGCTGGACGAAGGCTCTGTCATCTCGACATCAGGAGGGGGGATGTCAATGGGATCAGTCATGTCTGGTAGTTTTTCCAAAGAAAAATGCGCAAATATGGGAGAGGTGGACTCATTGCGCTTGGCCTCGAATTGGCGGACCGTGACTAGAGAGGTGTGGAAGTCCTCGAGGCGGGGACAAAGGTGGGTGTAATGGCCATGGAGATCACACAAAGCACAGGGGTGGTTGGTGTGAATATTCTTAGGGTTCTTGGCTGCGGTTGCGGAAGGAACAGAGGCTTCCGGGACCATGGACTCAGGGAACGTGACATTAACCATGGGCTTGAGATGAAGAAATTCAGGACAGGTATGGGAGGCGTGACCGACAACATCACACAAAGCACACTGGATGGTATACTTTGGAGGCGGAGGAGGGGCAGGGTTTGTCGGGGTAGCCTTGTCCTTTGATGCCCCCTTGCGAGCTTTGCCCTTCTTACCCGAAGCGATCGCAACAGGAGGTGGTTCCTGTTGAGGTGACTGAGGCACTGTTGTAGTGGGAGAAGTCATGGGGACCGGTTGAACCGGGGTCAAAGCAATATAAGGTTTGGGTTGACCAGGCAAGGTGGGGGCTGGAGGATCAAGGTACCAGACGGGAATCCCAAGGGTCAGGTTAGGAAGAGAGAGGGTGGCCATGACAAGTACCTTGGACACTCCTAGTGGGGGAGCTAGGAATGGTATCTGACCAGAGGGGGAATGGCCAGGTGGGACAGCTCCTAAATGGATAATGCTTGGAGGAGCCATTCTAGGAGGATAAAGAGACTCATGACTACCAGCTGCAGGTGAAGGGCTAGGAGCAGGTTGCGGAGAGCGCGGTTGCTGACTAGCCGAAGCAGGTTGCTTGAGAGCAACCCGAGACGATTGCATCATGCAAACATTCGATGAGCTGGGGTCAAAGACAAGAGGAGGAGGAAGACCAGGGAAAGTTCCAAGCAAAGAGGAGTCTTTGTAGACGCCGGGAGAGACACTGGTCAAGGAATCGACGGTTTGCTTATTGGCTACAGAAGAGATGGTCGTCTCAGGGGAGGTCTGAGACTTTGGCTCATGATAAGTCAATTGGTCGATGGTGACTATCTTTCCATTGTGAGGAAAATACATCTTGCGAAAAATTGTGGATGGGACAGCAGACATGGCATAGGTGTAGCTTCGCCCCAATAGAATGTTGTAGTCTAGAGGGGCGTCTATGACTTCGACGTCAACGCAAACAGTCTTGCCCGCAAGGGTGATAGGAAAATTACGAAAAAGGCCAATGGGTTGGGAGGCGTGGCCGTCCCACGCTCAAAGGGTGATCGTGGAAGGGGCCAACTCAGAAGATCCGAGTTGCTTCCAAACTGAAGCGGACATCACATAAGTGGATGCCCCCTCATCAATTATACACCGAGAAATGTTGGCATTCTGGATTTTGACTGGGATTTGGAAGGCGACGGAAGCAGGAAGGGGAGGATGTTCTGATTGATGGGCGTCGAAAAAAATCATTTGGTCATCAGCAGGATCTACAACACCCACGGCAGATAGCAAAGCCTTCTTTTGGGAAGGGCACGACTAGAGGAGTTCCAATGTGGAAATGGCAGCAGGAGATTGCGCCAAATCATCTACTATGCTATACGAATGAGAAGCTCGACCAGAAGCAGCATTTCGACATAATGGGCCCTTAGGAATCTTGGTATGAACCTCAACTTTGGGTTTAGGGATATGTAAGGGACCATTGGATGTCAAAAGAGGCTCTGTAGAACCTGAAGAAGGGGACTCGGGGGCAGACTGAGCGGGAGGCTTGGGGTACTGGCGAGACCGAGTTTGAAGGTGAAGGTCAACAGTTGGGGATGGATCAGAGTTCATCATGAGGATCTGGTAATCGGAGGAACCAGAAGGGGAAGGTTGAGTGGCGACCTGTCTGTCAGGTGGTTGGGCAGCCACGAATCCTTGCTGGGGGAAAGGATCAGTAAACACAGCTGGTTGAGTAGTGGCCACATTAGGGGGAGCATGAGGGGAGGCATGGTGTCCTCGCAATGTGGCTTGAGACTCCCACATCTGTCGCATTTGTGGTAAGAGGGGACAATCGTGGGTGTAATGACCGTAAACACCGCAACACGAACAAGGCTTATTTGTGCGAATAGGCCTGTCTGGCTTGGGCTGATTGCCCTGTTGCTGGTTAGCGGTGTTAGGGTCAGTACCTTGAGGATTGGGTCCACAAGTACCAGGGGAAGATTGATTTTGATTGCCTCTCCGCCTTATTTGAGAGGAAGGGGGATTATTCGCGCCCTGCTGTGCAAATACTTACCCTGGAGGGGGCTGTAGGTGCTGTTGCGGGGGCGGAGGAGGCAAGGGAGGTGGAAGCGCATATGCTGGAGGAGCTGGCGCACCAGGCTACGGATAAGGATAATGGTTAGGTTGGGAAACATTGAGGTAAGCAGGAGGTTGGGAAAAAGGATGAGGCATGCCGTATCCTGGATACATGCTACCTGGAGGGGGAAAAGTGCTAGAGGTGTTGGCCCCTCCTGGAGGGAGACCATAGCCCATAGGAGGTTGAGAATACGGATGAGAAAGGGCTCCAATGATACCGTCGGCAGAATGAGATGCCCCCGGGGCGTTAGCACCACCGGGCCTGGGGAGGTCAGGAAGGATGGTATAAACATAACCAGATTGAGCGTAGATCAGGTCATATTTCAAGGCTACTTGGAGGGCGGCTTCTTCGGTTTGAGGGAAATGGGAGGCAACATCTTTGCCAATGGGAGGTAAGAGAGTGCAAAGGAACCAATCCATATAAACCCGATCTTCGAAGGGGGGAGCTCGACATAAGCTCCGTCTTCTCCGCAATTCCTGGACATGAGTGGAAAGGCGGGTCGAAGAGGTTTGCTTGAAAGAAGTCAAAAGCTCTGTACCAGTATCGTATCGGAGAGGGAGCTGGAAATAAGATAAAAAGGCTTGGGAAATGGTCACAAAGGTGGTATGGGAAGAGGTGGCTTGGTCAACATACCATTTAGAAGCTTCACCGATAAGCGTGCGTTGGAACAACCGAAGACGGATGGAATCATCGGTAATGGAATTGGAGGAACACCACATGTGGAAAGATCGGACATGGTTGGTTGGATCTTCTCCAGCAAGGCCTTCGAACTTAGGGATGTCGGAGGGGAGCTTGGTTGGCATAGCGGGCCAACCAACATCGTGGTGGATAGGGTCATTGATCAACTGATTGAAATCGGGGAGGCTGAGGCCTGCCATGTAAGGGAGCAAAGGTGCAGCCGAGGTAGTTCTTGTGGTGGTTCCGCTAGTAGTAGTCCCGGCATTAGGGCCGGGATTACCGCTAGCGTTAGGCCCTGGACCAGACATAGTGAAGGTGATAGGGGGAGAACCAGAAGTAAAAGGAGAACCCAATGAATCAGAAGAGGAGTCGGAGTGCGGACTCGGAGGAGGACTAACTCGACGACGGCGGGAAGGAGTAGGTCGATCGACCGGAAACTGAGGGTGAAGGCCAAGAAGTCTCTGGGATGTGCGCTTTGGGGGCGCAATGGTGACAACACAAACACGGCACGAGGGGAAGAAGAATGACCGACAAAGGCAGGGAGGTGCAGAATCAAGTGACTACAATGTCAAAACAAGGGCAGAAAGGTGCAGTGTCAATTGATTTTAAAGTCTTTGCCTGGTGGTGCAAACCAGGCTCTTCTTCGCTTAGGGTGAGTGTGTGGCGTGCGTTAATTTTAATTTTTAAACCCTTTTCGTTTTGAGAGCAAGAGAAAAAGTGTGCTGCGTAACTGAAAATAATGCTGCAGAGAACACTATATAATGCTGAAATAACAGAAAATTAACAGCTAATCAATGCATCGATCTAACCCAAAAAGGTGGGGCTCTACAAACTAGTCTATCAGAGGGAAAAATCTAGTCAAAACACACTAAAAAGAGGCCAATAGATCTAGGGTCGGAAGGGACAGGGATCTAAAGGAGAAATCCGTTGAAAAGAGGGGCAGATCACAGCCAAGAGGCAGAGGCAAGGTGGCCGGAAAAAGGGGGAAATCAGCAAAAATCAGAAAGGGCAAGGAGGAGGCCCTAAAGGTAGATCCAAACAAATCTTCAGGAGGTGATTTGAAAGGGAGAGGAGCTGATTAAAAGGGGTCTGAAAAGGAGGTATCAGATCTGGAAAAGGGGGGGCTGAAACTCTGAAAAAAAAGACACCTGAAATAGATAAAAGCTCTTCCACCAAAAGTGGAGGGTATTGAAGCCCTAGGGGGCTATGTTCCCACTTAGATGAGAAAAACAGATCAAAAACAGGTCGAAACGGGCAGAGACAGAGGCTGGAAAACCCTGACAAAAGCTTCAGAAAAATTGCAGAAAAATAGCAGAAAAATTGGCAGGTCACAGGTTCTGACCTGTTTTCTATGCAGGTCACAGATAATGGGCTGAAAAGTGCGACCTGAAGCTCTGGGTGTCCCGGCGGAAAATTTCTGGAAAATTTGCCATCTCAGTTGCGGTTGATGTCTGTCACCTGCGCAATAGGGCCAGAAACACGCGGAAGTTAGAAATTTTAATTTTTTAGGGTTTTATAGGTGAAAAACAACATAAAAATAGGAAAAACAAAAAGCTGAAAAGAAACCCTAGGGTCTGAAGTAGTTGGATATGCAGGAATATGAAAAACAACAGCGGTCGTAATTGAAAACCCATGTGGAGTCACCAGTTGTTAGTATGAATCTTTTGTCGAAGTGTACGAAAAAAGACCACTTTAGCTACGAATAACTTATAGCCCTAACATTAAATATGGCTGCCAATATCTTCAGATCTGCAGTTAGTTGATCAAGACAAGTGCTGCAAAAAACCAGATCTATGCATATAGAGACATTAAGCAGTAAAAATAAGGTTTTGCTCCATACATCCAATAGACAAGATAAGAACAATTTTTGAAATAATTTTTTGTATTAAGGGCACCTGGGAGGAAAACAAGAAGGTGTTTCCAATTCTCCTCAATGGGATGGGTTCTTGGAAGTCCTCAGCACTTCAGAACTAGCATTTCTCTCTCCTGTTGGTGTAGAAAACCCAGACAAAGATAGAACTCTAAGGGAGCTCACACAACAAATAATGGAAAATATGACAATGATAATGGCTCAAAGTCAGACCAAGAGTTTAGATCCAGAGCGATCTAATAGGCAAAAAAAGGTGAAGAATGGTAGGAGAAACCCTCCTATTTATAACAAAATATTGGGTCATTCTAGATCTTGGTGCATGATTAAAATAACATTAACCAAATCTAGATCCACCTTTTATGGAATATTTTATTATATTTGTTGGAGGGAAAAGTATTTGACTTGGGTCAAATCCCTTTATTTGTGAATAATAAATAAATAAATGATTTATTTATCATTTTAAGGAAGTGGTTGAAAGATAATCAAATAAATAATGATTTATTTAATTATTTATGGGTGATTTAGTCATATTTAATAAGGAATATTATTTAAATAAGATTTAAACAATTATTCCTAGAAAATAATAAGATAAATAAGGATTTATCTAATTAATTTCTTTGTTTTGGGTTAAACATGACCATGAATAATAATTAAATTATTGTTTAATTAATTATTCCTTGAGGAAAATCAAACAAATATAGGTTTGTTTAATATTTCCTTTTGGGGTTTCCTCTTTAGACCATAAACAACCTAATAAATGTGTTTTATTAAGTTATTTTACATAGTGAAAGCAATTTTACTTAGGGTAAAATTGGTCTTACATGGTGTACTTGGGTCCATCTAATGATAGTAGGTTAGATGACCAAAAAATGGTGTAACACAATGTTCCACCGGTCTACCACACTTGTTCCTTGATATACATTGAAGCCAGGTTGTATTTAAACTTTATGGTAAGTGGTGTTGCGGGTCAGGGTCGGGGTTAACCCCTAGCCCCCAATCTACCCAAGACATAACACATGGCGGGAAGCCAAGGGCGCAGGGTTAACTACGGCCCCATACCACATTTCATCACATATACAACCCAGATAACCACCAGTCAACCGGCGGAAACCACAATGATAACACCACATCACACCACAATTCAAATGGGGTTTTGGTTAATGTTATGGTATGAATTTTGAATGTTAGCCACTGGCGGTATTAACCTGACCATGAGCCAACTCTAGTTCCCAAGCTAGGTTTATAAATCGGCGAGAATTGTTCAAACCAACCTGATCTGAAAACGGTAATTGTGCCAAATGGCGCTATTTTATCGGTTCGTGGGGATATTAGACAATTTAATGAAGTGACAATTTGCACCCAAACTGGTTTGAATCTCGCTAGCATGGGGAGAAATTGTCACCTCACGTGGCCGAAAAAGGCGTAAAATGTAGAATGGATAGCAGGTGGGTGCGAATTGCAGGACAATTAGTAGGAAAACTTCTCTGGAGCATAACTCAGTCAATTTTCGACCTTTTTTAGTGCCAAAAGAGCCTAGCTATGGGTTTTTTTACTGTTTTGGAGCCATTGGAGACAATATTTTTTTCATTTTGAGCACTGCAAAGTATTGTAAACACATATTTTTTAGCATAATGAAAGAGGCCCAACATTGGAAGCTGGACCAGGAGATGTAGCCCAAGAGAGGTGAACTCCTTCATCATTTGTTCTGTTGTGTTTGTTGTTATGGTACTGTTGTCTTTTTTATTTCTACAAAACTGAGATAAAAGTCATCTTTTATGTGTTAATGTATTTACACAATTGCATAAAAAAAACCCTAAATATTCCACTTGCAAATTTAATAAAAAAACCTTCAAGTTTACTTGGTTTTTGAAATATAAGACAATGCCACACTCTTCATTATTTTCTTCCTTTTTATTCTTCTATGTCTAGGGCTCCTCTTGAGTTTGCTTGATATGAGGAGCTGATTTTATGGATATAAAGTAGTTGAGTTCTTTGTCATTATCTTTCTTGGTGCTTGATTCTCCTTCATATCCCAAGTCGGTCTTGATGGGAGGGGATCTTTAAACACTTAGGATTTCATTTAATATGTAAGATCCTTTAATAAAATTTAGATTCTAATTCAGTTGAGCCTTGGTTTTCTCTAGTTCCTTTCTAAGCGTGACTATCTCTTCTTCTAGAATTTCACACTTCTTTCCCTTCTCTTTCAATTGTTGTAACAAGTTGTCTTCAATATTATTTTATTCATTCAACTCTACTATCAAGAAAATAAGTGATTAATCTTCAAATTTGTGCTCCTCTTTTTGCTTCTTATTCTTTTTCTTGAACCTTTGTATTTTTTCTAAGGCACTGACTAGTTATCCTTCTCAATCTACTATATCTTCTTCTTCATCAAAGTAATAAACATATTTCCTTTCATCTTGGGTTTCTATAGCCATTAGCATGAGGTCACTCATTCTTTCTTCATCAAAGTGTTCTTCATCCTCATCCTCTGAGGATTTGTTGATTTCTTGAGTATAGAAGCTCTTCTTGAAGTTCTTTGCTTTCTTTACTTTACTATATGTATCCTTCTATTTATGGTCATATTCGTTCTTTTATTTCTTATATGGACATTTAAATGCATAATGACATACTTTTCTATAATTAAAACATTTGAAGGATAAATTACCTTTGCATTTAATAGATCCTCTCTTCAATATTCTAATAAACTTGGCCTCTTCTTCATTAGATCCATAGCCCAGGTCTTCTCATTCGTGCTCTTCTTATTATCTTTTTAAATTGTCTCCTTTGATGTATATCTTCCTTTTGAGGTTCTCATTTCATAATAAATCAATTTTTCATGAAATTGATCCAATGTTAATGTGTTGATATTTTACATCTCCTTAATGGTTGATACTTTTGCATTGAATCTAGAAGGCAAAGATCTTGGAAACTTTTGAACTACAAAGGATTCATCCACAGGTTCATCAAGAACTCTTATAGTGTTTACTATTTCATCCACTCAAAGGAAAAAATTTGCAATATCCTCATCCTCAATCATCTTTAATGATTCAAACTACATTCTATAGACTTGGAGTTTGGCTTTATTTACCTTACTATGACCTTATAGAAACTGATCAACTTATCCCATATTTATTTGGTTATTTTGCAGTGCACGACTTTAACCAGCTAAAATTCAGGAAAACCACCTAGGATTGTGTTCATTAATTTAGCATTGTAAATGAACTCGAGCTTATCATCTCTATACATATAATTTTTTATATCCATTCTACATTGCATCCTAGACATCTACACCACAAGACATCATGTAAATTCTCATTCTTACCTTCCAAAATGTATAATTCACTCCAGTGAATATAGGAGCCTTGTTGGTGAAATTTCCATCCTAGTTGGACATGTCCCATATCTACCTTCTAGTTGTTACATTATTGTTGAAGGAACCTGCTATGATACTAATTTTTAGAAATCAAGAAAATACTAAGAGCGAGAGGGGGTGAATTAGTATTTTATAAATTTTATCAATTTTTTAGCTAATTTAAACACATTTGATAATAAAAAATTGCACCAATTACATAAAATTCGAATATGAGATGTTAACATGGAAACCCATACGGGAGAAAATCATTTTATTGTGATGTAAATACAAGCACCAACTCCAAATTGAATCAAATTATGTAGGCAACAACCTACAGGATGCTCCAACTCCCTTTTCTTTGCAAGCACCCACTTGTTGGAAGTTCCAACTCCATTATATTTATAGGAACCAACTTAAAGGATATCCAATACCCCTAATGTGCAAGCACCTACTTTATAATCATATCGGATCCCTCTTTTTTCAATTTCAAACCCAAATCTGACGCTTTTTTATTAAAGATATCACTGACATAGTTGTTAAATCTTAATTTTCTTCCCCTTACTCTACAACTTCCTATCTATCTCTAATACACTAGTTCAATTAAGGTTCCTCGCAATTACAACATCTCCCTCACTGATCTTCTCTTCAATCTAATTTATTTTCTACAAGTAGGCTTTTAATGCTTCATATCTGCAATATTCAAATGCACGTCAACTTCATATCTTATTTGATCTATCTACACACATAGCACTTTTCACAACACAATTATATCTATTCTCACTCAAATATGTTCAACTTAGCATTCAATTTCCATTTATTTTACAGCAGTGTAACTCCCTCTCATCATTCCTCACTAACTATGGTATTCTTTACATCAACAAAAAAATTTCTCCTTAATTTTGCAAGAGAAAAACATTTCTTACATCGCCTTATTTCCTTTTATAGACATTGCCACAACAGATTTACCCCTTAAAATAGATTTTAATCCATTAATTTAATTTTGGTGCTCGAACACAAAATTTCCATATTGTAGCCCTTTATTTTCATGCCCCCTAGAGCATATGACCATAGGCTAATATTGAGGGCTTAGGCTCAAAAGTCATTCAAGCCTGGACCCTTGCAATTTTCCCAGTTGTTAAATACCCAACAATTTCTAAAATGCACTCAACGGCCCAATTGAAACCAATGGCATATCAAGCTCTTCAAGCCCCCCCCCCCCATCTCCTATTGAGCTTTAACGAGGAGGGTGGGAATCCAAAAATTTTCACAAATGAAACTTAAATAACCACCACCTTTTTGGAGTGTACCAGGTGATCCCATGAACCAATCAGATTTGACGGCGAATAGGTCACTTCGAGCCCCCCTCCTACCATTATGAGCTTTAACATGGGGGCTGGGGGTAAAAAGTGTCATTAATGGGTAGTGGGGGGGGGGGGGGGTGGGGGTGGTGTAAAAAGTGTCATTGATTGGTAGTGGGGGGGGGTGGGGGGGTGTCCTAGCTCAGTTGTCATGTCATCAGTGGAAACCAACCGAGACCTGCCACATCATCTCTATGCCACCAGTCATGCCACATTACTAGCACGTTTTACTTGGAAAAGGGACATTTGGCCACCCAAAAAGTCTAAATCCACCAACTATTTTTCCTCACCCTAGTGTGCCACATCATTTTCTCCCACTTGTCTTTTCCAAGTCACCTTATCGTGTCATCTCGGATCCACTTGACCCATCAAAACTATGCCTAGACTCCATCACTTTGAACTCGGGTTTCTATTCATTCCTAAGGAGTTAGTTTAAGTTCCATACACCACTGTAAAGATCTCTAAGAGGGCTATCCAACCAAAAAAAATAATGTTCTTTTGAATAGCTACCTACAGACAAAATTCCTTTAAAGATAGGCTACTAGGCTACATATCCAACAATCAACAAACACGACACATGTCAATAATAGCATAATCATCATGCATGAAGATATAACATGCTCCCCCTAAACTTGACAACACTTAACATCAATGACTACACTTATCGTCAATTACAAAAACTAGCAACATGCTCGACACTATGCACATTCCTATTCCATGAAATTTCAACCATTAAAATCCAAAGCTTCTTCTTCTTCTCTTCCTCCCTCACCTTCCTCCTTGGAACTCTCAATCTTGGAAAGTACAATGCACGAGTATAAATTTTCATTTTATATGTTATAGGATTGTTATGCCTCCAAGAATGTCAAGAATTCCTTGAGATCCAAACAAATTCCTCCATGTAGGCCCTTGAGATAATCTATCCCTTAATTCACTAACGCAATTGCACTCAAAGACTATGACAATAATAAACCAAAGTTATAAGGATTATTAGTTTTAATTGATGCATTTGAAAAGAGAATAAAATATCAACACCACCCTTATGTTTAGATGTTACTTCTCTTTGTCACTTCCTTTCAATCTTAAGGAAGATAAAAGTAAATCCTAACAAGGAACTCAGGATATACATCCTCGTACAACTCTTTATTGGGCTTAGATACCCTTCGTTGTTGAGACATATTCCATAAATATGTATAGAAGGGTAATGGTTCTCCTATTATTGAAATTGTCAATGTGGATAATAATGGCCATTAGCCATCCTCATAATAGTAAATCACAGAACATATTAGTCAAATAACAATAAATTCATTATTGAATCCAAAACATAATGGCATTGTGACACATATAACAGCTTAACGTGCATTGTATTCCTCATATTTTTTTAACTTGAGGCACATACATAGAATATCACTATAATTTCTAAATTATATTCAAGTAACAAGGATTATACTCATCCATTTATCTTTACCAAACTATTTCTTGTTTTATTGTTTCCTCCCCTATCTTGGCTCATCGCATATAAGAAAAACCAATGAAGCAAAAATAAAAACCCTTAATTATTCAATGGAAATGATGTTGTCACCATCCCGTCATTATGCTTAACTCATAAGCCCAATTTTTTGAGAGCTTTAAAATGGAAATAATGATGATTATTCTTGTTTTTCTTGTGAAAAATTTGGATTGTTAGTGTTGGCTCAAATCACTTATAAAAAGTAATATCGTTAACAACATCTCTCCTTTTGTGACAATGCACTTTTGTTTTTTTGTTTCCTCCCACATGTTGGATTTTTTGGTGTAATTTGAATGAGTACAACAAAATTGAAAACTGAAACTATTGAGATGGGAATAACGTTTTGTCCTCCCATCATTATAATTAAATTTAAAACCCTAAGTTATCTCATTACGTTTAAGCTTAAATAAACCAAGCAAAGGAAAAACCATGTGCCATTATTATGTCATATAACTCATATCAACAATAGTCTTTGAACTTATGGTCATATATTTTAACTAACCATAATTCAAGTGGCATTGGGATTATGCATGTGAATTAACTCCTATATGTGTTAATTATTATTTTCTAAGAGAAGAGGAGATAAGCAAGTCATAGAAAGGTTTGTAATAGAAATGCTAATAATGGTAGAAATGATATCTAAACACAATGATACAAAACTATTATTATTTCATCCATGACATGCTCCTTTTACTCAATGAGAGAATCATTAGGAAAGTCTATTTAAATTGATTTTATTATAGCGGTATGAAATTATCCAGTAGAACTTAAGGAAATTAGGGGACTATTATAGGAGAGTAAGATAAATGGGAAAGGGGGATGACACATAAGAGAAGAAGGAAAAGGAAAAGTGGGAGGAGGGAGATGTAGAAGAAAAAAAAAGGAAGGGAGGGATAAAAATTGGAAGGGGTAGAAAAGGTGGAAAGAAGGAGACAAAGAGGGGAAGGGGAAGAGGAAAGGGATTGAATGGAGAGGAAAAGGAAGGAGAAGAGGGAGAGGGAGAAAAAGTGGAAGCGAAGGGAAAGAAAGAGAGAAAGAGGAAGGAAAAGAGGGAGAAGAATAGGGAAAGGGAGAAGAAGAAGAAGAGAAGGAGAGGGAGAGAGGAAGAGGAAGCAAAATATGAAAGGAAAGGAAGAGGTAGGAGAAGAGGGAGAAGAAGAGTAAGAAGAAGAAAAAACTAAAATAAAATTTTGTTTTAAATATCTAATTTTTCTAAAAATTAGGGAAGAGGAAGAAAAACCAAAATCCCATTTCCCATCTCTAATACCCAAATCCCATTTGTTTTAGATTTGAAAATTAAAAAAAAATGGTGGCAAATGGTGGAAAATCTTATTGATGAATCCAATAGATCTAGTGATGGCCCACAACCCTCCCTGGTTTGCTCTTGTTGAGTCTCTCACAAATCCTTTTCAATTCCAAGAAGCTCCACCCCATGCCCTCATGTGAAAATAAAATAGGGGACTCAACCCCCCCCCCCCTCCCCCCCCACCACACTGTCATCTTAGTTTATACTAGAAATACACAAAGAAAGGGATGTAATTTTTTTTATTGCATCGCTTTTGTTTTTGGTAATGGATTTGTGTCAAACTTACATTGACTATCCTCAATTTGTAGAAATGATTTCATTGTCTATCTCAACTTTATTCTAAGAGTTGTGTTGTGGCAATGTCATATGTTCTAATTATTAATCGAATCATGTTTTGTGGACAATCACTTCAACGGTGCTTTCGCATCATGTAAATATTGTAATATAATCAAACTTGCCACTCATAAGTACATTTAAAAATAATTAATATTATTAAATTTATTCTAATTATAATAATCATATTGTTATTAAAAATATAAAAATATTATTATTATAATTAATATTAAAATGTTAGTATTATTATTTAATAGTATATGCAACATTTTTTGTTTATAATTATAATTATAAAATAATAATAATAAATTATAATTATAATACTTTATTACAAATTAAAAATTATTTATTATATTGGTATTGGTATTAATAATTACAATTAAATTTCAAGATTTATTATTATAATGTTAAACCATTTTGCCTTTATATGCTAAGCCCTATCATCGTTCCCTGAAACTTAACTCAAAACTCTACAGAGCTAGTAACATATAATCCTTATCCTTGTCACCTCTATCTCTTAAAAATAGTATCCTCTCATCCCTAACGAATATATCCCTTAACCAATAATCCCAATAATCCATAACATTTATAACCCCTACTAACTTAACATCTAACGACCATAATCCTTGTTATCCCTAATCCCAAACCCTTAACCTTTATAAACCCTATTCCTTATCTTCCTTAATATTAAACATCTCTAATTTGTTCTCTCTATAACCCATAAACATCTAAGTTAAATTGTTATAATCCCTAAGGTTTAACAATTATAACCCATAATCCATATAATCTCCTTAACCCTTTTTACACTTAAACCTTAACCCATATCACCCTGAAAGAAACAACCCTTGTAAACATTAACCCATATGACCATTAACCAATATAAACCATATACCATTCCTCAATTTTATTTCATACTTATCTTGCAAAAAAAAACCTTATGGTGGTGTATTTCACTAACCTACAATAAACTTGAATGACCTCTTTTTCCCACATTTGAAGGTTGTGTTGCACCTCGTACAAGTCATGCAACACATAAAACCTATGGTGATAATGATAATGTCCAATAGTTGCAAGAGAATTATACAAGTGCTAAGTAGACATGTATGTCTTGAAGGTTTTCACCAAATTCACTAAATATCCCATGTTTTCAAAAATATTACTACATTATATCTATGTTTAAATGTGAAGGGAATTGAAAGAAAAATAAAAATAAAAATAAGGAGTGCATAATAGAAATAATCCACAACTAAATAACTAACAATAAAACATTCCAAATAATTCCCCTTTGTTATACTATATTCATTCATGTACATCCCAAAAATTTCCTTGAGAGCTTTAGACATCAGAGAGGGGATGGCATGGAATAAGGTGTGCTTGCGAGTTAATTTCCCATAATTTCCAAGGTATTTTGGTGGCATTGGAGTTTGGAAATTTGTTGCCCTAAATGAAAGATATTCAATTCCCCCTAATAACCTTTACATAACCAAATTTTAAACGAACTCTTATGTTGACTTGAAGGCCTATGAGTATGCTTCCAGCTCATAACACCTTGTAGTAAGAAATTTTTGTGAACCCTTGGCACAATGGCATTCCCATTTGCACTAATTGCAATAGGTGTTAATTTTTTTATCTGTAAATCGACATGGATATTCCACTAGATAATTCATCACAATAGATCTACTAAATTAGACTAAAATTTATGTTATTAAGGTTAAATTACTTTAAATTCTATATTTGATAATTATTGATTTTCTACTTATGAATGAAATAGATAAAAAGTAGAAAATAGAGAAAAGTAAATATAATCACACCTCATCCATAATGAACAGAAATATTTTCTCTGAGAAACTTGTTGATGGTGTTGTAAGGCTATCAACAAAGGGGTCTCCCCAGTATGAATTCCCAACTAGACCTCACATCATTTGGAGTAGGAGCCCCACCCAAGAAATAAGGTTTGTTTCCATTATCCTTAGGAATTTACCTTGGCTACAATTATCGGCATAAGAGATTATAAAAACAATATTTGTAACAAGAAAGTAAGTTGACACTTTGAGGCATATGTAGAAATTTATTGTATATTCAAGACTACTCATGTAATTTACTAAAACATAAGACTCAAATATACTCTACTCATTTGCAGAAGCAAATACATGACCGAGAACACATATCAAAAACATGCATCATGATTCAACACACATACACAGAGATTTATCTAGGGGAAAGAAACTCCTTAAAACCCCTTCCTATCCATATTGCATTAATCAAGGAATCTGGATGAATACAATATGTTTGCTCAAGATAGAGCACAACCTGCACCTGTATCTTCTATTCTCTACTTGACTGACTAACTTTGGCCAGTGCTTAGCCAAATTTCCTAGCCTCCAAGCTCATATTTCCTTGTGTTGTTTGATGAGGAATTAACCCCTATTAATTAGGGAAATTACTCATTGAGAATTGTGTAATTCCTTTAGGCCATATTTTGACTACATGCACCACTTGTACAACTTAGAAAATTATACAACTGATAGTACACTTCCCTTGAACTCAAATCTCAACTTAGTAACTCAAATTCTCTGCATGCATAAGTTAATTTAGGCCAATTAATCAGTTATTTGGTTAAACATTAAAGTTGTAACATCCTCCTCCCACATCTACCCAAGTAACTAGCCAACCAGGGTAAACATGTGATGAAGAGTTATTATGACATGATTCAACTCCCTATATATCAGTTAAGGAAGTGGATACGACAAAACACAGCCAACCTTCTACACATGCAACAAAACCCTCAGGAGCCATCCAACCCTTCCAGGTGACCAACCCCTGAGACAACCTGGAATTTTACTACATTAAAGCCTCAGTTGCTCCCATAACATGGGCAAGCATGCAACTAGGACCCTCCATTTTCTCCCACAGCAAGAAATGTCTGCGACTGGGGAATTTTCCAGGTAGTTCTGCTCCAACGACTTTAGATTTTGGGCCACTTTTTCAAGGCCAGGACTCAAGCCACTACCTATAACTCCATGAAACTTCCAGAAATGAAAAATTAACATTGAAACAATGATACAAATGCAAATACTTGAACAAAGACTTGACTGGACCCTACTAGTTGTTGAGTCTCAAAATTGTTTTCCATATTCATACATGTTTCCATTATGTCATAACCATTCAGCCCTCATTTCATAACTATCTGACCTAAAACCCTACATCAAGTAACCATTTTCATAAATATATGGGTTAGGATCATTGTTTTCCAAAGTTATTTATTTTATGTGTTTAAAGTGAATTTATGATTAAAAACTGTAAAATTAACATGGTTTCATATATCTATATATGTGTTATGAGTTTTGTGATATATGTAGGCCTATTTTGGAGATTCTAGAAGGGCCTTACTTGGCCTCCCAAGATCAAATTCGAATTTGAACTCAAGAGGTGGACCATATTCCAAGGAGAAAGACCATGGAGATCTTGATGTGTCATAGGATTTGTATCTAGAATTTAGGGATAAGTTGAGACAAGTATGGATCTAGTAGATATTTAAAGGATCTACATTTATTGAGTAGATATCCCTAATTTTTGTATAAATAGGGGAAGCTTTCTCCTATCATGTCATGTGTAAAGTTGGATTTATGCTCAAGATTTGAATAAAGAATTAGATTGTGGCACCTTACTCATGAGTGTTCTTTCACTTTGATTTGGTTTTGCTTACATATGGAGCATCTCGATTTACCATCTCTCATACTTTTGGATCGGCCATCTACAATGTGTGAGATTTATTTGCTTTCATAGATTAAGATTTATTTGCTTTCTTAGTATTAGTTTTAGAATGACTATGTATCTTTGCTTTCCTAGAACATCTCAAGTAGATTCTTCTATTTTCCAATTGGATTATGTTTGAGGAAATAGAGCTCACAGTTGTTTAGTTTCTTTTCATGTTCTTACACTTATTTCTTAGATCAGATCCTCAATTATATGTATAATAGGATTCTTGTAATTCATACCAAGAAGGTGACTCTATCATACTTCCAAATTGGATGCTTGAGTGTTTAACCTATGCAATAATTGAGTTTTCCTTCACATGCCTTTTAACTTCTTTCTTAGATTATATCTGCAATTATGTGTATAATTGAATGCTCCTAAATATCATGTCAACAGGGTGACTCTGTCATACTTCCAAATTTCATGCTCGAGTATTTAACCTATGCAATAATTGAGTTTTCCTTTACATCCCTTTATACTGCTTTCCTAGATTGGATCCTCAGTTATGTGTGTAATTGAATGCTCCTAGAGATCATGTCAAGAGGGTGACTCTGTCATACTCCCAAATTGCATGCTCGAGTATTTAACCTATGCAATAATTGAGTATTCCTTTACATGCCTTTAAACTGCTTTCCTAGATTAAGATCTTCAGTTAATGTATAATTGGATGCTTGTAAATAATACCAGGAAGGTGACTCTGTTATACTTCCAAATTGGATGCTTGAGTGTTTAACCTATACAGTAATTGAGTTTTTCCTTACATGCTTTGAAATGATTTCTTATATTAAAATTTCAATTCCTGCAAGTGTGATTTTGCGCGCTATATTTTCTTTTGAATTTTTTTTCTTTATTTTCGTTACTTGATTTCATAGGTTAATTGAATTTCATTTTCATTATTTGATTTCATATATTAGATGAATTGGTTTTCGCTATTTTGTAGTTAGAATGATCTAAACTGAAAGACAATTTCTAGCACATACAGTGCACGCATGTTTCACAAGTTTATGAAACCCCCAGGTTGACAAATTAAATGGCTGGCAATACTTTCGCCCAACACTAACCATGACAGAAATTTCGTCAAACATGTCATAAATATGCATTCTACAGGGTTAAACAACGTATCTGAGCATATGGGTCTCACACTTATTTGAGAATCACTAATAATCATTGATGCATCATCACAATAGCTCCATTACCATCTATTAAGACATATATTCGTTGTACAATCAAGGATTAATCAAAACATGATGAGAGCCATGCATTATCACTGTCATAAATCCCACTCATAAGAAACATATAGCCAGAAAAAATATCAAGGATATAAAAACCATATAAACCACATAATAAACCATAAAATACCAAGGACAAAGAGCTCTTATTGATGATTGCATAGGTCGACCAGGTATGGGACTTTCACGAACCACATGACCATAGACTAGGTTGAACCAAATATTTCTTTCAGACAATCACCCTTGTTCCATATTCCAAGCATGAATGTGAGATCTCAAAAAAAAATCCATCAAAAAAAATAGGGCTTCCAGAGGCCAAACCACCTCAAACCTCAACCAGTGATTCCACCTCAACCCTCAACCCTCTACCCAAGTTGTCCAGGGCTTCAGAGCATTTGTTCCAACCAGGGCTTCCAGGACTAGTAACTCAACCCATATGTGTCGTCGAGAATCCAAATAGTTTGTCCAACTAGGGATTCCAGGACTAGTAACTCAACCCACCAAGGGCTTCCAAAGCATTTGTCTAGCCAAGGCTTCTAGGACTAGTAACTCAACCCAAGCTATTACAAGGATTCCTAAGCGTTTTCCCAACCAAGGCTTCTAGGAACTAATAACTCAACCCACAACCAAAGGCACATGAAAACCAACCAGAAAATAAAATTAAAACCCATAACACAATGGTTATCCAGGAAATGGAAAGGCTAGGCAAAACCATTGTCAATACAGGAAATCCTCCATGCCAATGATAGATCATAACCAAATAATCACATGCATATGTCATGCATGCCAAAACTAGTAAGATAATCATACATGCAACTCGGTACCTGCAAGAAAAAACCATTGTAGTTGTTAATCCCAATTTCCTCTTACGCTTTCCTGCTTTACCTTTGCTTTCTTGCTCCAAATCCCAAGTATTCCACACTCCTCCAAGAGTGCTCCAAGAAAACTCTAAGTGTCCAAGAGTATGAGAGAGAGAATAGAATAAGAGCCATAAGTGAACTGACAAAAGTATGAGAAAAATCTTGCCAACTAATCCTCAGAAGTCTTTTTATCAAGGAGGCCTCTAATTTCTTCATTTTCCATTATTTTTCTTCAATTTCATCCCCACATGCAACTTGTGACCTTTCACCTTCCTTTTCTCCTAATTTCCATTATTTTCATAAATAAAATGCCAATTAATGCCTCATGCCTTTCCAAATCCTTTTCCATTTCCTTTGCCAATTTCCTTTAGCCATAATAAACCGAAGTGACACCCACTAGGATTTTTTTCCCACCATTCAGCTTGGAATACGTGTCCGATGACCATGACCAAAGTGACACCCACTAAAATGTGTTTCCCACCATTCAACTTGGAATACATGTCCCATGACCATGCTCTTGTATTTTTTTACATGAATTTTTAACCAGGGTTATTACATAACCCACCCTTGGGGGCACACTATCCTCGGTGTTCAATGACACCTACAACCAACAAACTGCTGAAAACTAAAACATACTACCTATGGATCTTTATAACATAGCTCGTTGCAATATTTATAATGACCACCACTGAAAACATGACAACATACCGTTTACTAGAGCTTTATAACACAACTCATTACAGTATTTAAAATAACATCTAGATATACTTATGCACATTTGCTTCAACCAGCAAATAATCATACTATCTATGGAGACTTATAAATCTAGCTTGATATAATATTGACAATAATATACACATATGCACATTTTTTTCAACTATAAAATAAAAGGATATGATGCATGTATCTGCAAGGGAATCCATAGGCTCACACCTCCACCCTCAAAATTAGTACCAGGATTCACCTCCTTCCTAGGAAGTCTAGAATCCACTGTCAAAATAAAATTTTCATCCAATGTCTAGTGCTACAATATTGTGCAACTTGTCCTCTTAGTGAACAGTTACCAACTCATTTTTCCAAGGCACACTCCCAATGTGTATCTGATTACATCTGGAAATGATAATGACCAAAACAAATCCATCCCCAGCCTTCCCTTCTCTGCTACATAGTCCCTCTAGAAATCCGGTCATCCCCTTCCATGTAGTCACACACCTTCTAAGGTTCGCGGGCATCCCTTTCTCTGCTACACAGTCCCTCGTGTGACCCCTCCCTAGGCAAGGTTTCCTTGCATCGAAAGATCCAAAACCAAGGCATGTCACTACCTCAAAACCATCATACCAATCATAGCATTCTCATGGAAATCAATATACATTATTGGGTACCCATGTCCCACAATGGTTATGTTCCTGAAGTGATTTACTAGCATACTACTACATGTTCCATTTCATTTCATTGTTGCTGCTAATCCTTACAGTCAGTTCCAACCACGCAACCGGGCATTTTCATGCTCTCATGTACTAAGCACATAACAACCATTAGATTCAAAATAAAATGAAATAACTTCAAATCATACCTCATTGGTGTTCATCAATAAGGTACACCTGCAATTTCGTTCACTTCCTATCACAACAAGTCAAATTAGTTGTTCGATTAAGTATTCATGTATAAACATAACACATCTGGTCAGCTCAAAACACAACCATCATAGGTCAAAATCATGAATCGCATGCAATCATCATAACCCATAATCATAAATCACATGTAACCATCATAAGTCATAATCATAGATCACATGCATAATAAAACTGAAATAAAATAATGATACTTATCCTTCATCGATCCTTACTTCTGCCTTTGTTCTTTTTGTACACACACTAGATCGGTTGCCCCACCCGGCAAACACCCAATGCCTTTGCTTCTCTTCAATCACGTACACATACACATAGTATGAATCACACACATACAACCACACATGACATAAAACACCATACAATACATTCACCTACACCTAACACACAACACATACACCTACACCCAGCATACAACACAATGCATACAACTGCATCTGGTGTATGACAAAACACATACACCTACACTCGGTGTACAAAAAAACACAATACATACACCTACACTTGGTGTACAACACAACACAATACATATATGTACACAACGAATACACATGCCATGATACCACGACTACACAATCCACATACATAGTACTACATGCCTACAAAACAAAATGTACGACATGCATACAATACTACATGTACACCAATACCATATGTACAACATGTACACAATACCACATGTACATAGCACCACCTGCACAACGTGTGCACAACATCACATGTACACGACACCACTTGCACAACATGTACACAACACCACATGTGCACTGCACCACCTATACAACATGTACACGATGCCACATGTATACAGCACCACATGCACGACCTGTACACAACACCACATGTACACAGTGACACATGCACAGCATGTAGATAGTACCACCTGCACACAGCACCACATGTACAACATGTACACAACACCACATGTACAACATGTACACAAAACCACTTGTAAAATCATGCAAAAAACACCATATGTATATAGCACCACATGTACAACATGCACACAACACCATATGTATGTAGCACTGCATATACAACTTGTACATAGCACCATATGTACACAACACCTCATATCCAACATATGCATTGCACCATATTCATACAACACCGCATATCCAACATGCGCACAGTACGATATGTACACAACATGGCATATCCAACATGTACATAGCACCATCTATACCCAGCACTGCATATGCAATATGCATGCAACACCATATATACAACAGGCACACAACACCATAGATACAATCACTGAATGTACAATACGCACAACATATACACAATAGTAGCACATACATCCAAAACTACACTCTCTATACCAAGCAACTTTGCTTACAGTGTCTCTCTACCATCAATGCTTATCCTAGCATGTGGCGGATAACGTTGTTTTAATTTCGTTGATGTATCTCTCAGCATTACCTATCCAAAACATATGCATAATATTAACGCATAATATCAACTCATATACACATGATATTGACCTCAAATATCTATCAGGTTACTCTTCCGACTTGATTCCTCATGAACCAAGAATCACTTCATGTTATTGACCTACATAAGCAAGCTTTCCCCCACAAGCATGATTCCTGATGACCCTATCAGACAATGACATACATACATACATATATACATATATACATATAAACATCAACATAAGAAAATCATGATCTTATCAGACAATGACATACATACATGCATATATATAAACATTAGCATAAAAACAATCATGAGCCATGATGACCCTATCAATCAACGACATACATATATACATATGTAAATATCAACATAATCATGGTCACAACATAATTACCAGATATCATAAGGTATAGGTTAAGAGAACTCCCTTTGTCTGTGCACAACATTGAGAACAATAGCTCCCAACATAGCCAAGGCATTTGATGCCTCAAATCCATTTACTTTACCTTTCTGGTTACCCTTCTCATGTTTGTACTACCACCATCCATCTACCATAATGGACCCAACCAGTCCAACCGACTATCATATTCTTACCTTCAGCTTCCCTTATACATGCATTGAGCTTCATCCAAGTATTACATTACCTATCAGGCTCTATTCATCCCTTCCTGAACTTTGTTAACTTTCCTCTTTCCAAAACCAATTCCCTTGACCCTCAAAATACAAAAGGCAAGAAAAAAAGAAAACAATAACAAAACCATGGAAACCAAAAGGAATATGACACCACAAACAAAGTGGCATGGCCATGCACCAGTCATACACAAAATTGAAAATCAAGCACAAAAAAATCACAAAAGACCGAAAGCATAATACTAGCAACACACCATGACTCAATCCCATGGTTACCAGTGCTTCCAAAGTAAAGTTCAACCTTAGCCTTCTTCAAGATTTCACAGCAATCTCTTTTTCCATTCAATTCCATGTATCATACTGTCATAAACACATAACTTTAAGCACATAATTAAATATAAAAATATACCAGTTATCTTACCTTGTTGTGCCAAGCACGCTGCTATGTAATTGAACACACATGTCAGCCACATATTCCAAATATAAAGACAACATATCTATTAATTTGAAATCAAAATTTACCAAGTCTAAAAACCATGTCATAATCAACAATCAACTCACATTCATTAGTCATAATAAATATTGCTACAACTATCACCTACTTACACTCAAGTACATATCAGTTGTCTCAACACATATGTGTTAGTACAGCCATATTTAAACAAGATCATTTCTCCAAGAAATCTTATGGACACATACTCATATCATGCAATTAATAAAACATTCAAACATACTATAAATGTACCATGTTAGATAAATCAACTAGACAACATAATAGACACAAAATAGATGACATAGTCAAACAGTCAATCGCCAAGTAGACGACATAAGCAAACTCATACCTTAATGTATCTTAGGGGAGGTTATCTTGTCTGCACGATCAATCTAGATTAGCATAATATAACTTCTTAACATATCAACTCAAACATAAATAAGGTCATGATATCCATAACAGTAACTAGCTAACATGTTCACATCATAAACTCATAAGCAATTGTCATTCATGCTTAACAATCGCATATTCACAGTCAGCCAAGATTAGTACAACACAATATTATAAATATATCGACTCATACATGAATGTAATAACCCTAACCATCTACATAGGCCAATAAAAATTATCATGATACATATAACATCAAGATCCTAAGTACAATTACCATAACCCTCATGCACATGACAATAATGCATATAACAAGTTATTATCGTTATGACTAACTGACACATGTACATATGATCACACTGATTAACTAGCATTTATCATACATGTAACCACAATAACAATATAATTACAAGCATGCAAGTAACCCTAATGCTTATAACAATCCATTTACTAACATACTTGCATGCTAAATATACAATACCTGTATGATGATCCGCTCTTACCCCAAAGTCTAACGTTGCATCTCCTGCTCTATCTTAGCCAACATATCAACATCATATCTTATCAACAACATCATGATGACATAACTACATAAAATGACCTCACAATGTATATCTAACCTATTATGCATGCATAACCATAACCATAAAAAAGAATGCACAACAACCTATAAGCACTGACATGCATAACAAATGCACAATTGAGATACACTCATGATGACCACATCCAATAAACAACACTGTCAACTTTCACATGGTGACACGACTACAAATATGACCAACGTCATGCATATGCAATAAGCACATAGACCACAAGCATAAGGAACACATATTTGATCGACATGAATGCATGACCAACACACACCGCCCATCCAGTCCAAGTGTTGAACCATCCTCTGATACCACTTTTTGGTATCAAATATTACCCAAAGAGAACTGAAACCAAACAACACCCAAAGAGAACCGAACCTAGCTCTGATACCACTCTGTAACACCCTCCTCCCACATATACCTAAGTAACCAGCGAACCAAGGTAAACATGTGATGAAGAGTTACTATGGTTTGATTCAACTGCCTATATATCATTTAAGGAAGTGGAACTGACAAAACATAGCCAACCTAACCCTCTACACATGCAACAAAACCCCAGGAGCCATCCAACACTTCTAGGTGACTAGCCCCTGAGACAACCTAAAATTGTACCACATTAAAGCTTCATTTTCTCCCATTATATGGGCGTGCATGCAACTGGGACCCTCCAGTCGCTCCCACAACAAGGCACGCATGTGACTAGGGACTTTTCCAGGTAGTTCTATTCCAGAAACTTCGGATTATGTGCCACTTTTTCAGAGCCAGGACTCAGGCCACTACCCAGAACTTCATGAAACTTCCAGAAATGAAAAATAACATTGAAACAATGATATGAATGCAAATAATTGAACAAGGACTTGATTGGATCCCTAATAGCCATGACATGCATTTCTTCAAACATGTCACAAATATGCATTTGACAGGTTTAAACAACATATTTGAGCATAGGGGTCTCACACTTATATGAGAATCACTAAGAATCATTGATGCCTTATCACAATAATTGTATTACCATATATTAAGCCATATATTTTTTGTACAATCAAGTATTAATCAAAACATGATGAGAGCCATACATTATCAATGATATAAAGCTCACTCATAACAATATTATAACCAACAGAATATCAAGGATATTTAACCATATAAACCACATATAAGCAAGTGTATTTACCCATAAAATACCAAGGATAAAGAGCTCTTATTGATGATTGCATAGGTAGACCATGTATGGGACTTCCACGAACCACCCGACCATAGACTAGGCTAAACCAAATATTTCTTTCAACCAGTCACCCCCGTGCTATATTCCAAGCATGAATGTGAGATCTCATAAAAAAAATCCATCAAAAACAAACCAGGGCTTCCAGAGGCCAAACCACCTCAACCCTCAACCATTGATTCCACCTCACGATGGGACATCACTAACCATCACCAGATTGTTCTCTACCCAAGTTGTCCAGGGCTCGAGAGTGTTTGTTCCAACCAAGGCTGCCAAGACTAAGTGAACTAACAAAAGTCTGAGAAAAATATTTCCAACTGATCCCCAGAAGCATTTTTATTAATGAGGACTCTAATTTCTTCATTATGGCATTATTTTCCTTAAATTTCATCCTCACATGCAACCTGTGACCTTTCACCTTCCTTTTCTCATAATTTCCATTATTTTCATATATGAAATGCCAACTAATGCCTCATGCCTTTCCAAATCCTTTGTCATCGCCTTTGATAATTTCCTTTAGCCGTAATAAACTGAAGTGACACCCACTAGGATGTTTTTCCCACCATTCAGCTTGGAATACGTGTCCCAATACCATGGTATTTTATTTTTTTACATGAATTTTAAACCAGGGTTGTTACAAAGGTTACACCCCACTGATAGACCTCCAACAGTTAGAACTAGTCTAATTGACCATAACTCAGTTTAACTAATTTAAACTGCTACGATTGAAATTAACTCAACCTAGGATCCTAAAATTTAGGAATCATTGTAGACAACTCAATTCCATGCTTCCAAATCGAATTAACTAAGCTAACTAACTGATAAAAAATATTTCAACTCAATTAACTCATTCAAGTTGTCTGCTAATGTGGAATTTCAATTTTCTCCTAATGTAATCAAAGGCAAAATAAAATTAGAAAATTCTTGCTGCATTTTCAACACTCCCTCTTAGAAAGAAAGGGATTCATATCTACCCCGATATAGTACCTATAGAATGTACTCCATACAATACCTCTCACTCTTTTTGTTTCTACTACAACATCTGCAAATAAGAATAAAAAATATTCACTGAATCAATCTACAACTGTCTACTAGGAAAGTTGTGTTGTTGTTGACACCTGCTAATTAGCCTCCTGCTCTACTATCAACACTTCTCTTCACCCCTCGGTATCTGACTGAAATTGATCCTCCTACTACTGAATACTATTATCCCCCATAGCAAGGTAATGATCCATGAGGAGAATGCCTCAATGGACCCTACCCAGATTTCTGCACTCATAGGACTATTGCTTCACATCGCCCCACCTCACACCTGGAGGTATGGTTGTGTGTGCTCCTTCTACCCACTTAGTTCGAACTCTCCCTCTACTAGAGGTCTCTGCTTTAGTGGATGTATCCTCTCTACTTCTCCATTTTTTGTTGCTCCAAAACCCTCTGAGGCTTCATTTTTTGAGGTAAATCATGCTCCCTATCAACCACCAAGTATCTAACTTTTTCCTTGATCCTCAAGTCCTTGAATTAATCTTCTACCTCAAGTGCATACAAGTTCTTGACTCACACACTAATCTATTTCACCTGTCCCATGGCGATGTGTCTCAGGAATGCATTTCCTTTGTTGAATATCACATCATAGCCACGGTCTTCCAACATCGCGACGGAAACAAGATTCTTCTTAAATCCTGGAACAAACATCACATCCTTGAGTCTAAGAGGGGATCCTGACTCCCTCTAAAAGGTGACTGTAATGATAATGATCGCACTATACCTTCTGTCATCTCCAAACTTAATGTTTTGCTTGAGGTCTCTCTCCTCCAAGTCACTAAAAAATTATTTGTTCCCCATCATGTGGAACGAGCCACCACTATCCAGATACCACATACTAGCCATCATTGTGCTTTACTTGCATGCAATAAGAGTAAATTCAAGATTGAACTGTGAAACCAAAGCTTCACATGTTTCTGCTACAATAGACTCCTTCTTTCTCACCTTCTTCTGTGGACACTTCTTGGCATACTGCCTGTATTCACGACAGTGAAAGCACTTGATTTTGGACAAGTATTTCTTCTTGCCCTCTTGGCTGGCATCAGCCTCACCTTGGGACTTATTTCCCTTGGATATATTTCCTTTGTTGACTAATGAAAAGCCATCTTCCTCTTCTTTGGATGAGGTCTCATCTCTTTTACTCCGCCTTATTTCTTCCTGCACTAGATTCGACCATAAATTCTCCTACTTTGGTAGTTTATCTCTACCATTCATGAAATCTTGATATCTATGCCAGGTCTTGGGTAGGCCCAACAGGGCCACATATACCAAGTCTTCTTCAAGGACATTAACACTAACCCTTCCAAGTTCATCACGACACTATGTAAACTTTCTCAAGTAATTTTGAATTAGTTCATTATTTTGCATCTTGATACTATGAAGCTTGTCCTTTAGTGCCAGCTTCAAGTGGACATTATTGTTCTTGAACAACTCTGTTAGTGTTTTCCATATCATGAACGTATTTTGTTTCCCGTGGATATTCGATACAATATGATCCTGAAATCCCTTCAATATGATTGTCCTCGCTTTAACCATGTCCTTCTTCCATTGAGTGAGACCTTGGGCATCATATGTTTGGTGTTTTTCTACACCTCTATTGATTTATTCTAGAAACCCATTGTCATCCAATACTACCTCCATGCGGATCTTCCATGCAACAAAATTTTTGGTACCTTGCAAAGCATACTCGAGCCTGAGTCCATTGAAATCAATCTTCTTAGTCATGGAGAAAACCTATAACACTGATCTTCGAATTTTAATTTCCTTCAAGGATAGATTCAAAATATCTTCTTTATTATGAATCTATCTTTGATACCATGTATAAATTAATTGTAGATTCAAAATTGCTCATGTAATTTACTAAAACATAAGCGTCAAATCTACTCTACTCATCTATGGAAGCAAATTTACAATCAAGAACACATATCAAAAACATGCATCATGCTTCAACACACATACACAAATATTTATCTAGGGGAAAGAAACTACTCAAAACCCCTTCCTATCTATATTGCATTAATCAAATAATTTGGATGAATACAATATGCTTGATCAAGCTAGATCACAACCTGCACTTGTATCTTCTATCCTCTATCTGATTGAATGAATCTGGCCAATACTTAGCCAAATTTCCTAGCCTCCAATCTCCTATTTCCTTGTGGTGTTTGATGAGGAATTAGCCACTATTAATTAGGGAAATTTTTCATTGAGAATTGTGCAATTAATTTAGGCCCTATTTTGACTACATGCACCACTTTTACAACTTGGAAAATTCTACAGCTCATAGTACACTTCCCTTGAACTCCAATCTCAACTAGGTAACTTGAATTCTTTGCATGCATGAGTTAATTTAGGCTGATTAATCAGTTAACTGGTTAAACACTGAAGTTACACCCCATTTTTATACCTCCCTATGGTTCCTCAAATATTTAGAACTATTTTAACTAGCCATAACTCAATCTAAATGATTTAAATTGTTACAACTGAAATTAACTCAACCTACACTCCTGAAATTTAGGAATCATTCTATACAACTCAATTTCATGCTCCCAACTCGAATTAACTAAGCTAACTGAGTGATAACAACTATTTCAACTCAGTTAAATCATTCAAGTTAGTTTTTGATGTGGAATTTTTATTTTCTCCTAATTTAATCAAAGGAAAATTTAAATTAGGAATTTCTTGATGTATTTTCAACAACATACAATTTAAAATGAATATAAGGTACTTTAATGGAAGGGAAAAGAGAGAGAGAGACTATATAAGAAATGTAATAGTACAATCCTAAAAGAAACACACAAGAGCATGGAAATAATCATTGACTAACCTGCAAAGTAGTTCACAAGATAACAATGATCATATAAGGAAGTAACAATGCACATTCAAGAATATGCATACCAAAGCCAACGAAATAGTTCATTTTCATTAGTATGTGTTAACATGAATATACACCACAAACAATGAAAGAGTAGTCTCATAATCATTTATGACATATGCATGAAATTACATCAGCTCAAAGATCTTTATATATTAAGTGAAAGTCCCAAGATAAAAAATTACGATGTTGCCACACTAGCCCCAAGAGTGGAACATTAAGTCACTACTTTCTCCTCCAAATAATGATATTCTCTCCTATGCCAAGCTAGAGAGGCTAAGGTGAAAATTCCTTAGTCCACTCTCTTGAGATATGAGGGTGTATTTATAACAAATAAGGTGACTCTCCACCTCCCATGTGGCTCTTGAACTCCCTCATGACTCTTAACTTTCTACTATGACATTTGAGCTTCTATATGACTTCAGAAATTTCTAGTGACTCTTCATATTCCATGTGGGACCCTTAGGATTCCACACATTTTACATTTTCTCATTTTTTGGAAATTACATAATTACATTCCACAAATTATTTGGAAAAATACATTGACATGTATGACTTTTGTGGTGACGCTTTTAGAATGCATGACTTGGCGACGATGAATTTTGTGGTGACACTTTGAGAAGGCATGACTTGGCGACAACAATATCTTCTCCTTGTTGTTATGAATTTGAATTCTTCATGATGGATATTTACTTGTTCTTCATATTCATCCTCCAAAGGATATGGATAAGTATCAAAACCTACAAAGTCAGCATGAGATGCCACCATTATATCATGATCCAGGATTTCTTCATGTCTTCATGATGGTTATTTTAGTGCTTCTTCTCCGCAAGTTATTTCTTGTAACTCCTAATTGACATATTCCTTGACCATCACCTTGCCATTTTTACATGGTACACCTACAAATGAAGTTTACTCATGTCAAGGCAGGTTCATTCCAAAAATCATCTAATCTACCTCTGCTTTGCTCAGGGAAGAGGTTGATTGTGAAGGACCTGTGCAAGGGCTAAGAGGGAGAGGCTTACTAGGAATCGCATAATTTAGATCAATTGTGACCATGTTGTTAATTGGTATTTTTTAATGTGTAATAAGGAGAGGCTATTCAAGGTCTTGCACAGTGGGAAATCATAGGAGACAATGGTGGAGTGATTGTTGACTTTGACCGCACAATTCACAGTGTTCATGGGAGAGGAGGCATGGATTGCGCATTTTAGATTCACAGGGACTAAAGGATTACCTCACTATCCATTTTAACTACGCAATGTGCAGTATGAGGCAAGATAGGACAAGGTACTACACAATGAGGGGTTTCAATCAATAAGAGGGACACGACTAGCCACTATAATTGCGGAATGCATAGTGATTGACGAAAAATCTCAGTGAATAGCATAGTTGAGGGTCTCAGTGACCCAAATATGACCTAATACTCACTAGAACTATGAAATGCATAGTAGGATTCCCACCAAATGAAGGGATTGCGCAATTGGACAAGTTAGGGAGACAAGGTGGCAAGGTTAGAATTGTAACTATGTATTGTGCAGTAGATGAAGAGGAGGCTTAGGGGATTGCAAAGTTGAGAGATTTAGTGACACAATAAGGCTCCATTTTCCATTGTAGTTAACAGGGCTAAGAAGCCATAGTAATGGTCTAGACTACAAGGTTTCTTAGTGTATAGTTTAGTAAGATTGTCCTCTATAAATGCATAGTGCAAGTTCAAAGAGGCAGAGGATGTTTCGCTATGACCTAATATTTCGCAATGCATAGTTCCAGGAGGGAGAAAATTTAGCAAGTTTCAAGGACAATGAAAGTTCTTAAAGGACTAAGTGTGGGATCAGTGAGGCAAGAGAGAACAAGACATGCAAACAATTCTTGGAATAGTGATCTCGCACTCATATAACATCAACATAAGCTAATAGAATGCACACTACCCAAAATAAAAATGTGTACCTTGAAGCAACAAAAAAGCAACAGTTATTTCTAAGTGTGATAGTTGAAATGTAGCTTTGCGACACTAAGAATACAAGTTACGACACAAGTGTCGACTCCAAACAACAGTGAGATAAGTTGTAGGAGGGTTCCTAGCACATATTCTTATGATATATATGATCATCTAATGCAGAAGAGTGCACTAGAGATGCCTCTAATGGTGTGCTAAGGTGAAACACATGTAGGAGTACAAGTAGTTAAAATCCACACTTTCTACTGTAATAAAAAGTGAAAAAGACACTTGCAAAGGCTAAACAAAGTGAAAGCGACAATTGTGAAAATGTAATCAAGCAAAAACGACAGTCGCAAAAGTGAAAATGACACTTGTAACAACAAAGGGTGTGCAAAAGTGACAGTTGACAAGACTCACAGGAATGATGATACAATTTCCACTAAGAGTGAGAGAGACTTGTCAAATGATGTTGCGCACTTACTATCAGCATAATTTGCACAGTCACTATCCCTATCAACTGTACAAGCACTGTCAATAGGGATTGTGTAGGGTTTATGAGTGGTGCAATCACTATTACCAAATACTACACAATCGTTGTTACTAAGGACTGCGTAAGAACTACTTCTAGAGACTACACAAGCATTGTTCTCAAGGACTGCTCAAGCACTATTTTCAAGGGTAGACATTGGCTACTAGTCTTGTGTTGCTAGGCCAACCACCTCCCCCCTCATTTGTCATAAAATGGTATGAGTGCCTCTTGATTTTTTCTTTATGGTTTTTAATTTATTTGTTTTGGTGACATAACGTATAGTTTATTTGATTTATTTATAATAGTTTCATGACATACCTTTGATTACTTCCTAGATTTATACACTTTCTATGTTCTTGTTGATTGAAGCATTCACTTTCTTTGGACTCTCTTAAAGAGCTAAGAAATTTGATTTTGGTCTCATGCCAAATATAGTTATCTAACGCTTCTGACTTTATTATGTATTTTAATTCTTTAAAAATAATAAGGCCGCTAGATAATTTTCATTTTGCAGTAGCCTTAACCTATATTAGGCATTTTATGTTTTAAAGTATTTTTAAATATTAATCCCTTGATATCAAATGCATGAAATTATATTTATGGTTAGTATTTGGTGCCTTGATTCAGCAATGTATTATTGGCTTATTAAACTTTCCTATCGAATGTTGAAAACCCCGTATCAACCTTGGTTTATATGTTGTTAACATATTGTTGTCGATTATTAAACAGGGTTTAATGTTAAATATAAAAATTATGCTTATAACTATGGTCTCAAGTTATTATTTTTGAAGTTTCTCGATCTGCTGCCCTAATTATTTCGAGGTTATGGTGATTATGGGCTATCATTAATGGTAATATGTGTCAAGGACTAAAAATCTCGATTCATTCCACCTGTGTTAATCCAACGACTAACCATTCTCATACCTATCTTCATCATATACTTCGTACTATGTCTTTGATTATCCACTTCTGAATTCATTGTTAAGGACTTGGGATCGAATTTGCCTCCTACCATATCATTCTTTTTTCCTTTGTCAATGTCACAAGCTAAGGTTTCAAGGGTTTCTCCCTGTTAAACGACTATTTTTTGGGTTTTTATTACTAGCCTAACTATAAAAATTTTGAGAGCTTAACAATGGCTCGATTTATTAGAACTGAGGCCATTGGTATTTAAATGCTTGAATTATACGAAGAATGCACTGAGATTTTTTTTAATGTTGGTTGGTTTGAGTTTCTACAACTTTTTCAGCGGTACAGTCAAGGTGTGGCTGAAGCATTCACTTCTTAGTTCAATGGCAAGAAGGCCAATGTGGGTAATATAGAAACTCTTGTAGATGTTGATTCGATAGCTAAAGCAACTCACCTCCCTATTGATGGTGAAGACTGGTCGAAGAACCATAACATTCATGTTATTCCCTAGAGGAGGTTGCTTGTGAAGAAGGATTATGCTTATGATATAAAAGGTATTCCCATTACCTATCTAAAACCTAAGTGGAAGAATATGGTGTTGTTTTTGCATCGTTATATAACCTGTGAAGTACGTTACATTCTATTCTTCCTTTATCACATAAGGTTGTTGATGGTGTTTTTAGGTTATAAATTGAATTTTCCTTTATTTTTGCATACAAATCTAGCTAAAATATCCTTAATTTACCATAAGAAAATACAAAATTCTAAGAATTCTCTTATTTATCATATTTTTATCGTTATTATTGTTAGACATCAACTGGCTAAGCTTTGAGACAATTGGGAATCTTTTCTAACCCAGAATCATTTCAATAAAGCCATGCCTTCCGGGGAAATTGACTCTCAAAATTTCACCGAGAATAGCCATGTTCTTGAAAACCATGCTTGATCTCCTTTACATGATGCCATGCATTTTGAGGACCAAGAGACTAGACCTTGCCTTTGAGAAGAGGATAGGGATTTTAATCTCGAAATTTTTTGTACTTGTTGAACCAGAAAAGTTACTCAAAATATTTTTGTCAGCCAAGACGGGGTAAAACAAAAACTCAAGAGGTAGGGGTAAATCAAATTTTGTTGAAATTAACCCCTAGTCTAAACTTTCCTCCCTAGAACATGCATGTTAACACACCAAGTGTTAGAAAAAATATAATTTTGAATCTCATATTAAAGACAAATTGACAGCAAGAAATATTTCTAGGCTACAACGTAAAAAACATAGGGTTTCTCCTTATGAGACATGTGCCGATCTTGAGATAAATATAGAGTCGGAGTCTAAAAATACTAAGACAAAATCTCCAAACAATTGCAACATTCCTAATGGTGTGAAAGGCACACTAGAAGTGGATAGTGATGTTGATAAAATTTCTTTGGCGGTATTGTTAAATATCTATAGGAACCAACAATTTTTATTCAGTGTTCCACAACTTAACCATTGAATTGGTCAGCTCGTCAATGAAAACTAGCAACTCAAAGCCTTTTTTAGACTTAATGAAATACTCAAGCAACAAAATTCTACTAGTTCTATCAATAATTCACGGGTTTCTGATACTCATATCATAGTCATATCTTCAGAGGTTAAACTTACAATCTCTCCAAATGCTTATGATACTAAATAAAGGTCTTATTTATAATATCTCTCAGTTGTTGGAAAATATAAGGTATGCTTATATTTTGGTTTTATTTTCTAAAACTAAAATGGAATTACAGAATCTTAGATTTTGTAACAGTCCTCTTTACATTGTTTATATCATTAATAATTTATTTTTCTTAATTTGTCACAAGTAATTACGTTACCTAGATTCCTTCTCTCGTCTTCTATGGAGTGAGTACTTATGAATTACCTCCAATTCCTGAGGATGTTAGCGAAATATACCTTGTTAGTTATTTTTTTTACTCTGTTATCTGTTGAGATGGATGACAGTCCTAAACAAAATATTTTTTTTATTTTTGTTAAAAAATGGTTTTTATATTCTTATTTTGTTATTGACGGAGTAGTTAGGACAAAAATTATATAAACCTCTTATATTTGTGATAAAGGGGGAGATCTCTGGTACAAGGGGATTTTTGGGAAAAAATAAATGTAGTTCAATTATGACGGTGGGATGAAAATTAATGCAAGTACATAGATTTGGTTTGATTAAATCTGTTTCTTGAGTTATTTTCTTCCATGGTCATATTATAATTATGGTAAATATTTTGATTTACAATATTTAAGTGTTGTTTGTTGGATGGTTTGATTCTTTTACAAGAAATTTGTTTAATTGCATTTTTTTTGTTAGTTATAACATTAAGTTTTAAATCTATGATTTCTTTAAATAAGTCAGTTCTTATTCTTCAGTAACTTGTGTTCTAAGAAGGAACAATCGATTTATGACATTTTTTTACTTGAATGATTATCAAGTTAGCTAAAATGTTAGTATTTATTTATAAATTTGTCATAGTGTTGTTATAGTATATGGTAATCCTACATTTAATCTTTATTGTATTCAATGATTGATTGTTTGTATTCATTGATCAATAATGAAGTATAAGAATTTTAAAGAGATAACATTTACGGTTATTCCTCTTTCATTCAGTATTGGCCAAGCAATAGTTATAATTATTACATTAGTTAATATTTTCATTCTTTCTTAATATGAAAAATATTAAAAGTAAACAAATTTGAGTCTCTGTTTATTTTGCAGAATAAGCTACTTGTGTTTTTAGAGTCTCTTGTTCTATTGTCATTTACATTAAGGAATAATTATCAGTTATTAGGAATAGAATTTTAGTTTCCATTCTTTAATACATTTTTAATTTTGTTTAAAATATTACCATTTCTCTTTTTGAGCTAGTTACATTTGTTTTAGCATTGATTGGTATGTTGTATCATACTCTGACCTTGTATCAATAGTGACTTAATTATTTTCTTTAATTTTAATTTATAAATAGAATATATAAATTAGCATTCTTTAATTCGTTTTAGTCTATTAACAATGAAGTGTTAAGCCTTCTCATTATTACAACTATATGTTACCTAGGTCGTTTCATTTCATTGGTTTAAATCTAACTTAACCAGAGCATAGTAAAAAATAGTAGAGAATCATAATAATTTAAATTAGTATAGGATAATTATAATTATATTAGGATTTGGATAATTTTTTGGATTCAATCCTTCTTAGGATGAAAGTATCCTAGGCTAATGAATTCATTAAAACCATGGAGGATAGTTATACCAAACAGTTTTGGTTGTTAAAGAGCTTTCATCCGGGCTACTCCTCCCTTGTTTACTTAGGTGTGCAAAAACCCGCATCAACAACTTGCTAGAAAGAAGTGTTCTTGTAAATCCACCAAAATCTAAGCATGTGTGAGCAATTGGATTCAACACTTTATAATCTCAGAAGAAGACTTAAGCATTTGGAAGACATCAACCGAAAATGAATCGATAGTGGACAACTTGATAGATCATAAGATCACAAGGAGGCTCCAAAATTCAAGTGTAGGGAAAATTTTGGAGGGTGTTTGTCACAGTGACAACAAAACCCTATAAGGGGGAACCTAGTAAGAAGGTAAGGATTATCTACTCTTTATTCTATGGACCTATAGAAATAATGCAAGTGCAAAGGAGAAGGCACTCTCTATGGAGTTTCCTAAGACCTGTAATCTATTTGCCTACTAAAAAACACTAATACGCTATATTTTTATCTCTAACTCCCTCTCCTAGTTGTTTTTTTATACTATGGTACAAGATACAAATACCTAGAAATGAAACCTCGACTTCTCTTAGTGGTGGAGTTTTAACATATCCCAATAGCTAACTAGGGATCAAGTTTGACTCATTTAACTCCCAACTTTAGTTACAAATGTTTCCTTCTAGAATCCTATTCATAGTCCACATATGTATATACCCTTTTGGATGAGTACAGGGGCTGACATGGATCCTCTCAAACCATGGTGGTCAAATCGGAAGGTCAACTTTTAGGAGGCATAAGTTTTTCATACAAAATTTGATTAATATTTTTATTATGTCGTTGAAAGGCATCTAAGTGTAAAAAACATCAAGAGATATAGTGTGAGAAATCATTTTCAGACCCTGAAAAAATTCATTTCATGCATCAAAATGACTCCAAAAAAAATTCAAACCCTAATTCCTCCAACTAGGACCCACTGCTAAAAATTCCCCTGCAAGTTGATTTATGCTTAAAAAACATACTTAAAACAAAGCTTCCATAACTATCCTGAATATGATTTATACTTTGCAATAATCAAATTGTAAATTTCTATCAACCTCTTCATTATAATTACTCACTTTAGATTTCACAAATTAGTCTCATATTATACCACAATTTAATCTCTTTAAAAGAATAAAATCACAAGTATGTGAAAATATGTAAACAATTTCATAATATTTGAGAGTGCAAGCTTCTATGATCCATAACATATTAGATTATAAATCTTCCGGGAAATCACATGAGAATGGTCCTAAAATTCTCATGTGATTTCCCGGAAGATTTATAATCTAATTTCATAATAGATGATTTTTATAAAATATGAAATCATGACACTATATATTTATGATTGAGATTCCAACCTGATGTTACACAATGAAAACATAAACATTTAATACACTACAAGTTATAGTGATGCATGAACTATGAAATTATGACATAAAATGACATATAAATGATGCAAGAATAACTAATAAAAGAAATCAATGATTTGAGTGATGTATTTCTTACAATCCAAACATAATGCAAATTCTACCCCAAAAAAGATAATTGAAGATAAAAACCCAATGCACTCTAGTAAAAAATATTGACCAATGGAAAATCAACTATATTGATGATATAGCCTTATGGTATGGTCAACTATATTGATATTATAGTCCCATATTATAGTATTGTTTGTTCATTAAATTGTTTATTTTTTTTCTTTTTCTTTTTTTTCTTTTTGCCATAGGAATCGACAACTGGGTTAGGCTCGTACACACGTGTCATGGAGTCATTTTCAACCTCTTTCCACTATACCTCTGGGACCTATGACAACGTCCTCTTCGTAGACCAAGTTAATCCAAGAAGATTTTAACCTTGTATCTCATAATTTAGACAATACTTCATATCAGGACGATCACCAATTGAACTGTCCC
The DNA here is from genome assembly GCA_034641835.2 of Pinus albicaulis. Taxonomy (NCBI): domain Eukaryota; kingdom Viridiplantae; phylum Streptophyta; class Pinopsida; order Pinales; family Pinaceae; genus Pinus; species Pinus albicaulis. The sequence continues at coordinate 1,115,179,688 of CM076584.1, forward strand.
TGAGAAATGTGTTCATTAAATATTGATCAACATCATTGTTAGAGTGAATTCTTAACGCAAGTGCATGAAGAGAGATCACTTTAACTACACCTGAAAAATAGCCCTAACAACAAATATGGTTGTCTAACTTCTTAAGGTCTGCAATAGACAGTCGAAACAAATGCAAAACAAACCCAGATCTATGCAAATAAAGAAGCTAAACAGTAAAATGAAATAAGATTTTCTCCAAATATCCAATGGACAAGACAAGAATTATAAAGAACATTTTGTATTATATTAACACCTGGGAAGGGAATAAAGAATGATGTTACCAGTCCCCCTCAATGGGATGGGTTCTTGGTTGTCCTCAAACGCTTCATATTTAGAGTTTCTCTCACAATGGTGTAGAAAACCCAAGACGTGTAGAACTCAAAGGGAGCTCGATAAGAAAAAAGTAATCAAAGTAAGACTGTAATAGATCTGATAAGAAAATGTATAAAAATGGAAAATATGCCCAAGAAATAACACCATTTAATATAAAACTTCAGATCATCATTAATATCAAATCCTTAAGGTAGGGCAACACCATACATTCACTCCTTAAGGAAGGAGATCACTCCACAAGCCATATGCTTACCCATACTATAATCCTTGACATCTCTCAATGGAGAGTCTCTAACCTCTATATAGGTTTCATACATGCAATACCATGGGTAGTTACCATGGGTCTCTCAATACCATACATCCAATACAATTGGCTTATCACTTTATTCCCTAGCTACATGTGGTCCCTTACATAATGTGGGTTAACCACTTTATTTATTAACTATGGCCCATTTATTTATCATTCTTATATTATTACATCATATTATTCCCTTGGGTAACTCCCTCTGTACCCTATATTATCCCCTCTAGGTACACTACATTACACCCCCCTTAAACATGTTTCGTCCCTGAAACATGAGAAGAACACAAATAATAAGATCTACTCAAAAGAGTATTCCACTGGTACCATTCATGTGCATCTAGCCATCCAAGGGAAAGGTGAACACTTGATCTAGTCGGTGCCTCGCTCGCTTGAGATGGAAGCGGGTTCTGGTGGTTCTTCATTGTTGATGTGTTGTTAGTGGATCATCGCACCTCTCTATGTGTCGTCCAGGGGTTGTTGTCCTTGTTGCTAATTCGTTGCCACCTTGTTGGTTGTTGTCTTGCTGGGTGATGCAGGTGGTGATATGTTGAAGCTTTAACTGATGTAATATCTTTCCTTAATTCCTCCATTATTGGTGATGGAGTGGTGTCTGGTTCTTTTGTTGGTACTTGCTTTGATGTCTGTGTTTGGCTATCTACCATCAAAGGCTCATCATCTAATGTGTCTGTGTCATTAGATATTTTTTCTTCTTCCTCCTCGATCTCTGCATGGTTCCTAATGCAAATATCGTGCAATGTAATTTTCTTCTTTTTATACCAGAGCTTCATGAATTTCTTTTGCACATTAAAATTGACAGTACCAACGGATTCCATCCAAGGATGTCCCAAAACAACATCCACAACATCCATATCTGAAGCATAAAAATCAGAATGCAACACATACTTATCCATAGAAATCTTCAAATCTTTATAAATTTGAACATCTTCATTATCAACCTGTGTCTTTTCAATATGCTTTGCTGGAACTTGCAATTTTTTAGCCAAATTCACATTGATACAATTATGCTTGCAACTAGGAATGATAGACACAACGATGTTCTCTTTATGAATACTTCCATGAACCCGTAATATGGAAATATTAGTAGAAAATAATTCTTTATGGCTCTTGTTGTCCTTCTTTTCGGCTTTAGACCACTTGTCCAAAATGACTTTTTCAAGTTTTTTCTCAGGAAGTTTCCTCACTGTGCTGTCAAGTGAGGTCCACCATTTATTTGCCTCATCTTTCAGATGAAGCCCTATGGAGCATATCCAAAAAATTCGGTATTGAGCCTTGAGATGTAAAAAATCTTCAATAGTAGGGCCATCATCTTTTCCTGTAAACTTCATCTTGCAAGAATCCATAAAATAAAGTAAGGGTTTTGAAGAAAATCACTTACTTTGGCAAAAATTTAAAATGGACATTACTCGGTCAATATAACTCAGAATCCTTATTATAAGTCATTTTTGAAAATGGAATATCCATTCTGCATCTAACCATGTGATTGAAATCCCGATCTAGGCGCTCTGGAAACACAAATTTGCGCTGCAACTGTCCCGCCGTCACAAAATTTCTGAAAAAATGACTGATTTTAAATCAGTGATAACTCCCTCATCCGGACTCCGATTTGACCAAAAAAATTTTTGAAATCGGGTGATTTTTCAAGGGGAGCTCAGATCTGTAATTGGTTGTCTAAAATTGTGCACAAAAATCTACTAAAAATTTCAGGAGAGCCGCCGTACACAAATTGCTGTCAGAAACATTTCTGCAACATAACTGAATTTAAATCAGCGATATCACCCTCATTCGGACTCCGATTCGACTGATTTTTTTTTTGAAATTGGGTATTTTTCGATAAGGAATCCAGATCTAATATTTATTTCTGAAAAACAATTTCCAAATTTTTCAGATCTGCTCTACAAATGCGCCGCCCAAAAATTTCCTGCAAAAAAATGAAAAAACAAATCTCCAAACTCTGCCCAAGAAAGTGCTCTGATACCACTTGTAATAGATCTGATAAGAAAATGTATAAAAATGGAAATATGCCCAAGAAATAACACCATTGAATATAAAACTTCATATCATCATTAATATCAAAACCCTTAAGGTAGGGCAACACCCTACATTCACTCCTTAAGGAAGGAGATCACTCCACAAGCCATATGCTTACCCATACAATAATCCTTGACATCTCTCAATGGAGAGTCTTTAACCTCTATATAGGTTTCATACATGCAATACCATGGGTAGTTACCATGGGTCTCTCAATACCATACATCGAATACAATAGGCTTATCACTTTATTCCCTAGCTACATGTGGTCCCTTACATAATGTGGGTTAACCACTTTATTTATTAACTATGGCCCATTTATTTATCATTCTTATATTAATACATCATATTATTTCCTTTGGTACCTCCCTCTATACCCTATATTATCCCCTCTATGTACACTACAAAGACATTGATAAGAGGATCAAAGTCCAACCATGATAAAAGGATAAAAGGTAATAAATGAATGGAAAACCCTCTTATTTATAACAAAATATTGAGTTATCCTTGATAATGGTGCATAGTAAAATATTATTAACCAAGATCTAGATCTAAGTGCTTGGAATATTTTATTATATTTTGTTGGAGGGAAAAGGAATTTAAATTGGTCAAATCCCTCTATTTAGAAATAATAAACAAATAAATTATTTATTTATTATTTTAAGGATGGGGTTAAGGAATAAATAATGATTTATTTTATTATTCCTAAATGATTAGTCAAATTTAACAAGAATATTAATTAAATAATGATTTAATTAATTATTCCTATATAATAATAAGATAAATAATTATTTATCTAATTATTTCTCATTAATTGAGTTAAATGTGACTAGGAATATTATTAAACAGAGGTTTAATTAATTATTCCTAGAGGAAAATCAAATAAATAAGGATTTATTTAATTATTCCTCATGGGGTTTTCTATTTGGACCAGAAATAACTTAATAACCTATGGTTTATTAAATTATTTCTTATAGTGAAACCAATTTTACTATGGTAAAATTGGTCTTACATAGTGTATTTCAACCCATCTAATTGTAAGTGGTTATATGACCAAAAATTTGTGTAACAGATTGCCCCCCAACGTGCGAGCATTAGGAGCTAATCGTATGACCGAAGTACATTGTAAGAACACAATCACTAGACACTGTAGGGGAGTCATAGAGAGAGAGATATGTAGGCGAAGTGAAGCGAGAGAGGACGATAACCCTGAGGGTGCAAGGCCAACAAATGTAAGTCTCCTTTTATGTTTGGGTACCTGTTCTCAGTGAGGCGGGGGAGGCATACCTATGCCCACTGAAATGATAAAGTACAAAGAGTAATGGTTTGGCCAGTAAAATGAGACTAAGCTATAAAGTACATGATATGTTGGCGTAAACATGGGCCAAACAAAAAATATAATGGATCCCACATACATACTGTGCTTGGGATAACAGTCAGGACTGAATACAATAATATATGAGTACATGAGATAAAATAATAACCATAGAATCCATAATAAACAGGAAAGGGGTCTCAAAATATGAAGGGATCATCTAAGTGATACATGCATGTTGTAGGCGTTGCAAGTGGATAGGGCCGAACCCATCAAATCTGTGGAGTTGCATCTGAGGTTGTAGGAAAAAATTAGGTCATCTGGGCATGTGGGGGGCTACCTGAAGGGCCACCCCCTCATGAGGTATGAAACATCTCACACACACCTGGGAATCACTGGATCAATACGTTGGATCATCGAACTATCGAGTATACGAATCTTGATCATGCTGAAGTGCAGCGGATCAGAAACAATCAAGTCAAAGGGAAATAAGGAGTCCCTTTGCCTGATCCGAGGCACCGAACAACAATGGAAGCTAGAACCAAGATACACTTCCCTCTAGACCTGTCATCTGGAATGAATGTGTTGATGTCGACAGAAGGAGGTCTGCTATAACTGAGGCAATAAGGATACTCAACTAAGGCACGAGGGAATATATTCGAACGACTGATGGATTGACACCAGGGATGATGATGGGATGGGGGATATTGAGTCGAAAATAGACGACTTCCATTGTCAGAGCATAAAAAGCATGGATGACCTGGCAAGGACTGACTCGACCCTTGAGGGAATGGGGGACAGTGGAACTGAAGGAAAAAATGGGTTACACGAGAGAGGGACAAGGCACGAATGGATGGAATATTGTAGCAGGAGGCAAAACAGACTTGGGATAGACTCCATAAATGCGATGATGACTCAACTTGGATGCTCTAAACAAGGGCAACTCGATGATGTTGCCACACACAATAGGCCCGGTGGGGACCATAAAAGCATGATAAAAATATGGTTACTTATGACAAAAATTGACACAAGTGTCGACAAGTATGAAGGCTAAGTGGTGCCCCAAGTACAAGTGGCGCAAAGTGACCCTTCTTCGAAAAAGGGCTTCCGGATGAAGTATCAAAACACCAAAAATGAATGAATACCCATTTTAGAGCTCGATGAGAACTTTCCAATGGTGCTGACAATTCGTCAAATGGAGCTACGGTTTGGTCATAATTGGCGAAATAAAAATTAGGGTTTCTCTTTTAATAGGGTGATTTCCCTCCAATTTGATTCATTTTCAAGTGTAGATGTGGTGAAGTGGAGAGGAGGAAAAGGCCTTAAATCTTGTGGCATTCATAGCAGACAAACCGACTGTCGAAATCGAGATTCATCAGTTGTAGGTGGGTGGCCTAACCATACTCTTCAATTTCAACGGTTTATGTTTTCTGATTAGGTGCCCAGAGCCCGAGAACAGCACTCTTCCCCTCCTCACAGCTGGGTCGCACCTTCTAGGGCCTGTTTTGCAACCTAGGTAGCAGGTTTCAGAGGAAAAACTACAACCTTGCATGTACAGGGCTGAAAAAAGCACGAGCTGTCAAAAGTTGGGTCTTGTCCTGTTTTTGGCTGGGAACTGGGTATTTATGTTTTTTAGGCAGTTTTTCCTTCTATTACTGACAAATTGTTGGTTTTGTGCAGGTATGGAAAATTTAAAGATCAACTTGAGAGAGAGATATCTTGAGGCACTTCATTCTGAGATCTAGGGGGATCAGTCTGTTCGAGGCACATTGACAAGATATGTGGTTCATAAGTTGGTTGAGAACCCCTTGATGAGGGCAGGAGAGCCCTTGTTAGCCTGAATAGTTAGCTATTAGGACCCGGACCTAGAGGTATTTATAGTGCAAGGGAACCAGATCGAGTTGACTATTCATGACATCTATTTCCTAACTGGTCTCCCGCCATTGGGGATGGTGGAAACATCCGTGGAATATATATAAGTTTGTGGAATGCCATTTTTGGCCAGATGTTCTTGTCAACGGTACAATTATACCAATCGGATATCTAGAGAGAATAGAGACTCAAGCTGTCGCCGCAGAAGTGTTCTAAATCTTGGGCAACTAGGCCTTCCACCACATCACCGGAGGGCTGATGATGCTTGTTGAGAGTGTGTTGAGTGGGACCTACTATGGGTGGGCCCAAATGATGTTTTTGTCTCTGAAACGACACATGTTGCTATGCAAGAGAGAAGTGAAACATGATTGTGCTTTTGGGGTAGTGCTATGCTCATTCTTCTTCGAGAAGATGCCCACACTTTGGCATCTTGTACAGATCCAGGCCGATGGGGGCCCACAAGAGCTTAGGATGTTTCACTGGGGGCGACTACTGAGGAGAGGAGGGGCGGGGGAGTCGGTCGGGTGCTCCAATCCGAGTTATTTGCACATTGGGACAAAATTCCACTGTATATAGACAATTATCCATACAGTGGGATGAACTATCAGGGGGACCCGGACTTGCCACTTCCGCCCGGCTGAGCATGGGGACCAAATCGTAAGTGAAAATTTTTTATATTTTGTGATTCATTCAAAGTTGTATAATGATGTATATGGTACTGATTCGTTAATTTTGGTATGTAGATATAACACTGGTGAAACCAATCGGGTATATGGGATGACCTGCAAGGCCAGGGGCTACAGAGTCTAGCACAGCTAGAGGAACTGACAGAGCTAATTTAGAGGCACTATTGGAGGATGTCTGTCGTAGATGTGATATTTTGATGACCGGGGTATCAGAGCACGGTTGGAAAGATCTAGATGACCGCTACATTGAGGCATGTGTCGGGCTACCCTCGGAGTGGCGAGGGGTCATGCGGCGCATGGAGATGTCCGCAGACAGGGTATGCAGGATTTTTGGGCTACAGGAGCCGAGCCATTGGCTCAGGACCCTCTAGATAGTGATTAGATGTAGCAGCATGAGGTGCCCCCAGTTTTGATTTTTTTAGAATGCTATCGACATGTCGGATGTATTAGAGTAGAGGACTCCAAAACATTTATGATTTTGGGGAAACATATTATGGATATGCATCTTTTTATATATGATGAGTATGTGGCTCGCCATTTGTCTATTGTTATTGCCTTGTGTTAAATGCATGTGATAAGTACTAATCTAGAATCTTGATTTCAATTCTATCTACATAGTGATTTTGGGCTCTAGGTACATGACTGAATGTAATGGTTTCAAATTCACGCATTAAGAGCTTCACTTGTAAATATCTTCTAAAAAGGACATGGTTATGCATAAGATATACGCCATTCAATTGTCTGACAAGAAGTAGGGAATATAAATGAACATGAAGATTAAGGATACAATGGTCAAGGGCATCGACTAACAAACCTATCGCTCCATCATATTCGGCCTGATTATTAGTGGTAGATCCAATGCATACGCCGTTGGAAAGGCCTAATGAATGTATGGGGGTAAAAATGGCCCGAGCTGCTGAGGCTAGATTCCGCGAGTAGAAACTTGCACTGTTGGCATAGCTGATGTGCGGTGTGGATGAAGGATCCATCTGAAAGGCATCACAAGACAAAAAAGGAGAAGATGATGGAAAATGCAAGAAACCTGAATACATGGCAAAAATAAAAAAACGCATGGCGGATGCTATGGGTAAATTTTCTATGCCCCTTACACTTGTTAAATATATGGTCAATACATGGTGTAGGGAAGTTTTCTTGGGGACAAAATTTATTCGGGTCATGAAATTCCATAGAGACATGGATGGTGTCTGTTTTCTTGAGAATGGGATAGGAACTGCCATCCTGGTTGAGCTTATCGATTGCGGTTTTTAGAGCCTCTCGACGAGAAATGTGTCTCAAATTTTGATAGACATGGTAGGCATTGGGCCATGTGTCGATATGGTGTTCGACAGTGGTTGGATCAAGTCTGGGCATCTCTGAATAGGACCTGGTGGAAACATTACAGAATTCTTTGAGTAGCTTGGACTAAGCCTCAATTTCTGTCGGGGCAATATGTGCCCCCAAGGAAATGTTTTCTTTTTCGAATGCATCGGGTGCAGGGATGGGATTTCAAAATCTATTGACCCCATCCTAGATGAAGTTTTTAGACTCCACAACATAGTGGTCAAGGGACTGCTACGGAAGGAAGTATGCATGATGGTGCATATCATCCCAAGGAAATTCAAGGGTGGTCATTGCTTCCATAATTTCTTCATCAGAGTGAAAGATGGGCAGACTATTAGAATATAGACCACATGACGTAGTGGGGCTACCTAACACATCATCACGAGAGATATGGTTCACATACGCATCGCTACGGAGGGTAGACGAAGAGGCAGTATATGAAACATCTACCGATGTTGAGCTTGAGGTGATCGTTGAATGAGGTTCAGTCGAAATAAAAGGGAATGCCCTGGAGGGGTTTTCCACCAAGGATCTCATGGATGATGACAGATAAAGAATAGTGGCCGAAGTTTCCATCATCGACAACGAGTGGAGGTATGAGAATGTCCTCTAGCTCAGGCTAAGCCAAACGCACGAGTAGACAAGTAGCGGGTTCGCTACATTTGGCCTCGATTCGGTGGATGGCTTCAAGGGTGTTGTGAAAATCTTTGAGACGTGGACAGAGGTGAGAATAGTGGCCATAAATATCACATAAAGCACAAGGGTGATTCGTGTGCAGCGTTTTTATTTTCTTAGCTGAATTGAGTAAGGTAACATGGACGTCTGGGATATCGGATCCAAGAAACATTTTGTTGACCACGAGTTTGAGAAGAGGAAGCTCGAGACAATTTTAGGTAGCATGCCCAGCAACATCACCCAAAGCGCATGGAGGTGACTTATTTGGAGGCTTAGGAGGAGAAGGAGTTGTTTCAGAAGCCTTATCCTTAAGTTCCTTCTTTCTGGCTTTGCCCACTTGATTAGATGCTTTGCCCACTTGATTAGATTCTTGTTGAGGTGGTTGAGGCACTGAAGTAAATGTAGGAGTCATGGCAACCAATTGGACTAGGGTCAAGGCGGTATAGGGTTTGAGCTGACCAGGCACGGTTTTGGATGGGGGATCGATGTACCAGACTGGGATCCCCATGGTCAAGTTGGGAAGGCTCAATTTATCCATAACAGGCATGAGAAGACTCCAAAGGGAGGAGCAAGAAATGGTGTCTAACTGGAGGGGTAATTTCCTAATGGATTGGCTCCCAACTAGTTAAGGCTAGGGGGAATCGTTCCTGTGTAATATTCCCAAATGGGAAAATCACGAATATAGTGCAAAATGTTGGAACAATAATTCAAATCATCATATAAAAGCAAGAGGCCAATATGGAGACCTTTCATATGTTATAACAGCAACAAAATATGTATAAATAATGGGCCATAAGATACACAATAAGAAATATCAAGCCTCCAATGAACAAAATCCCTCAAAATGAGGTGTTGCTACTATATATAAAAGCTGGAAGACTCTTACAGCGCTATTTTAAAAGCACTGCTACAAAAAATTATTATACATCAGATCTAGGGCTGATATGTGCCTCAAGAGATAGATCCAATACAGATCTGAGCACTATACAACCTCCTTTGAAGAACCCCTTAAGGGTTTATAGCAAAACACCATGTACAAGATGGGGATCTAGGCCCTAGGGTTGAAGATCCACTGCAAAATATAGATCTAGAAAGTGTGGTTGATCTGATATGATCAATAGAATATCCTCCTAAAATAGATCCTCTAAATGAAAATCAAATCCCTTTCACTAGAAAACCAACTCTCCAAATGGTGTGCCAATCCACCCTGCAACTCCTCCTACAGAAATAACGCAGATCTGGAAGGAAACTGTGCTGTAGGGATAGATAAATAGTTGGCCTGATGCTAAGATCTGAAAATATGCACAAGGATCTTCCTTATTGTCCTCCCAATGGAAAGGAAGCCTCCTCCACTGAAAATGAGAAATGAAATGACCCAGATCTAGTCTCCACTTGCTGCAACCTGCAAAACAACTCAACCCTCAACAGGATCTGCATTGTGAATGAAAGATGAAGCTTGGCCTTAAGCCTGATAGTGGAAAATTTAGTACAAGACTCCTCCAAGAGCTTCTTAATGGAAGAGGTGGAATTCCCGATTAGGAACACCCTATGCTAAATAGCACTCAATCTCAGCTAAACAGCAAGAGAACGATATATGTCTAAAAAGACCATATATTCAGAAATATAATAAACCCATACATACATAATGAATTTAGCTGCCATCCTCTTCCTTAAATAAGATATGAGCTTGCAAACCCTAAGCCCCATCCAATAATATCACTACTTCCACACAAAGCATCTCCATCTAAAACTGCGTTATCTTTCATTGATGACCACTCCTCCATGACAGCGTTGTGGATTTGGTAAAAGTTGACCCAGTCAAGGTATTCCAACCCCTTTTCACACCAAATGGTGCTCAATTAAGCTACCAAGATCTACCTCTTTCACATTGGCATTGATTTATTCATTATTAAGGAGAATTATGGATCTCCATTGTCCTTTTATTCATAAAACAAAGCAGGAAATAAAAATTTAATATTCCAACTAGCTCATGGATAACTGGGAATATTACATCCTGGTTTAAAAGGAGTGGAAGAGACACCAACAGAAGAGGAAGTTCCTTGAAAGGAAGGCCCTGCAGGCTCCATCAAGTGACCACCAGCAGGTTGCGGAGAAGTAGGTTACTGGGTGGTGGAACCGGACCGCTTGTGGCTAGTCTAAGACGATTGCATCATGCAAACATTTGATGAGTTGGGATCTACGACAAGAGGGGGGGGGAAGGAAAGCACCAAGTAAGGTGGAATCTTTATAGACTCCAGGTGAAACACTAGTAAGAGGTGTGATTGATTGTTTATTGGCCACTGAATATATGATATACTTGGGGGAAATCTGAGACTTCAATTCATAATAGGTCAACTGATCAATCGTAATGATCTTTCCATTATGAGGAAAGCACATATTACGGTGAACCACAGATGCGACAGAAGACATCAAATAGGTGTAGCTATGACCCAACAGGATGTTGTAATCCAAGGGGGCATTAATGACTTCAATGTCAATACAAACAGTGTTTCCCGCAAGAGTGATAGGAAAATTGCGGTACATGCCAAGGGACTGAGAAGAGTGACCGTCCCAAGCACGCAAAGTGATGGTGGATGGGGCTAACTTAGGTGATTTGAGTTTATTCCAAATAGAGGCACACATCACGCAGGTGGATGCGCCCTCGTCAATGAAATAGCACAAAACATGGGCATTACGAATCTTGACTGGTATTTGGAAGGTGACGGATGAAGGTAAGGGGGGATGTTCTGACTTCTCAACATCAAAGATGATCAAATGATCATCTGAAGGATCCACAACACCTAGAGAAGATAATAGAGAATTTTATTGTGAAGGGAATGACTAGAGGACTTCCAGCATTAACATGGCAGCAGGAGATTATCCCAAGTCATCTATTATGTTGTAATTGTGGGCGGCCTTGGCAGAAGAAGGAGTTTGGTGTAGTGGCCCTTTTGAGATCTTGGAAATGACCCCTTCCTATGGCTAAGGGATCTGTAAAGGCGCATTTAGTATCAAACTGGACTCTGTGGAAAATTTGGATTGAGACTTAGTTGCAGATGAAGTAGGTGACTTGCCATATTGGCGCGACCGAGTTTGAAGGTCGACATCAGCAATATTAACCACTTCATAATTCATCATGAGAATCTGGTAATTAGAGGTACCAGATTGTGAGGGTTGAGGGGCGGCCTGACCTTGAGGGGGTTGAGAAGCCACATATCCATGTTGAGGGAAAGGATCAGTAAAAACAGCTGGTTTAATAGGCACAATATTTGGAGGAGCTGAAACAATGGCTTGATGTCCTCTAGATGTTGCTTGTGCTTCCCACAACTGACGCATTTGGGGTAAAAGGGGACAATCATGAGTATAATGGCCATCGATGCCACAATAGTAACAAGGCTTATTTGTCCGAAGAGGCTTTTCTTACTTGGGATGATTGTCGTCTTGCTGGTTGTTAGTGTTTGGTGGGTTCCCTTGATTACCTTGCGCTCGTTGATTTTGGTTGCCTTTCCTCTTTTGCTTGGAATTTGGAGGATCAATCACGCTCTGTTATGCATATATGTTAATTTTGGACAACTAGGTCCAAAATCCATGTTGTAATGCTCAGATGAAGATGCCAATATTTTAATTGGATTCCTCTTTTGGAGAGGTGCAAGATCGATCTAAAGATCATCTTGATCCAATGAGCAGAACATTTAGTTTGAATTTATTCAAAATATGTGCAGGTCGGCCAGAAATGAAATGTAGGCTTGAAGCCCTAGCAGTTCTGTCACACACCCTCACTGATGGATATAAATAGGTCAACATTGGAGGTCATTTTCACTCATCCATCATCACACATTCTCTCTCCTCATATGATTGGTCTGATCATCACTTAGAGTCTCTTTTTCTCCACATGTGGGAAATGCAGCAAAAGGAATTTATGTTTTTGACCTAGGGTTTTTAGTGTAGAGTTGACCAGCATTGACTTTGGTCAACACATGGTCAAACTAACCCCAATATTGGTCAAAATTTTGATTTTTTTATTCTACTTTTATTGGCACAAAAATCGAGGTTGACCGTTGACTTTTACTAGGATGCGTTGACTTTTTGTTGCTGTTGTTTTGTGTTAACCATTGACTGTGATAGTGTTGACTTTGGGTTGACTAATATTTTTGTCTGAGAGGGTTGTGTGACACTTCTGGTTGGCTAACCGTATTGAGACTTTGCTGGTTGAAGCATCCTATTGACCGTCGTAACACACCACAACACATATATTTTATTGATCAAGTTAAATATATTTTTGGCTTGTCTTCTATCGATCTATTGGTATGTTCTATCGACATTTTACATTCTTGTCTATGTGATCGTTGTTTGATATTGGAGATAAAAAGTAAATTTGCATCAAGCATAGAACATCTACAAAATTTAACATGGTATCAGAGCTGAGGTGAAGAAAAAGCCCAAGTTTGTAGCAATCACCGAAGAAGAGCATGGGTACATCAAACTATAATGGCTTTAAAGCTGATGACAAATTGACAGGGAAGGAAGACTTCCATGCCTGGAAGATGAAATTAGATCTTATGTTGGAAGACCAAGATGTCATGGACTATGTGCAAGGTAAAATCCAAGAGCCTCCATCCACTGCACCTATTGCCACCAAGTCAAAGTATAAGAAGAGGGAAATCAAAGCAAAGTTGATGATTAGGGACTCAATTCATATGATTATGGTTGCCTACATCTCTGATCTGGGCACATCTAAGGAGATGTATGATAAGTTGGTTAACATATTCAAGGCCAACAATGCAATTCAAGTCCTTTTCTTCAATAACCAACCGAAGAATCTGAAGAAAGGCAAGGATGAATCCGTTCAATCCTATTTTCTGAAGTTGACCGAAATCAGAAATAATATTCTGGCTATTGGGGAGACAATAGCTGATCGAAAAATGGTTCTCATCACACTTGGAGGTCTCTCATCTGAATGGCATGTATTCAATACTACCATTCGCAATAAAAATGTGATACCTGATTTTGACGAAGTATTATCGAGATGTGTACAAGAAGAGACAAGGATGAAGGAATATGAAAATGAAGGAAATTTTGCCTTCACTGGTCATTCTAAGAAGAAGAAATTTGGTGGTCCGAGGAACAAAGGAAGAGCAGGGGCCCAAGGAAATAAAGGCAAATGTTACACATGTCACAAGACCGGCCACTATGCTATAGAATTCCCTTTCAAGAAGGATTCTCCTGATGATGATGACAACAACAACAACTAGAGGAATGGAAATCAAATGAACAATAGGTTCAAAGGAAAGAGGAAGACTCCCTCTGGTGGAAATGGGAAACCTTACAAAAGGTAGATAAATTCCAGGTATGAGCAATCAAATGTTGTTGATGATAAAAGAAATGAATTCATTCTTGTATCTGCCCTCTTTTCTGCATCTCCACCTGACACTATGGATGTCTGGTTGATAGATAGTGGTGCCTCAAGGAACATCAATGGGTTCAAGGAAACACTTTCTGACATGGTTGAGAAGGATGTTAATCTAAAAATTATACTTGGAGATAATGCCACATATCTCGTGAAAGGGATAAGGACTGTGACCCTCCACTTGTCTCAAGGTTAAGTCCTTCACCTGCAAGATGTACTATATGTACCTGATTTGAAGAAGAACCTTTTGGCTATTTCAGCCATGGAAGACAAAGGTTTCAATGTGGCATTCATTGATGGGAAGGTGCACATCTGGAAGAAGAGTTTCAAGGAAGCTATCACAATTGGGTTTAGAGTTGATACACTCTACCAGGTTGGAGGAAGTCCACTGTGAGAGATGACATGTGATACTATCTGACAGACTGAACTATGGCACCGGAGGTTTGGACACCTTCACTACAAATCCCTTCCCGAAGCAAGGAAGGTGGTGATGGTGATGCCTGAGTTCACAAATGATCATGAAGGTGTATGTCAAGGCTGTGCCAAAGGAAAGCATACAAGGGGACCTTTCCCCTCAAGCGTCACAAAGACATTTGATGTCTTACAATTGATACATTCTGATTTGTCTGGTTAATGCTTCCCGTGACATCCTTGGGAGGATGTTCTTATTATATGACGTTCATATATGACTTCTCTCACAAAACCTGGATATATTTCTTGAAGAAGAATGATGAGGCTTTCATGTGGTTTCGTACCTTCAAAGCCTTGGTGGAAAATTCAACACGGAAGAAGATCAAGACATTGAGGACCGATAATGGCACTAAATATGAGATGAATGAGTTAGAGAAATTTTGCAGAGAAGCTGGCATCAAGAGGGATACCACAACTGTCTATACTCCTGAGCAAAATGGTGTTGTTGAAAGAAAGAACATGACCATTGTGGAAGCTTCCTGTGCCATGCTATGTGACCAAGGTCTTCCAAAGTTTCTGTGGGGATAAGCTGTGAACATTGTTGTGTACATACAAAACTGATGCCTGCATTCCGCTCTGGACTCCAAAACTCCCAAAGAGGTTTTCTCTGGTAAGAAACCTGATGTATCAAATTTTAGATTTTTTGGATGTCCTGTTTATTTTCTTGTGTCGAACGAGAAGAGGAGCAAGCTAGATGCTTCTAGAAAGAATGGAATTTTTTTGGGCTATAGCGAAACTTCGAAGGCATATAGATTCTATGTGCCTATTCAAAGGGAATTGGAGATATGCCACGATGTTACCTTTGACGAAGATGCTTCCCTGTGGAAAGTAATCAATCTTCTGATATTTGAGGAAGATCATGAAGTAAGGCCTGGAAATCAAGAATAACCGAAGGATGAGACGATGCCCGATGTTGAAGGACTAATGGAACCTATTGATCCACCTCCTTTAATGAGGAAAATACCATCATGGCTCAGGGACACTCTCGAGGATTTCGAGAATCATATGGCCCCAAGGGGGGCATTCCCTGAAAGCAAGAAGCCGAATAGATACCAAGGGTATCTAGAAGCCATGAGTACAATCGTACAATCTAAGCCTGGATCTTTTGAAGAAGTCGTAAAGCATCAAGTCTGGAAGGATGATATGCATGAATAATATGAGTCCATTATGAATAATTATGTCTGGGATGTGGTTCCAAGACCGGAGGACAAAGTAGTTGTCACCTCGAAATGGCTCTATAAGATCAAGCATGGATCTGATGGTTGTGCTGAAAAGTTCAAGGCAATATTCGTTGCTCGTAGCTTCTCTCAAAATGAAGGCATAGACTATGATGATATATTTGCACCTGTGGCTCGATATACCACCATCTGATCTATCATTTCCCTTGCTGTTATACAAGTATGGAATCTTCATCAGATGGATGTGAATACCGCATTTCTGCATGGTGCGATAAAGGAAGAGGTGTATGTGGAGAAACCTTTGGGGTTCAAAGTCTAGGATCGGGACACCCATGTTTGCAGGTTGAAGAAAGCCCTCTATGGGTTGAAGCAAGCACCCAGAGCTTGGTATGAGAGGATATATAGCTACCCAATGAATTTGGGCTTCACTTGTAGTAATGTTGATCCAAACCTTTACTTCAAGGTTGATAGAGAAAAGCTTCTCATTCTAGTGTTGTATGTGGACGACCTCTTCCTTACAGGTGTTTACCCTCTCATTCATCAGTGTAAGAGGGAGCTCTCTACTGAGTTCGAGATGAAGGACCTAGGACTAATGCATTACTTCCTAAGCCTGGAGGTGTAGCAGAGACCTGACGAGATTTTCCTTTCTCAAGGAAAATATATTGTGAAGCTTCTAGAAAGATTTGGAATGGTGGACTGTAAGTCCGTATCGACACCGATGGAGCTCAACTTTAAGAATTTGACTGGCAGCACTCCTGGGCCCATGCTAGAAAATCCTACTGAGTATCGTCAACTTGTAGGGGCCCTGATGTTCTTAGTGAACACCCGTCCGGATGTATGTTTTGCAGTGAACACTTTGAGTCAACATATGGTTGAACCTAATCACATTCAATGGGTTGGTACCAAGAATCTATTGAGATACCTTCGGGGCATGATAAAACATGGGCTGAGATACACTGCCAGGAGTGTGACACTCCATAGATATACTGATGACGATTGGGTTGGCAGTGTGGTGGAATGTAAGAGTACATCGTGATGCTGCTTCACTCTTGGATCTGCTTTGATATCATGGATGAGCAGGAAGCAGAAGTTGGTGGCTCTGAGCGCAGCTGAGGCCGAATACATTGCAGTGAGTATGGCTTGTTGTGAAGAAGTTTGGTTGTGAAAGCTCTTCAGTGAGTTATTCGGGCATGTGCTAGATACCACCGTGATACTCTATGATAACCAGAGTGGGATTCAGTTGTCTGAGAATCCTGTGTTCCACGATCGATCCAAGCATATTGATATCAGGTACCACTTTATCCGGGATATGGTACAGCGAGGCACCGTAAGGCTCAATCATATAGGAACATTTGAGCAAGTCACAGAAATTCTCACAAAGCCCTTGGGGAAGTTCAAGTTCATAACCTTCCGTGAGAATATTGGTATCGTGGAACAACCCTATGTTGAGGGTCTTATTGGACGATGAGCTCTAGGAGCTCTAAGGGGCTTTGGGGATAGCTTCTTGGAGCTATAAGCACACACGAGGCTAGGCTTGCTGAAACTTGTGGTGCTTCTCCCCCACCTTTATGATGTTGAGTTGGTTCACCTCTCATGATCTGTGCCTCGTATGCATCCTACCCATTGAGTCCCGGACTCGTGGGAAGTACCTCTCATTTGGCCAGTGAGGTGGGAAAATCTAGAGACTAGTAGCAAAGACCGATGGATGCATTGAAGATTGTCTTACTCTCTATGTCTACGAGGGAACGTGTCCAACCACTTGATCTGGGATGAATTATAGTGAGGTTTCAGACCTCCAACTGACTTCGGGTCAGGTAAACCAACTACGGGTTGGTATGAAACTCTTTTGATTCCTATAGAGGTTTCGGACCTCTAGGCTAAATCTGTCAGTCGAGAATGATGTCTTTGTGACTAACCCACCTTTTTTCTGAAATAAAGAAGCCAGCAAAGCAAGTTACGGCGGGATAATGCACGATGTTTGGATGGAACAGGTGGATGGAGTTCTCCCTAGTTGAGAGGGAGTGTTAATTTTTTACAACTAGGTCCAAAATCCATGTTGTGATACTCAGATGAAGATGCAAAATTTTTTATTGGATTCCTCTTTCAGAGAGGCGCAAGATCGATCTATAGATCATCTTGATCCAATGAGCAGAACATTTATTTTTAATTTATTCAAAATATGTGCAGGTCTTCCAGAAATGAAATCTAGGCTTGAATCCCAGCAGTTGTGTCACACACCCTTACTGATGGATATAAATAGGTCTACGTTGGAGGTCATTTTCACTCATCCATCATCACACTTTCTCTCTCCTCAGCTGATTGGTTCGATCATCACTTGGAGTCTCTTTTTCTCCACACGTGGGAAACACAGCAAAAGGAATTTATGTTTTCGACCTAGGATTTTCAATACAGAGTTGACCAGCATTTACGTTGGTCAACGCATGGTCAAACTGACCCCAATATTGGTCAAAATTCATATTTTTGCAGTCCTCATTTATTGGCACAGAAGTCTAGGTTGACCATTGATTTTGACCATGCTGCATTGATTTTTTGTTGTTGTTGTTTTGCATTGACCGTTGACTATGACAGCGTTGACTTTTGTTGACTTTGGGTTGATTGATATTGTTGTTCGAGAGGGTTGTATGACACTTCTGGTTGGCTGGCCATATTGAGACTTTTTTGGTTGAAGCATCCTGTTGACCATCGTAACACACCATAACACATATATTTTTTTGATCAGGTTAAGTAAATTTTTGGCTTGTCTTCTGTCGATCTATTGGTATGTTCTATCAGCATTTTACTTTCTTGTTTATGTGATTTATGTTTGATATTGGAGAAAAAAAATTAAATTTGCATCAAGCATAGAACATCTTCAAAAATTTACAATACACCTAACTCGAAGGGGGAGGTGCTTGCTACGACGGAGGTTGAGAAGGCATAGGAGGCTGGGGTGCTAATGCCAGAGGGGCTGGAGCACCAGGTTGTTGATAAGGATAGAAAGTAGGTTGAGAAACATTGGGGTAAACAGGTTGAGCAACCGCAGGCCCTTGCATCGGTTGATGTAATGGGGAAAATGTGCTTTGTCCTAGATACATGTTGTCGGGAGGGGGATAAGTGCTAGAGGAGTTGGCCCCTCCCTAAGGGAAACCATAACCCATGGAAGGATGATTATACGGATTTGAAAGAGATCCAATGATATCGTCGACAGGGTGATATGCCATTGGTGTGTTGGCACCACCACGTCTAGGAAGATCCTGTAAGACAGTATAAACATAACCAGACTTTGCGTAGATCAGGTAAAATTTCAACGCTATTTGGAGAGCCTCTTCCTCTTTCTGAGGAAAGTGAGATGCGACATCTTTACCAATAGAAGGAAAAAGCGTTCTGAGAAACCAATCCATATAGACACGGTCGTTGAATGTGGGATCTCGACATAAGCTCCTCCTTCTACGCCATTCTTAGACATGGTCAGAAAGGCAGGTGGTAGAAGTTTAGCGGAATGCGGTCAAAAACTCGGTACCAATATCATATCGGAGAGGTAACTAGAAGTAGGAAAGAAATTATTTAGCAAGAATTGCAAAAGTGGAATGAGAGGCAGAGGCCTGGTCGACATACCACTTTGCAGCATCTCCAGTGAGCGTACGCAGGAATAACCGAAGATGGATAGAGTCATCAACGATATAAATGGACGAACACCATATGTGGAAGGAGCAGACGTGATTTGTAAGGTCCTCTCCAGCGTTTCCTTCAAACTTAGGGATGTGAGAAGGAAGCTTAGTTGGCATAACAGGCCAACCTGGATCATGGTGTATAAGGTCATTAATTAACTGGTTGAAATTGGGGACACTCAAACCAGCCATAAAAGGTAGCAAGGGAGTAGCCGAGATGGTTCCGGTATTGGTTCCACTACTATCAGCTCCAGAGTTAGGGTCACGGCTACCACCAGCTTGAGGACCAGTACCTACATTAGCACATGACATGATGGGAGAATAAGGTAGAGGAGAACCAGGTTTGGAATCAGAGTGAGGGCCCGATGGACCAGAATCAAAGTTGGTATAGGGACTCGGCGGAGGACTAACTTGTCGTTTACGAGGTGGAGTAAGTCTTCCTAACGGAAACTGGGGATGAAGGCCTCGGAGTCTCTGGGATAAACGCCTTGGGGGCGCAATGATCGCAAGACACAAGTAACCCAATAATAAAGAGAGATAAACAAAGGCATAGAGGGGAAGATAAATTAATTACGATGTTTATGTCTTCGCTTGGCGGTATAAACCAAGAAATCTTCGCTTTAGGTGTGCGTGTGTGTGATATGTGTGTTAATTTTAACCAGCCTAGATCCATCTAACTCTCGATCTATCATGTGCCGAGAGGGATCAAATCTCTCGAGGTGAAAACCTATTTTTTGAGTGCAAAACTTGAGGAAAGGTTTGCACCTCGAGAGATTTGATCCCTCTCGACGCATGATAGATCCAGAGTTAAATGGATCTAGGTTGGTTCCAGTCGGAGGCATCAACGTCACATTTTTCAGATTATTAAAATTTTTGTATATTTTTGAGATGTAAGATGGATCTAGGCTGGTTTCAGTCGTGTGCTGCCAAGGAAAATCTATCAAAGATATGATTAATTTTATCAATAATATGTAAATATATCAAATATTAATATAATCATTTTAAATATGCTAAATATTTCTAAGATTAACTTGGTCATTTTAATTTTAAATTTTCTTAGTTACCTCAGTTCGTTGAGATGATAATTATTGTTAATAACTATAATGATGAAAAATGATGAAATATTTTTTTTAAATGCAAAGTGACAATAAAGTGTTGAAAGATAGAAAATGTGAATAATAAAAACGTACTCATGTTACAATCAATCTCAAACTATTTTCTTCTACTATTCTTATTTCCTCCCTTGTTAGTTTTGTTATCTTTTTCATACTGATTATATGAAAAATAAAATTTAAATCGTAAACCATTTAAATATTTAGCTCGATCTATTGTAGTAAACATGATACCTTGTCTGTCTTGCTCTCCAATATTAATAGCTTAAATTACTATAGCACAAAAATCAATCTACATTGTTAATAACTTTTTGTGCTTACACTAAAATCAATGCATATTGTTAATCCAATCACTTTAATATTAATGTACCGTCATATATCGAATTACATCAAATCGTAAATCAACATATACATTGAAATCAATGCATTTAATTCAAGCAATCAAATAAGATTAGAAAATAACTTCTACATTGAAATCAATGTACCTAATGCAATCAATCAAATAAGATTAGAAACCAACATCTACACTGAAATCAATGCATTTACTCAAAGAAATCAAATAGGATTATAAATCGCCATCTACACTGAAATCAATGCATTTAGTGCAAACAATAAAATAGGATTAGAAATAATATACATTGAAATCAATGCATCTAGTGCAAGCAATCAAATATAATTATAAATCGATGTCTAAATTGAAATCAACACATCCAGTGCAAGCAATCAAATAGTATTAGGAATCAACACCTACACTGAAATCAATGCATCTAGTGCAAGTAATCATATATCATTAGAAATAAATATCTACACTAAAATCGATGCATCTAGTGCAAATAATCAAATAGGATTATAAATCACCATCTCCACTTAAATCAATCCATCTAGTGCAAAAAATATTCTTCCCTCTCTCCACCCTCCATCCATATCTATATCCCCATCCATCTCTTTTTTTTTGTCTCTATCTCACCCCCCTAAACACACACGCTCTCGCACTCCATATATATCATTCTCTTTGTCGATCACCCTCTCTCCCCATCTCTCTCTTCTTCCCTCTCTTCCCCTTCTCTCCCTCTCCCCCACTAATATCTCTCTTTCCTCCTTTTGTCCTCTCTCTCTCTCTCTGTCCATCTTCCTTATCATTCACTCTCTCTCTCTAGGAACCAACATCTACACTGAAATCAATGCATTTACTCAAAGAAATCAAATAGGATTAGAAATCACCATCTACACTGAAATCAATGCATTTAGTGCAAACAATCAAATGGGATTAGAAATCATCTACATTGAAATTAAGTCATCTAGTGCAAGTAATCAAATATAATTATAAATCGACATCTAAATTGAAATCAACACATTCAATGCAAGCAATAAAATTGTATTAGAAATCACCACCTACACTGAAATCAATGCATCTAGTGCAAGTAATCAAATATCATTAGAAATAAATATCTACACTAAAATCGATGCATATAGTGCAAATAATCAAATAGGATTATAATTCACCATCTCCACTTATATCAATCCATCTAGTGTGAGAAATATTCTTCCCTCTCTCCACCCTCCATCCATATCTATATCCCCCTCCATCTCTTCTTTTCTGTCTCTCTATCTCACCCCCCTAAACACACACACTCTCGCAATCCATATATATCAATATCTTTGTCAATCCCCTCCTCTCCCCATCTCTCTCTTCTTCCCTCTCTTCACCTTCCATCTATATCTCTATCTTCCCCCTCTCTCCCTCTCTCTCCATCTTCCTTATCACTCTCTCTCTCTCTCTCTCTCTCTCCACCTTTCTCTCTTTATTTCTTTCTTCTTACCTCTCTCCTCCTCCCCCTCCAAGTCCATCTCTCTTTCCCTCCCTCTCTCCACTTTCTCACATCCTCTCTCTTCCTTCCTCTCTTTCCCTTTCTCTCCCATCTCTCTCTCCCTCTCTCTCTCCACCCACCAACTGTATTACTACTCTCCCTCCTCTCTCCTTGTATCTCCTTCTCCCCTTATCTCCATCTCTCCTTATTTGTCTCTTTATCTATTACAAACATACACGGCTCTCTCTCTGTCTCTCCTTGTCACTCCTTCTCTCCTCTCCACTTCTCACTCTCTATGTTTCTTATTTCCTGCATCTCCTCAGGCTCAAAATTATAATAAAGCAGTTAAAGCATATGTGTCTATGGGTCCTTCTTTCTATATATGAGTCATATATATGTTTGGCCGGTCTCTCTCTCTCTTCAGTATATATATACATAATAATAATAATATATGTGGCACTTATATACACTCTCTCTCTCTTTCCACCTCAATCACTCTCTATTTTATATCTCTCTCTCTCTCTCTCTCTCATCCTCTCTCTTCCCCCATCCCTTTCTTTCTCTCTCTCTTTCCACCCCTCTCTCTCTCCAACTACATTACTATATCCCTCCCTCTCTCCTTCTCACTTCTTCTCTCCCCCTTCTTTCCATACATCTTACTTTGTCTCTTTATCTCACCCCTAAACATACACACTTTCTCTCCATCTCTCCCTTATCACTCTCTCTCTCTCTATTTCTTCTTAGTTAGGTAAACTAATGAACATAAATATTCGTAAATATAAAGCAGATTATGGAGTAAATATGAAAAGAGGTTTTATTTACTTTACCATACCTCTAGTTTATTTATATTTTTATTTATTTACCATACCCCTTTTCTTTACTATGGTATTTGGCCCATAGGCTTGTTATATAATTAGATTTTTATTTATAATCCTATTTGATATATTGTTATTTATTTACCTTACCTCTTTATGTCTGTTTTATATTTATTTATTTACCAAACCTCTTTATATCTATTTTATATTTATTTATTTATTTATCATACTTGTTTATACCTCTTTTATATTTATTTATTTACCCATGGTATTTGGCCCATGGTATCAATATTAATTTGTCCCATGGTATCAGTCCCATAGGCTTCATTTAAATAAAACCACTTTTTAAAGTTTTTTTAAATATAAAAGGTTTATGGAATAAATATAAAAATAATTTTTATTTATTTACCATACATCTAGTTTATATATTTTTTTATTTATTTACCATAGCTCTGGAGTAAGTATAAATTCATTTTACAAATATTTAATTAAAATAAATATTAAAAGATTTTGGATTTTGATTGTTTGTGTTGAATTAACTCTTTTCTTTTGATTTAGGAAATAAATTATTAAAGCTTTAGTAAAAGGAAATAAGATGTTTAGAATTTTTTACTTAATTTAAATTATTAAATGTTTTTTTGTTGAAGGTAAATTTTTGGTCCATTAAGTTTAAGTATACTAATTTAATATCGTTCTAATTATGTAATGTATAATTGGATTAGAAATTGATATATGTTTCTTTAATCACGATTTTTATTTTTTATTTTTTATTTAAAACCAAGCCGACGTTTGTATGAGATCGCGTTATTTTTGTTGCTCAAGTCATATTGGGTTGTAGATCAAGCATAAGAAGTACGCCATTAATCCTAGACGGTTGTATATAAATAAAAAGAAAAAATGTTGTATAAATGTAAATAAAATTTGAAACAACAGTAAAATAAACAGCTAAAGATGCATAAATTCAAACTAAAAAGAAGGGCTCCCAAGAAAAAATTCTAAGAGGTCGGCGAAATTGACTCAAAACACACAAGGTGGCAAAAATATCTAAGGTCTAAGGGACAGGGATCTAATGACTTAGATCTACTTAAAAGAGGTGCAAAAAAAAGTAAGAAACCAGAGGGAAAATAGTTGCAAAATGCAAGGCGACAAGTTAAAACCCTAAGGGAAACAAGAGGGACCCTAAGGGAGAGATCAAACAAGACTCAAGAGGGAGTTTTGGATGAGATAATAACCGATCTAAATGGATTTGAAAGAAAGAATATCAGACCCTAAATAATGGTTGAAAGCGCTGCAAAATCTCAAACTACCTACTTAGTTAAACCCCTCCTAAAAAAGTGGAAGCGTATTGAAGCCCTAACGGGCTTGTTCCCACTTCAAAGAGAAAAAATGAGCATATATAGGCCTAATATGGGCGGATACAGAGGTCATACAACCCTGAACAGTGCTTGCGGAAAAACCCGGAAAATTGTAGAAAAAACCCTCGCAAAAATTGCAGCTCGCAGGTACTGACCTGTAGGCAGTTGAAATCATATTTTTTGGCCCAATAGTTGTTATCTGAACCTAAACTCACAGTTTCTGGGCTAAAAAAGTGTGAGTTGCACTTCTAGGAGTCTCGGTCGGTAAGTTGCAGAAAATTTTGTCGTTTGTGGTGCTACTGATACCTGTTACCTGCAAAAAACAACCAAAAACATGTAGAAGTTAGGATTTTTACTATTTTAGGGAATAAAAGGTAAAAAAAAAAATTAAGAGGCTAAATAAAAACCCTAGGTACTGAAGCATATGGTCATGTAGGAATCTGAATAAAACCCTGTGGAGTTTCCAATTGTTAGAGTGAATTCTTAACGCAAGTGTACGAATAGAGATCACTTTAGCTACACATGACAAACAGCCCTAACAACAAAGATGGTTGTCTAACTTCTTAAGATATGCAATAGGCGATCAAAACAAATGCAAAAAAAACTCACATCTATGAAAATAAAGCAACTAAACAGTAAAATGAAATAATATTTTCTCCAAATATCAAATGAAAAAGAAAAGAATTATAAACAATTTTCTGTATTATGTTAACACCTAGGCAGGGAAAAAATAATGATGTTACCAGTCCCCCTAAATGGGATGGCTTCTTGTCCCGGATGCGGGTGATCTTTAAGGACGGTTATGTGGCTAGCCCATGGGATGGCACATGGCTCAACCACATGGCCACCCATGGGCTCCAGCTACGGGCATTTAATCACCTTAACTGCACCCTCAGGAGCTCATTTACTCTGCTCGCCTGTCAATGCTCTCCCTTGCTCTTTAAAATGGCTTCACAAGGCAGTCTCCCTCCATCGCCATTGTCTTCGAGTTGCAGTTGTCCCCCTGGAGTCTCGGAGCTGAGCTCCCGAACACCTACAGGTAGGTGATGCAGTCTCCTTTGTTGTATTGAATTTGTCCTTGGCTTTCATATATCTCACAGTCTTTACTGCAATTTTAACTTTGTCTCTGCGCCTCGTCGGCCCTCAGCTCCTTGGTCCTCTACTCTTTCAATATCACAGCCTACTGCTCTTTCGTCTCAGAGGCCTCAACCTCACAATTGCGTCTCCACCATGCCCCGACAACACCGTATGAGATGCCGCTGAGGCAGAGCATCCAGACCTCCAATTTCCACTCACTCTGATTCCTCCTCTACATCATTGGAAAATTCGTTTAGGCATTACCCTACCACCCGCAGTGGGCATGGCCGAGACATGACTTCGAGAAGGTCTCACTCCCCGCCATCGTACCCTCCCTCCACCAATTCTCCCCCACTGCTGACTCACCTGGAGACATTGACCTCCCCGTTTCCTGCACACTCTTCACAATTTCTATATAACTGTACCCTGGACCGACCACACATTACGGCTACTATAACCATAAGCTTCAAAGAGGAAGCCATCAGTGCTGATAGCCCTCGTCCTAAGAAATTGCACAAGAAGTCTACCTCAAACTCAACGAATCCACAGCATATTGGTAAATTAGTTGTCCAAGGTTCTCCAACCTCAGTCATGCAAGGCGCACCAGCTTCCAGTAGCGGAAGCAAAAGCACCGACAATGGAGGAAAGGGCAGCGAAATCAGCAATGAAGACTGGTCGGGTGAAAATGGAGATCCAGGCTGCGCACGCACCACCAAAGTTTCTAAGCATGCAACTGATGACACCCATGACAAGCAGGCTGATGACACTGAGGCATATAGGTGTCTCATTGTGGAGGAGACACCTCCCTCGGGAAATGATACCTAAGTATTCAGGTATTTTTCTAGTTTTTTGGTTTCTGGTTTCAAGTTATTTTGGGGAATTTTCTTTCCAGTTCATTATGATGCTTTTAAACATTTATCATCTCTCCATGTACTAAGTTGGTTTCCCCGTAGAGGGCAGTTGTAGAACAACTAAGATGGTTGGTTTCCCCTTCTGGGGCAGTCACAGTTTTGGTATTTTGCATAACAATGCCTTCGGAATAGGCTAAAGTAGCTGAGGCTCGCACTTCCATGTATTATATGAATAGGCTAAAGTGGCCGAGGCTCGCACTTCCATGTATTATATGTTTCATAAATAGAATTTAGTCTTATTTAGAAAAAAAAAAAAATGGGATGGCTTCTTGGATGTCCTCAAATGCTTCAGCTTCAGCGTTTCTCTCTCAATGGTGTATAAAACTCAAGACGTATAGAACTCAAAGCGAGCTCAATAAGCAAAAGAAAATAAAAGTAATCAAAGTACGACAATGATAAGAGAATCAAAGTCCGACCATGATAAAAAGATCAAAGGTAAGAAATGAATGGAAAACCCTCCTATTTATAACAAAATATTGAGTTATCCTTGATCATGGTGCATAATAAAATATTATTAACTAATATCTAGATCTAATTGCTTAGAATATTTTATTATATTTTGTTGGAGGGAAAATGAATTTAAATTGGTTAAATCCCTTTATGTAGAAATAATAAACAAAAAAATGATTTATTTATTATTTCAAGGACGGGGTTAAGGAATAATTCAATAAATAATGATTTATTTTATTATTCCTAAATGATTTAGTCAAATTTAACAAAGAATATTAATTAAATAATGATTTAATTAATTATTCCTAGATAATAATAAGATAAATAATGATTTAATTAATTATTCCTAGATAATAAAAAGATAAATAACGATTTATCTAATTATTTATCATTAATTGGGTTAAATATGACCAGGAATATTATTAAACAAATGTTTAATTAATTATTCCTCATGGGGTTTTCTATTTGGACCAGAAATAACTTAATAAACTATGGTTCATTAAATTATTTCTTATAGTGAAATCAATTTTACTATGGTAAAATTGATCTTACATGGTGTATTTCGATCAATCTAATTGTAAATGGTTAGATGACCAAAAATTGGTGTAACAAACATTAAAGTAACTTCTTAAGCTCCACCTTTCATTTCATGAGGCTCAGGATGTTATAAAACTAGCTCACAAAAGAGAAGAAAAGAGAGATCAACGACTTAGAAATCAACCTCTTCAACAGGGAAACATCCTTTACATTATATAAATGAACAATTCTTGGATGATACAAATGACAAAACCTCCCTTCTATATATAGGAGTCCAAGGGGCCGCAATATAATCCTAGGCGACCTAATGATAACAATGTAAGGCCACAACAATAACAATAGTGGGCTTCTATGGGGCACAATAATAAAAAAATGGGGACTACATGGGCATAACAATAAGGGGCTACACTAGTATTATAGGGACCTAACATTCCCCTCTCTTTCAAAAAAATGTTTTCCTCAACGATTGATTACTTCTGGATGCTTATGTATAAAATTCTTATCGTCCCACGTGGAATCTTCAATTGGTAAGTTCTTCCACTTGATGAGATACTCTGAAATTGATCGATTTCATAGTTGTCAAGTTCTTGTTTTAGTGAATGCTTCAGGTTCCAATATGATTTTTCCTTCCTCCTCGAGTTCTAGAAATATTGTTTGAACTGGGACTTGCTCCATCTATAGTATCCATGTTATCGGATCCTTGCCATAAAACTTCCTCATATCAATATTTAGAATATGGTGGGTCTTTAATCCAACATTAGAGTCTATGAAATCATGATTAAAATTTATTTTTTTCTCATTGTGAGTTTCCTATACTACCTTTTTGCCATTAGGAAGCTTTTCTTGTAGCAAATTTTTCAAATCTTCCTTCAAACTTTCCATGTCTGCTTTCATATTTTCTACTATATCATCGATCTTAGCTTCCCTGCCATTCTTCAAACAATCCATGCCATTCTCCTAACCATCCATCTTAGCTTACATGCCATTCATATTAGCTTCTATGCCTTTCTTTAAATCATCCATTTTAGCTTCCATTTCATTTTTTTTTACTTTTTGCGTGAGCGAAATTTGTTGCACTTGGTCTTGTAATTTTGATATATCATGTTGCACTTCTTCATCTTCATGCGTCATAGTAGAGATTTCTGAGGGCTTAATGGGTGTATAATTATTTTTATGAGGCATTTTATAACCTAATACTGATATCTATGCTTCAATATGCCCTTGGAATCACTTCAAACTAGTTTTTCAAACAAGACTTATGCAATTCTAAAAAATAAATACACACCTTTTTCTTGATTTTGAGGAGCTCGATATTGAAACTGATGTAACTCTGTAATTTTTAATCCCCGAGATTTTATCTTCGGACCTTTAGTATCCCTTTGAATATTCTTTCCAATGCCATAGGTCTGACCTGATTTGGATTCCTCAAGAAAAAGTTATGTATAATCACCCACAATGACCTAACTATGGACTGGTTCAATAGAGAAAACTTGTACGGCATTCCACATGTCATTGTCTCCTCCTTCATCTCTGAAATTGATACATAGGAAACTACAATATGTATACTTTCGGAAACTTTTTACAGAATTCCAATTCGATGCTCAAAGATATAGTTATGTCAAACCCACATGGTACATTAGTGAACTCACTAGCTGTCGATAAATGGTAGCATCCACTTCCTCACCTGAAGTGGCATCCTCCTTCGTCTAGTTGGTCCCTAGAGATGTATCCATGGGTTTGTCACTCTCCATGCATAATATCTGTAGAATCTCATTTTCATACATGCCTTGAGAGACAAAAATTTCCCCATCATCTTGGAATACTTTCAACGCGAGGAAGTAATGCATGAGACCCAATTCCTTCATTTCAAATTCTCTTGCAAGTTCCTCCTTGCAAGATTTGATTAGTTTTTCATCACCAGTTAAAATAAAATCATCAACATATAAGACAATAATGAGCAATTTATCTTCTACAAATATATGATAGAGGTTTGTAAAAGATATGACATCTAGAAAGGAGTCGTATCTTAGGCTCCAATTTAGGAACATAGTTAGTAGATTTTTTAGAATTGCATTTAATGTAAATGGACACTTGTTAATTTAATAAGTGATCCATAACTAGAATAGGTTAGGAAATTTAGCTTATATATAGCTCATTCTCTTGGTTGCAAGAGTGTTAAGTGTTTGGGTGTAGACTCTTGCAAAATTTCTTATGTAATTTCTTTTACTAATTAATAAAATTGTGTGTTTGAGGACACTTTTGTCATTATTACATCCATTTGGTGGATCTTCTACCCCATCTACGTAGCCAGACCGAGAATTGATCTAATGGATGAGTACCTTGCTACAGGAGCAAATGTCTCCTCATAGTCATTTCCCTCAACTTGAGAGTACCCCTTGGCCACAAAGTTGGCCTTATACTTCTCTCTGCTTCCATTTGTTTCCTACTTTACCTTGAAGATCCATATCGAACCCACAACTAATTTATTTGTTGGTATTGGCACCACTTCCCAAACATGATTCTTTACAATGGATTCATATTCATCCACCATTGCATCAACCCATACAAGTTTCTCTCCTTCTTCCTCGAAAGAGGATGGATCAGTCTCTACAAGCTCAGTTATTAGAGCCATGTAGCCAATGTATTGATTAGGTGACCTCATCTACCTACACAAATTTGAAGGAGCACCCACATTCTCCTTCGCATCTTGCACAAGTCTCTCAGATCCCCTAGTTCTTTTCTTTTCTTCTTTGGATGGTTCTTATTGAGTGGTTGTATCCACTCTCTGCTCCTTAATTTTTGGATGCTCCACAAATTCTTGAGGTTCTTCCTTTGGAGCTAAAATCTCCTCTTCTGGTGGGATATCAAGCTCCCTCTCAAGAGAGCACTGCATTGCTTTATCCTCATCAAATTTTACATCCCTTCACATAACTTTCATTCTGAGGGATGAAAAGTACACACAGTAGTTGTGGGGAGTTTCTGTGTAACCCACAAATACCCCCAATTCTCATATTGGCTTGAGCTTCTTGCTTGATTATTTGGAGATATGGTAGTAAACAGAGGCTCCAAAAATCCTAAAGTGAGAGACATCCAACTTTCTCCCTAAGAAGGCCTCCTCCAGTGTAATCATTCCCAAAATCCGATGAGGACTATGGTTCTTCAAATGAAGAGGTAGGCCTTGGTCATGCAACATTTCCCTTGCTACACCCATAGTGCTATGGTTCTTTCTCTCAGCCACCCAATTCTTCTCTAGGTTGTGGGGTGTTGTCAAATCCCATCGAATGCCTTATTTTGAACATATTTTTTTAAATTTATTAGACACGTACTCACCTCCATTATCATTCCTGAGAGCCTTCACCTTCGTGCTAGTTTCTTTCTCAACTAGTGCATTGAATTCTACAAACTTTGATAATATCTCGTATTTTTTCCACATAAATAAGATCCAACACTTCCACAAGAATTCATCAATAAAAATAACAAAATATTTGTGTATGGAAGTGGACGTTGTCGAGAAAGGTCCACATACATCAGATTTGATCCTTTCAAGGACTGCATGAACTTTGTTGTCTTGATCATGGAATGTATATTTTGTGTACTTCCCCAAAGTACATCCTTTGCATACATCATGTTGCTCAAGTGCTCATTTGGGGAGGCTTATGGTTATCTACTACATAATCTTCAGGGCGCCATGATATAAATGGCCAAGTCTTTTGTGCCAAAGTTCCCCAACATTGCGGCTCTGCACCTTCTCCAAATTTTTGCTTAATGAAAAACATCCTGGCATGTCTTTTTTATATAGGTTCTTCACACGAACCCCAATCTACTTCACATCTCCCAAGGCTATGTGTCTCAAGAATGTCTTTCCCTTCTAAAGATCACATTATAACCATGATCTTCCAAAACTGCAACAGAGATGAGATTTTTCTTTAGGCCGAGAATGAACATGACATCCTTGAGCCTGATGGGGGCAGCCGAACTCCCTCTGAAAGGTGACTGTACCAACCTTGGTCACACTATACCTTCCGTCATCCCCCATCTCGATGTGCATCTGGAAATATTTTTCTTGCAGCTCACTGAAAAATTCTCTACACGCTGTCATGTGGAACGATGCATCTAAGTCCAAGTACCATACGCTCCCCATCATTGTGTTGGCCATGCATGCGATAAAGGTAAAGTCAAGCTCGAACTGTGAAGATAAAGCTTCACCTGTCATTCTTCTTGCGTGCCTTTTTGTGTGGACACTTTGTGGCATAGTGCCTAAATTCATGACAATGGAAGCATTTAATTTTGGACAAATTTTTATTCTTGTGTCATTGGTTGAACTCTGGTTTTGATTGAAATTTCTTCCCTTTTCCCTTATTTCCCCTTCCAACTAATGCAATTTTTTCTTCATCCTCACCCTTGGATGAAGTATCGTCTCTGATATTCCTCCTTATTTCCTCTTGTACCAAATCAAACCATAAGCATTCCCAATTTGGTAGTTTCTCCCTCTCGTTCACTAAATCTTGATAACTATGTTAGCTCTTGGGAAGGTCGAGAAGGTCGAATCTTACCAAATCTTCTTTAGGGACATTAACATCGACCCCACCAAGTTCATCATGGCATTGTGTGAACTTGCTCAGATACTATGGAATAGTGTCTTTCTTCTGCATCTTGATACTTCAAAGTTTATCCTTGAGCGCCAGCTTCCCATGGTCACTATTATTCTCAAACAATTCTATCAGTTCTTTCCACATTGCGAACGAAGTTTCTTTTCTGTGGTTATTTGAGACAATGTGATCCCATACTCCCTACAAGATCATTCTCCTCACCTTGGCTACATCTTTCTTCCATTGATCAAGACTTTGGACATCAGATTCTGGTGGTTTTGAAACATTTGCCTTGATGTATTCTAGCAATCCATTATCATCCAATACCACCTCTGTGTGATCCTTCCATGTGACAATTATAGGTTCCTTCCAAGGAATACTCTATCTTTAGTTTATTGAAGTCCATCTTCTTAGCTCTGAAGAAATCCTGCTACACTAATCTTCAAATTTGAACCTCCTTAGAATAAACTTCAAAATTATTGTTGTAATGTGAATCTTGCTCTTATACAATGTAGAAATTATGGTGTATATTCGAAAATGATCATGAATTTTTAATCAAAATCACAAGGCACAAACTTACTCT
This sequence comes from Pinus albicaulis, assembly GCA_034641835.2. NCBI lineage: Eukaryota > Viridiplantae > Streptophyta > Pinopsida > Pinales > Pinaceae > Pinus > Pinus albicaulis. Next base: position 1,115,212,254 of record CM076584.1, read on the forward strand.
ATTTCTCTGTGGAAAGTAATTCACAATTTAGAACAAAAAATCTAATACATGCAATAAGAAATCACACACATGCAAATAGTATTTTTTCTGGGAAAAGCTATTTGTTAAAAACCACAATGTCTTCTTGAATTAATCTGATGAATAGATATGTATTATAATTCCTTTTCTCAATTGAACACAACCTGCAAGTGCATAACCTATCTCTTTGATCACTGAGAAGCTCTGACCCACACTTACTAGTCAATTTATTCCTCTGCTTCAGCTCCTATTTCCTTTCGTTGTTCTTACAGAAATTAGACCCCTATTATTTAGGAATTTCTCCAAAATGGATTGTGCAATTCCTTAGGCTTGTCATCTGAATGCATGCAACACCTATACATTCAAGACTATTCTACAATTGATGTTACACTACCTTGGAATCTCCACCAAGCCTGGGGAACTCAAACTCTCTGCATGAAATAGATTTTTTGAGTTATTTAATCAGTTAACTATATGATCATTGAAATTGACTAAAGTCCCACTGCTTAATTGACGCTCCACTAGTTCCTTCAAAAGTTGGGACTAGTTTAACTGAAAACAACCTGAGATACTTGACCTTGATTGCTACAAATTAGCAATCACACATGCTTAACTAACTCTAACTCCTCCAACTCAAATTTATTGAGTAAAATGGGTGACACAAGCCATGTCACACAAGTTAACTGCATCCAGGTTGTTTGCTAATGTGGAAATTTGAATTTTCTCAATTTAATCAAAGGAAAAATCAAATTGAGATTTTCTTGTTGCATTTTTCAACATCCACATCACATTCCCTTGTTTTAGAGGAAATTAATGAATTTAATAAATAATATATCATAGGATATGAATGCATATACATGTGCTTCACTTCGAGAAAAATATTTAATTAAATATTATTTCTTGTACTTATTAGTCCCTGCGTGGACCATAGTGATCGCTAGATTGTTTGATTGATATTAATTTCAATTTGAATTATACATTTTTTACCATTATAATATAATTCTACATAAAATATAAATAAATAATTATAAAACAAATTATTATTTGAATTCTTATTGGCCAATTTAGTTCGATGTCTTATTGTGAGCACCACAGTTTCCAATGTATTACTTTTGTATAAACTTAGGATATAAATTTCAAATTATATGTCAACTGAACTAATGCTAACTTGAAGTTACCATTAGTCTGGAATGTTTCCGGACTATAATCTAATCCATAAAGGCAGTGTTTTTTCAATCCCCGTTGTTTAGCCCCTGCTAAATGTTCTCCGTTTCTCCCCTACCAACATGTTCTCCATTTTCCTCTCATCCACAACTTTACCCAGCTACCACTTCTTGACCTGAAATGTCTCCATGCATCTAGACTAATTCCTAAGCTTGCTACCCCTTCGTTCTCGACATTACATGGGCACCACCTACAACATTCAATATCCAACATGGCCACCACTACAAAGCTTCCATCCTCCACCGCAAGCATACAACCAAATGGTTGAATTAGTATCCCCCTCTGCAGCCATTACCGATATGAAGTCATTTGTCTCAAACAGAAAGTTGATTCTCTCTCGATGACTTTGATTTTGACTACCTCCTAAAATTTTAACCGCCTGGAGCTTCGCATCCACTCATTTTTTGGTTATTAACCTTACATTGTGATTTTTTGTTTTTAATTCATAGGCATTATCAAGAGCCATATATAGTTCCAGCTCTTGAGTAACCAATAGCCAATTGAATAACATGATTTGAGGTGGGATTTGTCAGGATTAAAATATCATTGGTCAATGTAGAATGCTTTAGCAATGGTGTAGCATAGTCAAAATGATATTAATATGGGAAAAATAGTTTTTTAGTGCTCGCTCCCTCATCAGTATTAAAAAAAATTGTTTAGGATCATCCTAAATTATAAGCCAGTTATGTGGGGGTTTATGTGTCAATTTTTGGGAGTCTTATGAGAAATTAATGAGTTAATTAGTTGTTAAAAGCACGTGTACACTAAGTAAATTACAGAGAAATAAAACACAGCAAACACATTACACAATAGTTGATAACGAAGTTCACCCCTCTTGGGCTACATCTCCATGGACCTGCTTCAACTGGATAGGCCTTCTTTTGTTTAATGGTTAATTCTCTGATTACATGCACCTACAGTGCTCCAATGGATTTTCAACCTACTCCATTGACTTTAGAATACCCAAAATCCTTAAAATAGACTCTTCAAGATTTGAAAATGTTCTTCAAGTGGACTAGGCATGACCTCCTCTCTTGTGGCCCTAAGTTTCTTTAATATTCAAAGTGGAAAAATCACTTATAGAAGTGCTCCAACACCTTTTCAACCTGCACCATCATGCTCAGAGCATCCAAATCATCTAGGAATAACTCTTCCTGAGCCAAAATTTAAAAAATTCCAAAGTTATGGCTTCTTTAGTTTTCCCTGGGAAAACTCCCCCAAATCCGAAAAAACTCCAATTAACCCCGCTAATTTTAGAGTTGGCGCCGAAAATAGTGGACCCACCAAACCTGCCATTGAATTAATCTCAAGATTAATTATCGTTAAGTGGGATTTAAATGTGGATTAGATGCATTAAGCATGTTTTAACAAAGTCTGCATTAGCAAAAAGGATTAGCGCACTAACATATGACTAGTGGCTAATTAAACATGTTTTAAATCTTAATCCTCTGTGCATTAAAAAAACACTCCACCACAGTCGGTGGGGTGAGGTCATAGGCTAGGGGCTGGAACATGGGGCTGGCCCCGTTCTTTCCCCACCCAAACTTTGTTTAAAACATAAATAAACATTGTGCCCCATGTATATTAATACTTGCACTCATAGTATGGTGGTATGTGTGTTGGTAAGTGCGAGGGAGGTCGCGGGTTCGACCACAACCTCCGCCCAGCCATACATAAAAAAAATTCCCGACCATTCAAATGAATTCAACCTTACACTTAAACACATTTCGGCCTTAGAGGGGGGGCACGTGGCGGCCTCTAGGCTTGCCACGTGTCAGCACCCAATTGGATCTCCACAAACCAATGAAATTGTGCCATGTGCCCAGAAATTTGGGCCACTCAGAAATTGACAAGTGTCATCACTTCATTGGCCTTTTTAAAACCCAATTTTTTGGCCTTTGACCCTTTTTGACCCCTTTTTGTAAAAAAAATCACTTGTTTTACATGGCGAATAGCAGGCTCTAACTTTCGATGAAACGAAGTGCAGCGGATTCCTGGCGACGAGCGTTATTCGATCATTCTAGTTTGGTGTGATTGTGAGCACTTTTAATATTTGGAAAAAAAATTCCCCCAATCCATATTCTGATCACTCCTTCCCACTAACAGGCTTTTGGACCCACAAAAGTTGGTTATATCATTAGAGTTGAATACTCCTCTCTTTCCCAAGTTCTATTAACCTGATTCTACTTGGAAAAACCTCCATCACAAACACCTGGGTTCATTGACATGCCTTCCCTTGAAAATTTGGCACTTCAACCAATGTCCTCCTTTTTCTGCTGACCCAATCCAACACTTGATGGCCACTTGCTAGATAAAACACTTTGTTGTACCAAAGCAATCCCTTGGTGCTTGGAAAACTTATTGATGGCCTTCCCACTTAGAATAATGTTCCTCCTTTGCACAAACATGCATTTGACGCAAGCTTCTTCTTGGAAACCACTCTTCCAAGTTAAGCCCATCTGAGTGAACTACAGCAATGAGTTCCAATATCATTAATCACAAGAAATAAATGTCCATTCCTTTTACCTCCACGGTTCCAAATTCCACATCTGGAAGAATTCATTCTCCAACTCTTTCACTTCTTGGCGTCAACATCAAATAATCTATAATGGCTACAAAATTTTTGGCATATTGTCCCTCTTTCCACTTCTTGATTCCATCATCCTCTAGTATTGACGTGCTTCTCATGCCATGATTTGAGAATGAAGGCTAATCATGAGCCTCTCGCTCAAGAGTGGACCTTCCCAAAATCCTGCGACATGTTGTCACAAGTAAACCATCAATCTGAAAAACACATCATGCAAGAAACATAACTTGATGACATATTCCTTTTCTCCTTCAAATCAACAAATTTCACATCATGTGAACATCGCCATGTACCCTTACATCTCAGTGTACAAACCATCGACCAAACACAATTCGAAAAAACATGCCTCTTCAAACAACTGACTCTCAAGTCAAACAAAAACATGTGCAAATTTCTATCTTTGTTGCATCTAAGTGAGTCAACATAACTCTACTTTCAAACACCTTCCTGACGTAAACATGCAACACACTTTCAAGATAAAATAAATGCATTCAATTGGCAAATAAATGCATCGATCATCAAAAGACATGCAAGGCCTTAATTGGATAAGAAATATAACCATCTCTTTCCAAACAATTTCAAAGGCACTTCGTTCAGTTGCACTTCATCATGTGAATCATCTTGACTCACATGAATTATGGAATCATCATTTCCATTCTTACCAAAATCTCTCTCCACCTTCTTCAAATTTCATGGATGACTTGTTGGATACAAAGTCCAACACTTATCTACAAGATGACCCTACTTATGGAAATAAGTGCAAAACAATTGCATCTTATTTTCAACATGGTTTTCCTTGTCCAATGGACCTTTGGCTTTCTGCCTCCTTTGTTTTGAAGTTTTTTGTGCATGGCTATCTTCTTCCAACACCTCGAAGCAGTATGGTTATTCAAACCACAAAAGGAACATGTAAACTTTCTCCAACTCTTATGTGAATATTTTCTATGTTTATCATAATCAAAAGCAAGTTGATTAAAGGCACATTTATACCTTGCACATTCACCTTTGACGCCTTTTTGAGGTGGTTAATTTGATGAGGTAGTGTCTCTCTTCAAAATACCAACAATGGCTTCAATGAATTTAGAGCTTTCAACATCCTCTTGTTTTCCATTTCCATTAGTTGCATGCTTATTAACACCTTCCTATAAAGTGGGTGTGAAACTTTTGCATTCCTCATGAATACAAACTTCACAAGCTTGAGGTAATGAACATGTAATGAAAGTCCTTCTTGGAACACCTTATGTGCCTTCTTGGCTTTGGAGCATTATCCATCACGTTTTCCATAACCAAGACCCAAATACCTAGGCCTTTCCACAACAACAATTAGCTCAACTATGCCTTGTGCATGTTTGCCCAGTCCTTTACCTTCATAGCCCATTTTCATCAATAATTTAGACCTTATTCCTATAGTGTGTCTTTCAAAAGAACCTACACATTCATCTTGAGAAGAAATTGAAGATAAACTTGATTTGCATACCTCATTTTTATACACATACTTGGCTAAGGTTTGTTTGGCATCATCAAGTTGAGTCTCTATCTCATGCAACCTTGCTAGGTTTTCATTTGCAATATGGAGTTGAGTCTCCATCTCATGCATATTTTCAAGAATCTCTTGCTTCTCCTCCTTCATTTAAATCAACTGCTCTTGAAGTATAGTGCTCTCCCTCTTATCTTCATACATCTATTGAACCATATCATTCATGATGTAGAGCTCCTGCAACATCTCTATATCAAAGAGTCTTGCTAAGGAATATTGACTAGAAACAATTCTTGATGAAGCTTCCATCACACTTGCAGTGTATAAAAATATTCTTTTTTGTGATTTGAGAACTGAGCTCTCAATATTGACCTTATCTTCACACACATAAACTTGCACACAGTTAAATTATCCTTGCACAAATGAAAAACCAATAGCTAATTATTCTAGATAACCTTGGCTAAAATGAGATAAATTTTTCCCTAATACCAAGTTGACTTGAATATGGGAAAACTAGTTTTGTTGTGCTAACTCCCTCATCAATATTTAAAAAAAATGTGTTTAGGATCGTCTCAAATTAGCCAATTATGTAAGGGTTTATGTCTCAAGTTTTGATTGTATTATGAGAAATTCATGAGTTAATTAGCGTTAAAAACACATGTACAGCAGGTAAATTGCAGAGAAATTGTTATAGCATCATTTTTCACCCTCAGGTGATTCATGATTGCCTTTATGGCTTTGGGCACCCATTCTTACAGACTTGAACAAATTCACTAAAAAACAGTGTTAAAATTCCCATACGTGGGTATGCCCAGACTTTTCCGCGTGTATACGCGAGTCCACATATACTTTTCCGCGTATGCCATTAAAACCATTAAAAAAATATATAAATTCCTTATTTTCGGACTGGGTTGATGGTTACTCCAGTAGTTCAACCACCCCAGTACGTGGCCAACTGTTTCCAACTGACTGAAACTACTTTGAGGGAGTATAAAAGCCCCTCATGTGCATGGCCTAAGGGAGAGAGAAATTTTATAGACATTATACTCTGTTGGAATCCCAGTTCAAGTCTGATTCCCTGTGCCTCCTACACTTTCCCAGCCTTATACAGGAAACCCTTGTTTCCTGGAGATGTTCATCCATTTATATGCCATCTCGAGTGCACAAGTCTTGAGAGTTTCTTAGCGAGGCAAGGGCGGGACGAATCCGGACGATGGTCTGCTTGAAGATCGTGGAAGGATTCAGGTGATCTCTCCACTCTTTATTTATGTACATGTTGTTCATAATGATGAAGAATTGTCTTGTTCCTGAACTTCTATGTTAGTATGTATTTGTATATGTGGAAAGATTGATTATTAAGCAGTTATTATCGTTTATATCATATTTCACATGGATTACACTAACGTTTAGGAGAAATATATGCTGTACAACTAGGTTTCCATGCATGTTCTTTCTTGTTTTCCAGGTTGAAGGAGGAAGAAAGGTTGCTGGGGGTTTGAACCCCGCGGGATCTACATCGAACGTAGGACTACGGGTGAGTTTTGCTATCGTTGTTATCTAGTTTTTTGCATTCAAGTATGGTTGTGTGTGAGTCCTTCTGAATGGCATGCCCTGCTCTGTGGAGGTTTTGACCCAACAAACCTCTAGGGTGATTTTCCCCGAAACAGAACTGGAGACTCCGCTGGGGATCGCATTCTTGTGATTCCCCTGTTGGGTGGTTTCAGCTGTTTGATAGGTTTCCAACAGTTTCAACTTTTATTTCCAGTCCAGTTAACTCTTTCTCAGTCAGACTGAAGTCCTGGTTCCTCATCCAGGCTTAATCTTTTTTGTTTTTCATTATTTACCTTTATATACGCGGGTTTTTCTGCACACAGACGCATATACACGCATTTTTTGTTAAAGGGAGTCGCGTATACGCGGGTTTCCTTTAGCACAGTCGCGTATGCACGCTTGTTTCCAAACTGTTAAGTAGCGTATACCTGGGTAGATTTTGAAATTTTGGATTTCTTGGCTTTTTAGTCCTGTCTGTCTGTGGAGACCTGTTCTTGCAGTGTCTTTGTACCCTCTGGATTGTGTAGAAAGTGGTCTTTGGTCTTTTCTCTCTCTTGTTTGATTGAAAACTAGCTTATTTGGCAAAGTCTTGTTTCTTGTGATGGCATTTCTGGTTCAAGTACCAAGATCTCTTTCTGGGGATTCTTGGCTATTCTGCTTTATCAGAACAGAGAGCCTCTGCTCGTTTACTCTTTCCTACCTTTGTGTCTTGCTTTTCACTTCGATTTTTGCCCATTTCTTGGTTGGTTTTCTTGAGTTCAGTCGACTAGGTCTTGTTGCAATTTTTGAAGAGTCTTTCTTGGTTCTTTGAAGTTTTTGTTTGCTGCAAGGTTGTACTATTCTTCTAGGCTGAGTGACTGAGTTTCGTGTCTTCTTGTGCTCATATAAATCTTGCTACTAGTTAGCCTTATAAGATTTGGAGCGTTTTTGAAGTTTTTGCTTGAAATTCAGTGTTGTTTGGCTTGGGATTTGATAGTTTTTCTTGGTCTTTTCGAACTCTTCTTTTATAAAACTCAAAAGCTCAAAAAACATTTTGCTTTGTTGTTTGCTTTTGTTTTTGTATTTTTGTTTTCGTTTCATTATATCTTTTGAAGCTTTGTTGAGGTTTCTTGCCTTTGGATATTGACTTGATTTTGGAAAGGAATTGTCATTGATTTCTTCCTCTTGTTTTCAAGCAATTTTGGTGTCTTTATATTAAGAGTTTCTGATTATGGGAACTGGCTTTCTGGACAACCAAAAAGGGATAAAACTGAAGGATCTTTGGGAAATTTATCTCTGCTTTAGAAGATTTTGCATCTTAGAATTTGCATGCTTTTAGTGATTTGCATCAGGTGCACTTAAGCATTTAGTCATTTTCATAGTTTTTGCGAGTGTGAGTTTGTTATCTGAAAAGAAAAATAATTTTTTTTAATCTCGTAGAACCTGTGTAGAATTTGCTTTTCATCAAAAGACAATTACTGCATTTTCATGTAGTTTGGTTTTTATTAATTTCTTTTCTGCGTCAAAACACCACGAGTTTCATTTCCGTATCCCTTTGACTTAACATAATAGCCGATTAAAATAAGCGATATAATTTAAAAGCAACTAGCAAGTTTTCTAAGTGTCATACACCAACTAGCTAGGTTGTAGGGCCTTGGATTAGGTGAGTGGAGAGTTAACTCTCCAAGGCCGCTCAAACAAAACATAGAAGTTGATTAATTGAGCGAAATCCAACTCCGTTAGGTGGACCGGGAAAGCTCTCCTCTAGAGAGTCAAGCGCGAGGGGAAGTGAAGGCTGAGAAGAGGGATACCCCCTCTCTGGTTAGCTGAATCTGACCTCAAGACCGTTCCGCCCGGCTTCTGACACGGATTGGTGCCCATAGTTGCCACTCCTAGGTTCCACACAGGTGACTGCGGGGGGGAATACCCGTGGTACCTGAGGCAGACATCGCATCACTTTCAGCAGTACTTCTGGGGGGTGCCCTTGCGAAGCTTGGGTACTTGAGCCGGCAAAGGCTGTTGTTAGGAGGTCGGCGTAACTGTTTCTGATACCTTCACTAGTAGGCCTGGGCCGTAATTATCCCAAACTACTTTCGGGAGGTCCTATATTTCACTTTCTTGTATTTTGGTGTCCGGTCCTAATCACCCGGAGCGGAAATACTTGAAGGTTGTTTGCTTGATTGTATCTCAGGGATTATTTTTTGTAGTGAGTGCTCTTTGCTCCTAGCTTGCCTAGCTTTATACTTTTTGAGTCTAATTAAAACCTGTTAAAGTGGCTGATCAAGCGCCTTGTCGATCGCAGAGAATCCGGGGGTTATCTCCCGAGAGTCCAGAGCCTTCTTCAAGAAGGCGTAGGAGTGATTTAGCAGGTGGTTACCACCCTGTGGCGTCCGACGCAATGGAGAGAGATCCTCCACAAAGGTCTAAAGGTTTCGTAGCTGATTCTGGTGTTGGTTCCGAGAGGAGCGCTCCGCTCACCTCGCAAGTATTATTTCCGCAGGAAGAAGAAGTACAGGTAGAGGAAGTGTCTGAACCCTCAGAGTCACTTCCATCTCCTCTTCCTCCTGATTATCCGTTCATTTTTGAATACATCGGACCCGAGTCAGAGAGACCGGAAGATCCTCCTTATTATACATACCTTTCGATGGCCACGACTGGGAACGCGGCTTCTGCTGTGAGTGCTGCAGGAGGGGGCACTATTGCTATATCTTCGATTGCCTCTAGTGCTGTTGTGTTTGGCTCTGGTTTCACCCAAGCACATGCTTCTCAATCTGGTCCCTTCTGTTTTGGAATGCCCAATAGTGGGATTCCTTCTTTTTCCTTTTCCACTGCTATAGCTGGATCTACACCCATGTCTTCCATGGCTAGTGGATCAGCTTCTTTTCAAGGGTTCCCCTTCAGAACTGGACATATTCCTAGTTCGAATCCTTCTTTAGGGTCCTTTCCGTTTACTTCTCAGACCCAGAGTTTCAACCCTTGGTCTGGAGGTCAGAGTTCCACTACTTTTACAAGCTGGAACCCTGTATTCACTATAGCGGGGGCAGGGAATCAGTTTTACGCTGGTCACCAAGGGAATGCTTCTTTCCCTTCGTCGAGTGCTTATCAGACTTTTTCCCCTCATTTAATACTTCAGGTGGGGGAACTGGTCCAGTCTTTGGTAACTCGTCATGGGGAGGAGGTTCTTCTCCTTTTGCTACGAGTTCTTTCTGGCAACCTGGTGCCTCATCAAATCCAGGGTATTCTTTTCAGAATGTTGGGAATTCATCCTATCAAGGATGGAATCCTCAGGCTCCGCCTCGTTTACCTTTTCTGGCAACGTTAAACTTGCCAAATCTATCGAAATTGACAAATGATCCGATTCGGTACAGTCCAGGGTGGCCTCCGGTCCCGACCAAACTACCTTCAGACATTCCAAAGTTTGAAGGCAAGAATGGAGAGGATCTGGCTGACCACATCACCACTTTCCATTTATGGTGCTCTTCTAACTCCCTGACCGATGACTCGATTAGGTTGAGATTGTTTCAACGCACCCTAACTAGAAATGCTACCAAATGGTATATTAAGCTAGCTGGGGGCAGTTTTTCTACATTTGGAGAACTGGCTGTTACATTTCTAAACCATTTCCAGTTGCCTGTCTGATATGACACTGGGACTGAACTCCTAGCCAATTTTAAGCAGGATGATGCAACCCACATTTCTGACCATATTCAGGAATGGAGGAGAAGGAAGAGGCTTATTAAAGCTCATATTCCAGGAGAATTCCTTTTGGAATGGTTTCTGAAATCTCTACAGTCAGACATTTCTAAAGATGTATCCCTATCTGGGGTATTTTCTGAGGAGCAGGCCATTTTTAGGGCCCAGCAGCTGGAACTGATCTATTCTCAGTTTGGGGTCCTCCATAAATATTTTCCCAATGCTCCTCGCTCCAAATTAGATTTATCCAAAACTAAGCCTGGTCCTCATGGTGATGGACTTATCGGCTCGATCAATAGTGGTGCAGCCAGCCTGCTTACTCAACTGCAGCAGTTGTCTTTGCAATCTGCTCCTTCTGGTCAGGTTGTGCCTGCTGAGTCATCGCCTTCCCAATCTTTGTCCATAAATGTTGTCCAAGCTTCTGATCCCAAAGGAAATCAACAATCTGAAGGGAAGAAGAAGGGACGAAATAATAAGAAAAAGGGAAAGAATGGGAAGGGTAATGCGAATAAAACCAACGAGCATGTTGGTGAGGGTCCAAAGGACAAAAATAAAGTGAAGTTTCCATGCAAGTTATGTACTGGAGACCACCTTACACACCTTTGCCCTAAAATTCAGGATGCGCAGCGCTTGTTAGCTCAGCAGGGTTCTTCTAGTTCCCAGGCTGTGTTGACAAACCCTTTTCCCCAAGGGCAACAACTAGTTGTTGGCGTGAATCAAAATCCTGGGGCTTCCTCTGGGGGCACCCAGGAAGGGGAAATTCCATCGAACATATTCATGATGAGTGCTCACGTGGATGTCGCTACGAGATCCCGTGATTATGGCGAAGAAGAGTCTTCGAAAGCTAAGGATGCTCCTGATGCTACTAAGTCGATTCACATTACAAGGCCTACTATTGAGTCTATGCCTCGAATGCCCAAAGCATCTACTAAGCGGTCGAAGATTAATCCAAATGCTAGGGCTGCCCAGAACTACTCTATTGTGGAAGATCTGGCGCAGAGTCCTTGTGCTATGTCGGCTTTAGAGGTACTCCAGTCTTGTCCGGCTCAGCGCAGTGCTTTGCTCACTGCCATTGGGGCTATTGATCCAAAAAAATCTCTTCTGATTACTTTTGATATGTCTAATTTTAAGAAGAGACTCCCCCATCACATGGCTTTTCATATTAAATCATCGTATCGGAAGTGCAACATCTTTCGGACGGTTGTTGATGAGGGTGCTTCCACATGCGTGATGTCTCTCACATGTTGGAAGACGATTGGATCTCCCAAAGCTGTTCCATCTACCACTCTTCTGACTGCGTTTGATGGTCATTCTCACAGACCGCATGGTATTGTCCTAGCTTTTCCTATCTGTGTTGGGGGAAAAACTGTGAATATAGAGGTTGAGGTAGTGGATGCAAGCTTGGACTACAACCTTCTGTTGGGGAGAAACTGGATTTATTAGATGGATGCCATCGCATCCTCATTATTTCGGATTATTTGTTTCCCTCACGAAGGGAGGATCATTACAGTGGATCAATTGGACTGTCCTCCTGTAGACCCGAATGCGTCTACTGACTCATCTGTTCCAAAGTTGGATAATACTAAGGTGCCTGTTGAGAATTTAGGGGTTGGAATGTATTCTTCCTTGATGGGTACTTTCAATATTCCTCCTCCTACGGTGCATATAAATGCAATTTCATCCTCCAAGGCTCCTCTTCGAAGAGAGTTCTTCAGAACTCATTATTTTTCAGACCCTTGGACCTTACCTTCCCCTACCACCACATTAGCGGAAGGTCAAGTGGGTGGAATGGCATTTCCAATGTCTGTAGCTGAGATTGCTTATCAGTCTATTGTTGACTCTGCAGAGTCCATCCCAGCTCCTCTTTCACCGGAAGAGTTGGATGGAGATGTGGCTTCGGCTTGGACACTTAGTTCTTCTTCTGCCCAGGATTGCCTTGATACCACTCTTCCATCTGAAGAGGCCATCCTGGAAGCTATGACTGGTATAGATAGACCGTGGGATGACTTGCATCATCGGTCTTACTTTTTACCTAATTTGAGCGAAGTTGAAACAAGTTTTCCAAGTCCTCAGTCTCCTGGTCCTGTTCAACCAGTCCTGAACCCTTTAGCACCAACACAGGTTTATGCTGAAGGGAACATGGCTCTGATTTCTCCTATTATCCCGGTGAACATTTCCAGGGATCCCAATATTATTGAAAATGTCTTCATCGGAGCTTAATGTTCCCGTGAAGAGATTCAGATTTATACCGAGCTCTTTAAAGAGTATAGGGATGTATTCGCTTGGTCTTATGAGGAAATGTCTGGTATAGATCCATCTATTGTCCAGCATGAGATCAAGACTTACGAAAACGCTAAGCCTGTGAGGAAAAAAATTCGTCCAGTCAATCCTAGGAAGGCAGCAGCTATCAAAGCTGAGGTGGAGAAGCTGCTTAAGGCGGGATTCATTTTCCCTGTTCCTTTTACTGAATGGGTTTCAAACCCTGTTCCCGTAGATAAAAAACAAGGAACAATTCGAGTCTGCATTGATTTCAGAGACCTTAATAAAGCATGTCCTAAAGATAATTACCCCACACCATTTATCGATCAAATCATTGACGAGTGTGCCGGTGATGAGATTTTCTCCTTCATGGATGGTTTCTCCAGATATAATCAGATTACTATCCGTCCTGAAGATCAGCATAAGATTGCCTTTATTTGTCCCTGGGGTACATTTGCATACAAGAAGATGCCTTTTGGTCTTAAAAATGCTGGGGCTACGTTTCAGCGGGCCATGTCGTATGCCTTCCACGACATCAAAAATAATATCGAGGCATATTTGGATGATTTAGCTGCTCATTCTCGAAAGAGGATGGATCATCCTACTCACCTCCGGCAAATATTTGAACGATGTCGTTTCTATAAGATTAGGTTGAATCCGAACAAGTGCGTTTTCGCAGTTACATCCGGTCGGTTATTGGGATTCTTTGTGTCTAGGGAAGGGATTAGGGTAGATCCCTTCAAGGTTGAGGCAATACTTCGGTTGCCTCCCCCGTCTTCTATTCGTCAACTTCAAAGTCTACAAGGAAAGTCTAATTTTCTTCGGATATTTATCGTAAATTATGTTGAAGTTACCAAGGTATTTATGAGATTGTTGAAGAAGGGAATTCCTTTTATTTGGGATGACTTCGCTCAACGCTCATTCGATGCTTTGAAAAAAGCATTGACCTCTGCTCCTTTATTGAGTCCACCTGATTATAGTAGGGATTTCCTTTTGTATCTGGCAGCAGCAGAGTCTACCATTGGTATGGTTCTGGTTCAGGAGGATGATGCTCTTGCAGAGCATGTTATTTACTATCTTAGTCGAGGATTGGTAGGACCTGAACTCTGGTACACTCCGATAGAAAAGTTAGCTTTAGCAGCAGTTCATGTTGTGCAGCGACTCCGGCATTACATTATTCTACGAAAAATTTATGTTTTGCCAGCAGCCAATCCATTTCAGTTTGTCCTCAGTAGGTGAGTGATTACGGGCAAATACAATAGATAGATTGTGATTTTGCAGGAATTTGATCTTGAGTTTATGTCTGCCAAGTCCAAGAAATCATTGGTTTTCGCAGAATTGATCTCCGAGTTGCCCTGTGGGGAGGAGATGATCTATGATGAATCCTTTCCGGATGAACATTTGTTTCTTATCTCTTCACAGGATCCTTGGTATGGAGATATCATTATGTATCTTCAGACTGCGAAGTTTCCCTATACTTTTTCGAAATATGAGTGTCGTAAGTTGCGTCACTTGGCCAAGAATTATTTGATTATTGGTGATGCTTTATACCGTCGAGTGGTTGATTTAATCCTGAGACGCTGCTTAACTCTCGAAGAAGCTGAGGCTGTGCTGAATGATTCCCACAGTGGAGCTTGTGGTGGTCATTTATCTGGGCTTGCTACAGCCCAAAATATTTTGCGTGTTGGGTACTTTTGGCCTTCGATTTTCAAAGATTGTATGGAGTCGGTTAAAAAGTGTCATCCGTGTCAGGTTTATACTCGAAAAATGCGCGCTCATCCAGCTCCACTTTTTCCAGTCATTACTGTCGATCCCTTTACAAAGTGGGGTATTGATTATACTACTTGTAACCCGCCTTCAGCTAAAGGTCACAAGTACATTATTGTAGCAGTAGACTACTTTACGAAGTGGGTCAAGGCTATGCCTACTTTTGGGAATGATGGTGAGACTGCAGCTCTTTTTCTTTTCAACCAGGTTATTGCTCGTTTTGGTATTCCTAGAGATATTGACACTGATCATGGCAGTCATTTTCAGAATAGCATGATGGCTGAGTTGGCTCTCAAATTGGGTTTCCGGCAGGAGCATTCATCTCCGTATTATCCTCAAGCCAATGGGCAAGTGGAAGTCGTGAATAAATCCTTGAAGACAATTCTTCAAAGGACAATTGATAAAGCTAGATCCAACTAGCATATTATGCTATATCCTGCACTTTGGGCATACGGGACGTCAGTGAAAACTGCAACTGGCTTTACTCCGTTTCAGCTAGTGCACGGGTTGGAATCTATATTTCCCATTGAATGTGAGATTCCTTCTCTTAAATTAGCTGTTGAACTTCTTCCTGACACTTCTAGTCTTGAAGAACGGCTCATTCATCTGGAACATCTCGATGAGCAGCGTCGGGATGCCGCCACGATGAATGAAGCGCATAAAAACCGAGTTAAAGCTCAGTACGATAAGGCGGTCAAACCTAGGGTTTTTTCGGAAGGTGACCTTGTTTTGGTCTATGCCCAAGAAAAAGATGCCCTGGGGGCAGGAAAGTTTAAATCTATGTGGTATGGCCCCTTCATCGTTAAAAAAGTCCTTAAGAAAGGAGCATATACCTTGGTTGATTTTGAAGGGAACGAGTTGCTAGAGCCCCGAAATGGGCTCTATTTGAAGAAGTATTATGCCTAGGCTTCGGCCTGGCATGTTGCTTTTGTATATAGTAGTTTTTTCTTTGTACATATCTGGTTGATTTTCGATCTTTGATGGGATGGTGATGTTTTTGATCTGCTTTGGCAGGTTGTGTTGGATGTCATGAGTCATTTTGATTTCGCCGATGGTGCTAGTAGACACACCCTGAACTTATCTTCCGCGGCTTGGGTACTTCATTATCCATCCGGTCAGCTGTTAGTATCAAGAGGGGTCTGCATTGGTCCTGCTTCCAATAACATAGCAGAATACACTGCAGTTGTTTATCTACTCTCGGAGGCAATATCTTTGGGTGTTGATTCGTTGGTAGTTTTCTTGGACTCTTAGCTGATGGTGTCGCAGTTGAACAATACTTATCGGGTTCGAGATCCATTTTTACTCCGGTTTTTCTTGAGGGTACGTTTGTTACAAAGATCATTTCATTTTTTAACTTTCATTCATATTCCTCGAGCCGACAATTGGATGGCAGACTCATTAGCTAATAAAGCACTGGATTGGCATATTAATCATTCCATACAATAAAATTTAATCATCAAAAACATCATACATTATGATACATTTATCACATCACATCAAACATCGTTGTATATATATCATCAGAGTGTTCAAAAACTTTACAAAATTTGGATCCATAAAGTCATACAAAATTTGGGCTTATGCCCGATCATGTTCAGTCTCAAATAATATACAGTCATCTGATACATCATATCTATCTACTCCTGAGGTCCCTGCCCAGAAGTTGTGTTCCTATAGAACACGATCGCGGTGGCAACTCGGCGGAATAACCGTACCCAGTCTCGGGGCACTCCTACCACTCATCTCTGGATGGCTTCCGGCAGATCTTCCACTGCAGCCATAGGTACTTGGCGGGTTAATCCCTCCAAGTTCCTCTGTACAGCCTGGAGGGTCCTGTCTGAATCCACTGTATCCGCTTCGCCTCAGCAACGCTTGTGTCGCGGGAAACCCTCAGGTCGAACTGGTCCAATATCTGTATCATGATCATTTTTAAAGTCATTATGAATCCAATCAAAAACATGTTCTTTTTTCATTTTTTCATACATATTTGAAAAAATCCAAAAAATTATATAAGTCAAAAAATTGCAAACTTACCGACTATTCCCCATGCCGCGCCTGGTGGAAGGACAAGATCTGGATCGCCACGAAAGTCCATCCCGGCATAGGGATAGTCGTCCAAGGCGATGATTTGTTCTCCCCACCAAAGGAAGAACTCATCATCCCAAGTGGTCCGGGGAACTTCACTTCCCCCCAACCTCTTCATCATGTCTGCCCAGCGGGCAATTCTTGGGTCTCTCGGGCTGCTGATGGTAGAGATCACTCTGGGTCTCAGCGCTGGAATCTTCTCGAAGAAGAGTGTCATCAAAATTGTACCGTATCCAAAATGTTTTTTCTTTGCCTTCCGGATAGAAGTCAATTGTTGCTTCATGTTCATCAGTAGAGCTGTGCACCAATCATATAAATGAGTTAAGCATTCCACTGCTATACTCATTTGCGTCCTGGATGCCTGGTGTAGAGAAGCTGATCCTGCTACTCTCCCAATGGTAAAAAGGAGGATTTTTATGTGCAAGTCTCTTAAATCTTTGATTGCAATTTGAGTTTCCACTTTCTTGGTTCTTGAAATACTCTACCTTGTTCTACGTGGAGCGTAATCTTGCGGTTAGCCCTCTAAAAACTACGGGCAAGTCCACCGGCTCCCCTCACGGAGAATCCACGATAATAAAGCTATATCTTCCGCCGATCGTGGGCATCTGATCCTATCATGAAGCAGTCCTCTTAGGTTCCCAATAGTTCACAAAATTTGAGCACTAGCAACCGGACATTGCTTTTCATATTTGGCATTTTGAAAAACTTGAGCAATCCGCAATTCCGAAGAATATTTAGCGATGCTCGATCTCGCATGACTTCTTGATCAATTGCACTGTGTTCACGCTCTCTCCATGATATGGTCATCCTGCAAAATTTCAACAATTCCTTCATTAGCTACGCATTTTTCATTTGGGCCTGCGCATACGCGACTTTATTTGTGCACAGTCGCGTGTATACGTGACTTTATCATTACCAACCCACGTATGCGCAAACCCGTGATTTTTAGCAAGAGATTCTATGGTGAAAATTACTAAATTTTAATTTATGAATGGACAAAATGAATAGCAAGGATGATTGATGAGCTTACCTGACAAATTAGGTGCGATTTGACAGTCGGTTGCTCCTGATTTGACGAAAGAAGTTTTTTGCTCCAGAGCACTTTTTTCCAAATCAGCAATGTAACAATGAACCAAATATGAGGAAGGTACACATTTTTGGCCAGTGAGAGATTTTCTGTTTTTGAGTCACTTCAAGCTGCTTATTTTCGTCATAGCGGAGTATATGATCTTCACTGGCATATAGGTTAGGGAAATCACTTTCCGCTGCATCTTGCATACTAGCCTCCATACTGATCACTTGCCATAGGGTCGATCCCATCAGGTCATGACTATTACACCCATTTCACTCACCGATTATTTAATCATGACTTGATGGTAGAGCCTTCCTTTACATGGGATTCTTAGTTAGTTCCTCGCTATCACTTGTTGCCCATGCTGCGTTTTATGTAGGCTCGGGAGTCCTCTTTAGTCCCGCCATGACTTATGTGTTGAAGCTTCATTCTTCTTCTTCCTCACTATCATTTTTCTGGCTATTACCCTAGAGGCTCCCTGGTGTTGTTGAGTTGTATTATTGCATTGCATATTGGCTACTTGTTTATCCTGGCCTTTAGCCGGCTTCATTTTGGACTCGATGTTTAAGCCAACTTTTGACCTTGACTGTCTGTACAAGTTAACCATTGCATGCACTTAGCTATCGCGACTTGACACCCTTTTACCTATGGATGGAACATTCCTCTGAGTATCGCTTACCAGTTTCCACCACCTTGCATTGAGCATAGGATCATTCCAATCCCAGGAACTAGTGCATCTGTTTCTTGATACTCGTTATATCCATTGTACCATAGCATTCTTTTATTCTTTTTCAGGCTTATTATATGAAAAAGACAAAAAAATCAAATATAACAAAAAGAGCGGGAACGGGATGTATCTTAGTTATTTTGATGGCAGTACAGAGTCAGTTTGTCGCCCTTGAACAAAGCACATATACTTATATATATTTCCTTCATTTGGGATGGTTCTAGTTTTGACCTAGGTTCAGCCTTTACCATGTTTCACTTATCAGTTCTCCCCCGGTTGGTTATCTCTTCCAATCATATGGAGAGTTTGTTTTGCCTCCTGCACGACAGACTTATCACAAGTCATCACTTCTTGTGCATGGTCATCTGATCGTGCTTTTGTTCAAGGGAAGTCTAGCCTGAGTCGGCCATTCTGCGGTGTCTCTTGACTCATTATTGAGTCGGCCTTCCCGGTCTTGTCAGTATCATGTTCTATCACATCAGATGTTTTGGTCTTCTGCTCGTGCTGGTTTGAGAAGGTCCCCATTGACTTCTTGCTGGCGGGTTTGTCTCTTATCGACTACGACATATTTCTCTGAGAGTAAACCTAGAGCCGCACCCTAGCCCTATTTACATCATTGATATGTGTCCTTGTGCTCAGAATTTGATCATCATTATGGGTCTTTGACTGAGTGGTTTTCCTTGTGTTCGACGTCAGCATTCATTATCACACTTGGGATTTATGCAGTACCTTGATTTCCATTTGACCCTAGCAGTGGATATCTTGCCTCTTTGTCAGCTTTCATTATTGGTTGGTTGAGAGGGTTTATTTCACGTGCTAGCTTCATCTTGTTGTAATATTAGGGCATCCCTTACAGTTTGGTACCATCATTTCCTACTTAAATCAGATTCCTTCCAAATCTTGGCTGCTTGAGGTTACACTCGCGGCGGGCCGATGTGTGGGATATATGCACCTTTCCTTCCGAGCGGATCTTGACCTGCGACTCATTTGCTCACCGGGAGCCAGGTCGCTGTATGTTGTCCGGTACCTTGGGGTTTTTCGTCATCAGTGGTAGACTCTTCGCTGTCGACAGTGAGGATTCATTATTGCCTCCTGATTGATATATTCTTACAAGTGTTCGACTTCAACTCATTTATTCGCACTTGTTAGATTGTACTGGGGCACCTTGACGCTCATTTTCATTATTGGTGGGTTGTCTCGCGTTGGTTAACGGTATACATTATTGACCGGTAATCCAACGATTTCTCACATGGTCGACTTTAGCTCATTTATTCCCATTGTGTAGAATTGTGTCATAGTGATTGGTGAAGACCTCGGGTTGCATCAGCATTTCTCGGTTCACTTTTGACAGTCCATTCAGTTTCTGCCAGTGATGACGTGCACCCTTATATGTTGCAGTGTCAGTACAGCAGCATCCTATATGTTGGCTCCCGAGTTGCGTGATTGTACCGTTTGTTCCACCTCTTATGATTTGGTATTTGGAGATTCAGTTACTTATATGATCAGACATCCAGTTTCAGCATCATTGATCAGCTTTCTATATATGTGATACTTGGACATTGATTCAGACTTGTACTTCCGGGCCATGCTCAGATGATTCATTGTGTACTTTCAGTTCAGCTATACTAGTATACATTTTGGATCTATTTTGTACTTTCCATATGATGTATTTTTGACTGAGAATGGGTATGCCCGCCTCAGCATGAGTTGACTCTCTGTTTTGTTTCATTGGTTTTTGGCAGGCTGAAATCTGGTGACGTCCTCTCTTGTCCTTGCGAAGTTCTTTCTATGTGCATAATACATTTCGGCCATCATGTACCCCTTCTGACATCATATATTAGGGGGCATCTTTTATAGCATCATTTTTCACCCTCGGGAGATTCATGATTGCCTTTATGGCTTTGGGCACCCATTCCTACAGACTTTAACAAATTCACTAAAAAACAGTGTTAAAATTGCCATACGCGGGTATGCCCAGACTTTTCCGCGTGTATACGCGAGTCCACATGTACTTTTCCACGTATGCCATTAAAACCATTAAAAAATATATAAATTCCCTATTTTCGGACTGGGTTGATGGTTACTCCAGTAGTTCAACCACCCCGATGCGTGATAATCACTTCTTCCAGCGAAAATTTGAAACTACTTTGAGGGAGTATAAAAGCCCCTCATGTATAGCCCTAAGGGAGAGAGAAATTTTATAGACATTATACTCTGTTGGAATCCCAGTTCAAGTCTGATTCCCCGTGCCTCCTGCACTTTCCCAGCTTTATACAGGAAACCCTTGTTTCCTGGAGATGTTCATCCATTTATATTCCATCTCAAGTGCACAAGTCTTGAGAGTTTCTTAGTGAGGCAAGGGCGGGACGAATCCGGACGACAGTCTGCTCGAAGATCGTGGAAGGATTCAGGTGATCTCTCCACTCTTTATTTCTGTACATGTTGTTCATAATAATGAAGAACCGTCTTGTTCCTGAACTTCTGTTTTAGTATGTATTTGTATATGTGGAAAGATTGATTATTAAGCAGTTATTATCGTTTATATCATATTTCACATGGATTACACTAACGTTTAGGAGAAATATATGCTGTACAACTAGGTTTCCGTGCATGTTCTTTCTTGTTTTCCAGGTTGAAGGAGGAAGAAAGGTTGTTGGGGGTTTGAACCCCGTGGGATCTACATCGAACGTAGGACTACGGGTGAGTTCTGCTATCGTTGTTATCTGGTTTTTTGCATTCAAGAATGGTTGTGTGTGAGTCCTTCTGAATGGCATGCCCTGCTCTGTGGAGGTTTTGACCCAACAAACCTCTAGGGTGATTTTCCCCAAAACAGAAATAAAACACAACAAACACATTCACAATAGCTGATAACAGAGTTCACCCCCTCCTGGGCTACATCTCCATGGACCTGCTTCAACTGGCTAGGCCCTCTTTGGGTTAATAGTCAATTATCTGATTACATGCACCTGCAGTGCTCCAATGGCTTTGCAACCTACTCCATTGGATTCAGAAGACCCAAAAACCTCAAAATAGACTCTTCAAGTTCTGAAAGAGGTCTTCAAGTGGACTAGGCATGACCTCCTCTTTTAGTGGACCTAAGCTTCTTTAATCTTCAATATGGAAAAATCACTTACATAAGTGCTTCAACACCTCTATAACCTGCACCATAATTCTCAGAGCATCCAAATCATCTAGGAATGACTCTTCTTGAGCCAAAATTTGTTGAAAAATGCAAAATTTATGGCTTCTTCAGTTTTCCCTAGGAAAACTCCTCCAAATCTGGAAAAACTCTAGTTAACCCTACTAATTTTGGAGTTGGCGCCAAAAAATAGTGGACCCGCCAAACCTGCCACCGAATTAATCTCAATATTAATTATCATTAAGTGGGATTTAAATGTGGATTAGGCGCATTAAGCATGTTTTAACCATTATGGAATCATCCTTTCCATTCTTGCCAAAATCTCTCTCCACCTTCTTCAAATGTCGTGGATTACTTGTTGGATACAAATTCCAACACTTGTCTACAAGATGACCTTACTTATGGCAACGAGTTCAAAACAATTTCATCTTCTTTTCAACATGGTTTTCCTTGTCCAATGGAACTTTGGCTTTATGCCTCCTTTGTTTTGAAAGTTTCTTGTGCATGGCTATCTTCTTCCAACACCTTGAAACAGTATGGTTATTCAAACCACAAAAGGAACATGTAAAATTTCTCCAACTCTTATGTCAAAAAATTTCATGTTTATCATAATCAAAAGCAACTTGATTAAAGGCGGATTTATACCTTTCACATTAACCTTTCTCGCCTTTTTGAGGTGGTGAATTTAATGAGGTAGTGGCTCTCTTCGGAAAACCAACAATGGCTTCAGTGACTTTAGAGATTTCAACATCCTCTTGTTTTCCATTTCCATTAGTTGAAAGCTTATGAACGCCTTCTTATAAAGTGGGTGTAAAAATTTTGCATTCCTCATGAATAAAAACTTCACAATCTTGAGGTAATGAACATGTAATGAAAGTCCTTCTTGTAACACCTTCATTTTCCTCCTTGGCTTTGGAGCATTCTCCATCATGTTGTCCATAACCAAGACCCAAATAACTAGGCGTTTACTCAACAACAATTGGCTCAATTATGCCTTGTGCATGTTGGTCCAATCCTTTACCTTCGTAGCCCATTTTCATCAATAATTTGGACCCTATTCCTCTAGTTTGTCTTTCAAAAGCACCTACACATTATTCTTTTGCCACCATAACTTTGTTTAAAACATAAATAAACATTGTGCCCCATGTCTATTAAGCCTATTGCGCTCATGGTATGGTGATATGCATGTTGGTTAGTGCGGGGGAGGTCGTGGATTCGATGCTGACCTCTGCCGAGCGATACATAAAAAATTTCCCGACCATTCAAAAGAATTCAACCTTACACTTAACCACATTTCGGCCTTGGAGGGGAGGCCACATGTCAGCACCCAATTGGCTCTCCAAAAACCAATGAAATTATGCCATGTGCCCAGAAATTTGGGCCACTCAGAAATTGACAAGTGTCATCACCTCATTGGCCTTTTTAAAACCCAAATTTTTGGCCGTTAACCCTGTTTGACCCCCTTTTTTTAAAAAATCGCTTGTTTGGCACGGCGAACAGCAGGCTCTAACTTTCACATACGAAGTCGGTTTTTGCTGAAACAAAGTGCGTCGGATTCATGGCGACGAGCGCTATCCAGTCATTCTAGTTTGGTGCGATTCTGAGCACTTTTAATTTTTGGCAACTTTTTCGCCCAATCCAAATTCCGATCACTCCTTCCCACTGGAAGTCTTTTGGACCCACAAAAGTTGGTTATCTCATGAGAGTTGAATAATCCTCTCTTTCCCAAGTTATATCAACCTGATTCTACTTGGAAAAATATGCATGAGAACCACTTGGATTCAGTGACATGCCTTGCCTTGCAAATGGGTTGGTGCTTCAAACGATGTCCTCCATTTTCTACTGACCCAATCCAACACTTGTTGGTTGCTTGCTGGATAAAACACTTTGTCGTAAAAAATAAATCCCTCGGTGCTTGGAAAAATTACTGAGGGCCTTCCCACTGAGAATAATGTTCCTCCTTTTCACAAACATGCATTTGATGTAATCTTATCCTTGGAAACCACTTTTCCAAGTTAAGCCCATCTGAGTGAACTACAGCAATCATTTCCAATATTAGTAATCACAAGAAAATAAATGACCATTATTTTTACCTCCACGGTTCAAAAATCCACATCTAGAATAATGCATTCGCCATCTCTTTCACTTCTTGGCATTAACATCAAATATTCTACAATGGCTGCAAACTTTTTGGCATCTTGTCCCACTTTCCACTTCTTTATTCCATCATCCTCTAGTATTGACATGCTGCTCATGCCATGATTTAAGAATGAAGGCTAATCATCATGTGGATCATCCTAACCCACATCAATTATGGAATCATCCTTTCCATTCTTACCAAAATCTCTCTCCACCTTCTTCAAATGTCTTGGATTACTTGTTGGATACAAATTCCAACACTTGTTTACAAGATGGCCCTGCCTATGTAAATGTGCGCAAAACAATTGCATCTTCTTTTCAACATGGTTTTCCTTGTCAAATGGAACTTTGGCTTTATGCCTCCTTTGTTTTGAAAGTTTCTTGTGCATGGCTATCTTCTTCCAACACCTTGAAACAGTATGGTTATTCAAACCACAAAAGGAACATGTAAACTTTCTCCAACTCTTATGTCAAAAAATTTCATGTTTATCATAATCAAAAGCAACTTGATTAAAGGTAGATTTATAAATTTCACATTAACCTTTCTCGCCTTCTTGAGGTGGTGAATTTGATGAGGTAGTGGCTCTCTTCTAAATACCAACAATGGATTCAATGACTTTAGAGATTTCAACATCCTCTTGTTTTCCATTTCCATTAGTTGAAAGCTTATGAACACCTTCTTATAAAGTGGGTGTAAAACTTTTGCATTCCTCATGAATAAAAACTTCACAAACTTGAGGTAATCAACATGTAATGAAAGTCCTTCTTGTAACACCTTCATTTTCCTCCTTGGCTTTGGAGAATTCTCCATCATGTTGTCCATAACCAAGACCCAAATACCTAGGCCTTTCCTCAACAACAATTGGCTCAATTATGCCTTGCGCATGTTGGTCCAATCCTTTACCTTCGTAGCCCATTTTCATCAATAATTTAGACCCTATTCCTCTAGTTTTTCTTTCAAAAGCACCTACACATTAATTTTGAGAAGAAATTGAAGATAAAATTGATTTGCATACCTCATTTTCATGCACATACATGGCTAAGGTTTCTTTGGCATCATGAAGTTGAGTCTCCATCTCATGCAATCCTTCACATTGGCAATATGATGCCGAGTGTTGTCCTTGATGGCAACCCACTGAATGAAGATGAAGACATGAGATTGATGGCATGTGTTGTCCTTGATGGAAAACCACCTGATGAAGTTATTCGTGACTTGATGGACTTAGCAAATGATGTAAATCTGATATGAAATGATGTGATGCTAAGTGTTGTCCTTGAATGGCAACCCTCTTGATGAAGATGATGACAACTTACTTGGTGAAGTTGTGCTTGATAGAATATGTCCTTGATGAAGTAAATCTGATGTATCTACAGTGAGTACAGAAGGCAATGAAGAAAGGAATTCAGCATGTGCTAAATCTATGGTGAAAAGAGTATGTCTTAAGGCATACGCGGATTTGCCTAGGAGAAGTCGTGTATGCAAGCGGGAAACAACGTGCCAAGTCGCGTATGGGCAAAAGCGCTCATAAAGTGAAAAACTAGGGGTAACCACCATGGTATTGACCTATTGTATTGGGTAATGATTCGTCTAAATGACCCCGTCCAGGAATACCATCGGAAGTAATGTAGTTTTGGGCTCATGGTATTGTTTTGGCTCATGGTATTGAAAAAGGGGCTCATGGTATTGAAAAAGGGTAAACCTATATAAAGAGAAGAAATTCATTGCGCAAATCATAAGCATGGGAGAAAGATGTACGAGCTTGAATGAATATTTCTCTGTGAAGTATATCTGTATGGAAAGGGTAAAGGTTTTATAATAGATCTGAATCTATGATGCACCTATGAAGAAATGATGAAGCGAAATATCTAGATCTGGAATGTATTTGTATCTGCTAGATCTGTTTATGTAAGGCTTAGATCTGAGATGAGGCGAACATCTGTCTGAAGTAAAAGGGTAAATCTGAACTGAATATCTGATCTGAAGAAGTATGCTGCTCTATAATGGTTGAAGAACTATACGCTAGTTCACCGCAGAGGAAGCGCGTATATATGCGGCTTCGCTGAAGAGAAAGCGTGTATGCGCAATGAAATTAAATCTATAAAATGTACAGAAGTATACGCTGGTTTATGTGAACGGAAGCGTGTATATACGCGACATCAGTGAAAGGAAAGCGCGTATGCAAACTAGGGTTTGCTGAAGTCTGTGGTAAGAAATGTCTGATCTGTTCTGCTGGTTTACTGATATCTGTCAGTGAGTTATATGTATCTGTTTCATGGTTGACTATGCTTAAAAGTATGGAAAGGGTCCAGTTTGAAAATATGATGAAATGTGGCCTACAAGTGGTGTCCTAAAGGAAGCTTTGGATCCAGTGTGAAAATTGATGAAACGTGGTCCATAGAGGTGCTGAGGGTTGTAGCCTTCAGTCAGGGGGTTGTAGCTCCCTTCCAGGTGAGGCTGGTAAACAAGATCAGGGGGTCGTAGCTCCCTTCCAGGAGAGGCTGGTAAACGAGTCGGGGGGTTGGAGCTCCCTTCCAGGAGAGGCTGGTAAACGAGCGCAGGTGGGTGCCTGCGTGCTGGTAGGAGTCTGCACCAGCACATATGTTGTAAGATGTTTTCTCTATAATAAAATATTGAAGGCTGAGCAACTGCAGCGGTGGTTTTCTCTCGACTTGGGTTTCCACCTAAAATCCTGGTGTTCATGTGTCATGCTTATGTGTGAAGGTTTATTCTGTTCTTACTGCACATGTTTACTGTTTATAGAACATCTAATGAATGAATGATGGAATGATATAAGTGAAGAATTAATGGCATAATTAGATCTCTGTGTATACGCGAGTTTTATGAAGGATATCCGCGTGTATACGCTAGTTGGCTTCATCAAAGTAGCGTATGGGTTTTGGAGCATGAAAAAGTAAAAGTTTTGAATATGCAGTAAATACTGATTCACCCCCCCCCCCCCTCCCAGTATTTTTCCCAACGATTGGTATCAGAGCAGGTCCTTTTGCAGAAGCTTGATCGCTTGAAGGAGATCCGTCGCAATGGGAAGTCAAGAAGGAGTAATGTCTATAAAGCCACCTCTATTCAATGGAAGCAATCTGATATTCTGGAAGGTACGAACAAAAGCATATCTGCAAAGTCTTGGTGCGGATGTATGGGCAATCGTGGAAGAAGGTTATCAATACCCGGCAAGTATTCCTACTGATGCAGCTGAAAGAAAGAAGTATGAAATCAATGCCAAAGCAGTGAATGTCTTATTGGGAAGCATGTCTGAATCGGAATTTGCTAAAGTGATGCAGCTACATTCAGCAAAAGAAATATGGGACAAAATCATTCTAAGCTATGAAGGAGACACAAAGGTAAAAAGTGCAAAACTCCAAACTCTTAGAATTGAATATGAAAATTCGAAGATGCATAGTGATGAGAGTGTTGCCAGTTTCTTTCTTCGTCTGGATGATATTGTAAATCGAATGAGAAATTTGGGTGAAACCATAACTGATACTACTCTGGTGGAAAAGGTATTAAGATCCTTGACTTCAAAATTTGACTCTAAAGTTTCAGCTATTGAAGAAAGGCAAGATCTGCAAACTCTTACTATTGTTCAATTACATGGTATTCTGACTGCTTTTGAAATGAGACAAGGAGGTCCTTCCAAAATCAGAGAAGCTGCTTTTAAGGTATCTACAAGAGGAAAAGAAAAGGAAGTTGTGAAAGAATCCAGCTATATATCCGAAGAAGAAGAAGCGAATTTCATGAGAAAACTCCAACTAGGTACTGGAAGATTCAAAGGTAAGCTTCCCTTCAAATGTTTTGAGTGTGGAAAAGTTGGTCACTATGCTGCTAAATGTCCTTATAGAGAAAAACATGGTAAAGAGAAACAATTTGAAAAGAGGAAGAGTTATTATGCAAATGAAGATGATGATGAAGTGTCCAGTGAAGATGAAGAAGATTCTGACCATGATCTGAAAGTACTCATGGCAAAGAAGCAAAAGAAGAAGGCTACTCGAAACAAGAAGATATCTCAGAAATCTTGTATAGCAGAAATTGAAGAAGATGAATCAGATAGTGATTGTGGTCCTTGTAATACTCTTCTTTGTGCAAACAATAGTGAAGATAGTGAAAGTAAAGTTGTGGATCTAGAAGAAGCTATCAAGATCAAAGTTGAAGAACAACAAAAAGAAATTGATAAGAAAGATTCTATCTACAAAGAGATGATCTCTCAAATGAAAGAACAAATAGAAATGCTGAATGGACAGGTGGACAAGTATCAAAGGTTTCATACTTATGCATCCAATCGAATTAAAGAACTAGAAGCGAAATAACGATCTAAATGCGGATCTTTCGAAAAAATCGAAGCAAGAAGAATAGAGTCTTGAAGGAACGATCATCTCTCTGTGACGGATCTTGAAGCATCAAGTAAGAAGAATGAGGAACCTCTACAACCATTTGAAAAGGAAGGCCTTGGAAAGCCGAAGTCATCTCTACCGAAGAAGATGCGGAAAAATCAAATAAGAAGAATGAAGAGGCGGTACACCAACAAACATGTGAAAGCGAAAATTGGTTGGAAAGAAAGAGATTCTAAAGCTGAAGGATCAAAGTAGAAGATGGAAGAAGAAGAAGAAACGGCGAAGCAATGTCGAGCCTTGGAGGTTGAGGTAAACATTCTCAAAGGTAAATTAGAAGAAAAGGTTAAACTTTTGAGGTTTCAAGATAGTACTAACATTTTGGACAATATTCTGAGTAATCAAAGGTCTCCTGCTATCAAACTTGGTCTTGGTTTCCATGAAACTGTTAAAGGAGAATCTAGCTCACAAGGAAGTGCAAAAAATTCAGAGGATGTCAATACTAAACCTGAAGTGTTGAAAGAGACAAAAGATCAACCAACAATCATGAATTCTCAAAGGAATTCATTCAATAATGTTGAATGCTTTAAATGTCATAATTATGGGCATGTTGCAGCCAATTGCAGAAGCAGATTGTTTCAGTCACATGCAAACAGATTCTACACAGAAAGGTACTCTGGTTTCTTTAAGGGATATTGTTTTTCATGCAGCAAGTATGGTCATAAAGCAGCTGATTGCAATAAAAGAAAGAATAGAAAAACACATTATGATCCCTATGCTTATTTTTCTGGTCATGTAAGATGTTATGCTTGTAACAAGTATGGACATGTGGAAAAGGAGTGGGGGAGGTTGAGCAGAGATGTGAGATATTGGATACCTTCCGGCCACACAAATGAGGTTAAACAAATACGGAAAAAGAAGGACGACCGGTCAAAAACGTAGGGAATATTGACCCTACTACAATCATCTGCTTCTAAAGCTTACTTCTGCGATTGGGAATGATGTGGGATACATTATGAGATTTAGTAATGTATCGTCACAGGGGGAGCAATGTATGATGACTCTCATGATTGATTTGATTATTCTGGTTATATGTATTTCTGACAAAGCATCTGATATGAAGAAGACAGGTACAGGAAGTACAAGTTCAGGGGGAGATGAAGGAATGTGAAAAATTTCTATGTTTCACTTTCCATACGCGGGTTCGATGAACAAAAGTCGCGTATACACGCGAGTTCCAGCAGACACAGTCGTGTATGCATTGATGATAAGAGAATTTATATGATAGCTGAAGATCTGGAGCAGAGGTTCAGGGGGAGCATCAGTCTGACTGTTAATAACTGTATTATTGACTCAATATCAGCTTAGTTTCTCAGTTCTAAATAATGATGATATGATACATGGTTTCTTATGTTGAATATTGTGGATGAGTCCTGTTTGCTTTATGATGAAGAGCATTCATTGTTGAGATGAAAGTCTTATAGTTCAGAGATGAGGACAGATCATGCAGAGATTGTTCTTGATGACTTGCTGTTGAAGGTATCTCAGATTGCAGAAGTTAAGGAAGAAGCACTGGTTTAGGGGGAGTAGCAGGTTGAATTCTAATGGTTGCATTGTTGGAAATATGACTGCTTATTCTTTGGTCTTGGTGATACTCATGCTCAAATGATGATGACTTGGTACATGGTTTATTATTATGAGATTTTGAGCCCTGGTTGCTGATAAATATCTTTTGTGCTCACAAATGGATGAGTTGGATGTCGTTTGATTCAGAAATAAGAATAGATCATGCAGAGTTTGTTACTATGGTTGAGATCTTTTGCCTACATATGTTACTTCATGTTAAATCTTGAAGATCTTGATGATATTGGACCACATGGATGATTTCTTGACACATATTTGAAGATGTTGTTCGACACGCTCTGCTGGCTCATGTCTGCCTCCCGAGGAAGCATTCCGATATCTCGGGCGTGAACCTTTGTCTTTTTCTCACAGAGGATCAGATCTGGTTAAAATTTAGAAGATGGTATTGGATACGCGGGTTTCCTGAAAGACAGTCGCGTATATACGCGAGTTCATGCACATAAAACCGCGTATGTCTGATTGCTGACAAAAATTCTGTTTGGGGTCAGCTCTCCTCAACACAGCTGCAGTGCTGTTTGGTATCTTTGGTATCTATGGTATCTCTGGTATCTCTGGTGGTGTTCCAGTTCTTATAGTATTGTTTCAATCTCTGATGGTTTAAAGATGCTTTGATGATTGGTTGAAAGTGTTCAGGATGCTCAAACTAAGGGGGAGCCTTAGTCATATGAAAAGGATGTTCGGATGCACATTTTCAGGGGGAGCCCTAGCCTTGCTGAGTATAATGCATTGTTGGCATTATGTTGATTCTGAAAAGTGATCTCTTTCTTGAGGTCTTTCTGGTATTGGTCATATAAAGTTACAATTTTAGTTTGGTGAAAAGGTCATGTTGAGACCCATGATGTAAATTTGTAATATTCAGTCATGTAAGGACTTGTCATTCTTGTAAACCCACTTGGTTGGGTAGCTAAGTCAAATTTGTAAACCCACTTGGTTGGGTAGATGGATATTTGATGTAAGTATGAGTCATTGGTGATAGGAAAGTCATAGAGTCATGTAATTCATTGGAAAATATGTTTGAAGATTCAGCATGAACTCAGGGGGAGCTTGGTCACTTCAGTATATATCAGATCTTCAGAACGCTTCTTCCACATGAGGAGAAAAGGGGGAGAGTATGTTGATTTTTGATCCGCCCTTTGCCCTTGATGTCAAAGGGGGAGAGTGACATGGTGTTTGAATGAAGAGAAAGAATGGTGTCAAAAATGGAGAGAGTGACATGGTGTCATTGTATTCTTAATGTACCTATCTGTTGTGGTAACCAAACACCATCGTGGTTGCCATCCAGTCCAAAGGGGGATATTGTTGGCAATATGATGCAGAGTGTTGTCCTTGATGGCAACCCACTGAATGAAGATGAAGACATGAGATTGTTGACATGTGTTGTCCTTGATGGCAAACTACCTGATGAAGTTATTCTTGAATTGATGGACTTGGTAAATGATGTAAATCTGATGTAATATGATGTTTGTTGAAAATATGATGTAGAGAGTTGTTCTTGAAAGGAAACCCACTTGATGAAGATGATGACAACTTACTTGATGAAGTTGTGCTTGATAGAATATGTCTTGATGAACTAAATCTGATGTATCTACAGTGAGTACAGAAGGCAATGAAGAAAGGAATCCAGCTTGTGCTAAATCTATGGTGAAAAGAGTATGTTTCAAGGAATACGCGGATCTGTCTAGGGGAAGTCGCATATGCACGCGAAAAAGAACATGCCAAGTCGCGTATGGGCAAAAGCGCTCAAAAAGTGCAAAACCAGGGGTAACCACCATGGTATTGACCCATTGTATTGGGTTATGATTCGTCTAAATGACCCCGTCCAGGAATACCATCGGAAGTAATGTGGTTTTGGGCTCATGGTATTGAAAAAGGGGCTCATGGTATTGAAAAAGGGAAAACCTATATAAAGAGAAGAAATTCATTGTGCAAATGAGGAGTGTGGAGCAAGATGTCTGAGCTTGAATGAATACTTCTCTATGAAGTATATCTGTATGGAAAGGGTAAAGGTTTGATGATAGATCTGAATCTATGATGCACCTATGAAGAAATGATGAAGCGGGATATCTAGATCTGAAATGTATTTGTATCTACTAGATCTGTTTATGGAGTGATTAGATATGTGATGAGGCGAACATCTGTCTGAAGTAAAGGGTTGAATCTGAACTGAATATCTGATCTGAAGAAGTATGCAGCTCTGTAATGGTTGAAGATCCATACGCTAGTTCGTCGCAGAGGAAGCGCGTATATACGCGGCTTTGCTGAATAGAAAGCACGTATGCGCAATGAAATTGGATCTGTAATATGTACAGAAGTATACGCTGGTTTATGTGAACGGAAGCGCGTATATACGCGACATCGGTGAAAGGAAAGCGCGTATGCAAACTAGGGTTTGCTGAAGTCTGTGGTAAGAAATGTCTGATCTGTTCTGCTGGTTTACTGATATCTGTCAGTGAGTTATATGTATCTGTTTCATGGTTGACTGTGCTTAAAAGTATGGAAAGGGTCCAGTTTGAAAATATGATGAAATGTGGCCTGCAAGTGATGTCCTAAAGGAAGCTTTGGATCCAGTGTGAAAATTGATGAAACGTGGTCCATAGAGGTGCTGAGGGTTGTAGCCTTCAGTCAGGGGGTTGTAGCTCCCTTCCAGGTGAGGCTGGTAAACGAGATCGGGGGGTCGTAGCTCCCTTCCAGGAGAGGCTGGTAAACGAGTCGGGGGGTTGGAGCTCCCTTCCAGGAGAGGCTGGTAAACGAGCGCAGGTGGGTGCCTGCGTGCTGGTCAAGTCTGCGCCAGCACATATGTTGTAAGATGTTTTCTCTATAATAAAATATTGAAGGGTGAGCAACTGCAGCGGTGGTTTTCTCCCGACTTGGGTTTCCACCTAAAAATCCTGGTGTTCATGTGTGATGCTTTGTGTGATGGTTTATTCTGTTCTTACTGCACATGTTTGTTTTTTATAGAACATCTAATAAATGAATGATGGAATTATGTAAGTGAAGAACTAATGGCATAATTAGATCTCTGGGTATACGCGAGTTTCATGAAGGATATCCGCGTGTATACGCTAGTTGTCTTCAGCAAAGTAGCATATGGGTTTTAGAGCATGAAAAAGTAAAAAGTTTGAATATGCTGTAAATACTGATTCACCCCCCCTCTCAGTATTTTTCCCAACATAAACTTTATGGCCAACTTTGGGCCATAAACATTTCTGAACATGGCCACTCCCTAGGAGGATATAGGGAGATGATTTACCACTCTGGGTGCACTCCAAAGGCACCAAACATTTCTCACCTTTTCAGAACATGTGAGAAAGTTATGGTAGTAATTATGTGGTGGGGAAACCACTTACCAAATAACTATCTGATGCAGTCAGGAGATATACTGCGTTGGTTCCACATGTGGGACTATGATTCACCTCCATTGTTGCATATTTCTGTTTATATGTACTTGGTTTTGATCCCATACATTGATGATGTACTTATTCTTTTTATGGGAATGATTAGAGGGAGGATGGGAGGATTGGATGTGCCCTTTGGGAGAGATATTCCCCATGTTAATTATGCTACATGTTTCAGGGAGGGAATTGGGCAAACCATGATTATTTCATTGGATCTATTTCTCCCTTGTGGGATGAATCATTTACATCTCATAAGAACTTGGGAGGATCATCTCATGGAGAGATGGAATGGGATACACTTGGCTTATGACGGAAGCTTATCACATGGAGGTGTCACCAATGGAGGAGGAGAAGAGTTGCAGCACTCACCTTTATAGTTTCTTGAGGACAAGCAACATTTGGTAGTTGAGGACTTTAATATTCCCAATTAGCCATGAGCTAGTTGGAATATTAATTTTTGTTTTTTATTTCTTTTTTAATGAATAAGAGGATATGGATATCCATAAATCTCCTTAAATAAGAATAAAACCAATGCCAATGTGGAAGGAGGACATCTTGGCAGCTTAATTGAGCACCCTTGTGTGTGAAAAGGGGTTGGAACACCTTGATTGGGTCAACTTTTACCAAATCAACAATGATGTCATGGAGGAGTGGAAATTTATGGAGGGACAATGCAGTTTTTGATGGAGACTCTTTGCATGAAAGTAGTGTCATAAATGAATGGGGCTTAGGGTTAGGAAGCTCATTAATTATTTAAGGGATAGTATGGCAGCCATATTTCATTATGTATGTTGATATATGCTATTTCTAAATATATGGTTTGTTTAGACATATATCTTTCTTCAGCTGTTTAGCTAAGATTGCAGTGTTGTTTAGCACAGGGTGTTCTTGATCGAGAATCCCACCTCTTTCCTTGAGAGGAATCTAGGAATATTTTACACTACATTCCACTATCAGGAATTTTGCCAAAGCTTCATCCTTAATGTACAATGCATTTTATGTTGAGAGGTTGTGTTGTGTTGCAGGGAAGAAGTTGTGGAGGATTGATTTGGGATATTTTTGAGCTAGATCTCATTCGAGGGAGGTTCCTTTTCCTTGGGAGGCTAGGAAAGAAAGCCCTAGAGCATAAGTGATACATTTTGCATTAATAAATAGTGTTTTTATCCCCTACAGTGCAGTATCATTCTGGATCTGTGTTATTTTAGGGAGGAGTTGCAGGGGTGTCTGCAGTAGGTGATTTGAGGAGTGATTTCTTCAGTGAAGGGGCCAACCTTTCATCCGAAGAATAATTTGGAGGAGAGCATACTCATTTTATTATCAGCTTCAACCATTGATCTTCAGTTGCTTGTTGCAGCATACTTTTAGCCATAGGGCTGCAACTCATTTTGTATAATTGGGTGTTTTTTCCGGAGACCCTCTTGGGTTCTTTTCTGGAAGTTGTATAGAGCCCAGATCTTCATTTGTATATATATATATTGGCATATATCAGCCCTTTATATTTTGTGTACTCATTTTTTGTAGCAATTATTTTAAAAACTATGTTGTAGCAGTGTCCAGCATTTTGATATAGTAGCAACACCTCTTTTAAAGGGATTTCTTCATTGGAGGCTTGTTATATCTTGTTATATGGTTTGTGGCCCATTTATTACACATATTTTGTTGTTTTTATGATGAATGGAAAGGTTCTATATTGGCCTCATGTTTTTATATGATGTTTTACATTGATATTCTAGCATTTTTCACTTATTCCTACTTTTCCCATTTGGGAATATTACAGTTTATCGAAAAGATGTTATTTTTCCTACAAATTTGGCTTTCCCAGTGCTTAAGTTTCTACAATAATCTACTAATCAACCTGATGATTTTTGTAGAATAATAAATCATATTATTGAATTAAATGAAAACAGAGATGAGATTCAATACAAATTGAGGAAATATCAGAATAAGATGAAGAGTATTTTTGATAGAAAGGTTAGGGAAAGAGATTTTAGAGAAGGATATTTAGTCTTAAGATGGGATGCTAGGAGAGAATACAAATGAAAGCATGGAAATTTTGACAATATATGGTTTGGACCACTAAGAATTGCAAAGGTAAAGGGAAATAACACATTTGTGTTACAAAATTTGGAAGGACAGTTCTCAACGCTGCCTGTCAATCGCAGGTTTCTGAAACATTATATACAGTATTGATGGAGATCCTAGATCATCATTGTACATAATCATTTTCCTTTACCATTCCAAGTCTGTTTTGTTTTCTACAATAAAGACTCCATATCCCAAGGAGAAGGCACATGAAACTTCTTGTTCTCTGCATCCCATAGGGGGAAGCAGTCCCTAGATGGAGCTGATGTTGTAACATTTTTTTGTTTTGATAATTTAGCATGTTAGTTGAAAAAATAAAAATAAAATGCTAAGTTAGGATATGGATGAAAAAGAAAAATTAAAAAATGTTAGGAAAAAATTATGTTTTTGTGCATCCATGTAAATAAAAAATGTTAGATTTAGTTGCCCTAAAGAAAGAAGGAAAAAATAAAAAATGTTAGGGAAGCAAACAAAATAAAAATGTGAATGCTTTAGTCTTAAATAAATCATGGTTGCCTGTTTAAATGCATCAAGTTACCAAAAAATTAAAGATTAATTAATGATGATTAAATTCTTTAAAAGGGGTTTACATTTTCATTAATTTAGAAGATGATATAACATTTATTAGATTTTTATACTAGAGTCACTACAGGACAAAAATTTCAAATCACAAGGAATATAGCGATGGCAAGTTTTAACGGAGGATCTTACACCCGCTCAAGATCGACGATGGAGGATCACTTCATAACCCCCCAACCACTTCTTGTTAACGCAAGGGGGGGAGGGGGGGTGTGAACTATGGTTTTAATGGTTTCCATGTTTTGCAACGTGTCAACACCACATGACTTCGCACCCCCTCTACCCAAAACCGTAAACCAGGAGGTACCCCCCCCCCCCCCCGAAATCCACTGGTGGTTTTTCTTCCAACATCCCTTTACTCCTACACCTCAAGCCAATGGATCCTCCCTCCATGCCATAACCGTTGGCCAATTATCCAATTTCATCCCACCACGTGATCCAATCATTACCCTTCAACACATCCGCTCCCTAGCCGTTGTACTTCGTTGTTCACACGATCCTCCCCTTACCGTTTGGTACACATTTGTTCATTAAAAACCCACTCTTGAACCCTTAGACTCCTACGGTCACTATCCAGGTCGTTAAACTCATATTCCCACCTATAAACTAGTTTGTGGAGTCCCTTATGTCACTTTAATGTCTCGTCTATTTTTCATGACTTGTCATCTCTGTATTCTGTTCCAAATCACCAGCTCTGCACTCTACGATCAATTTCACCATTTTCATAAGCCGATCTTCAAATTATTTCTCCCAGTATATATACCTATTAAAATGGCCCTGAAAGCCAAGGCCAAAAAGCAGGTGTTCCCTAAAGTCAAAGCGGAGAAAGAAGGGATTGAAGAAGTGCAGGTCATAGACCAGGATGCAGAATAAATTCCTGCTCCTACACCACAGCTCAATCTGGATCTCATACCCCTCGCAGATGCTTTCTTAAAAGTCTCAGATGCTCACTGTGCATTCGATTTCCATGAGCTATATCTATGGCTAAAAAAAACACGTAGATAATCAGGACCCTGTCAGGTTCTGGGAATCTATGTTGCCCCTGCTTTCTTTCCACAAACCCATTCTTTCCCTGACCTTATTTCCTAGTGCCAAAAATAGTATGACCCCATAAAGAGATTAGTGGTGGCTCAGAATGGAAACATTCTAACCACCATCTCCCTTGAGACCATAAACCAAATGCTCCTCATCCCTTCATCTAATTCTCTATCCCATTTTTCACCTTCTACTCTGATGTACCTCTACCATAAACTAACATTCCCACAGAGAGCCTAGATATTTGAGATGTTCCTACCTGAGGATGCACACTTCCCCAAGAAAAATCCACTATACTCATCCTCAATCTTTCCTAAAGCCTCTAGACACTGCATTTCACTTCTTTCATACTTGTTAGGATACCCAAATGACCAAAAAGTTGATGAACCCATCATGGATTTCTTATCCATTTTCAGTAAAAAAATCACCATTGTTCATGGATAATTATGTTGAAAATATTGTCATTGATGGAAAAAGAGAAGAAAGGAGCAGCACCTGAACTATCACAAAGAAGAACAGCAAAAAGAATTAGCTCAGACACCAGGAAGAAGCAGAGGCAGCAAAGAAAGCATTAGACAAGAAGCAGAGGCAATGGATGAAGCAGATAGGTGACTAGAAGCAGAGACAACGAATTGTATATGGAAGAATTTGCTTCAGAATCTTAAAAGTATTGTTTATTTTGATTTCTATGGGATGAGACTCTATAATTGGGGTTTTTAAGTGGGTTTTGTGTGTCATTGAAGGAATCGACATTCATGTCTATCTGGTGATGTGAAATTATCTATGCATTGATGATTTAATGTGTGAGTTGATCAGGGTTTATAAACGGTTTTGAATAAACTCTGTGGCAAGGGTTAGAATTAGAGATTCTGTGTATGAATTGAAGAAATTGATGGTTGTCGAGACATGATTAATGTCAACATTGTGGTTTTGAATGTGGTAAAGATTATATATATCTGTGTGAAATATATATGTATTCCTTGATCGAATACTGTCTGAGGAATGGTTGAGTTCCTGTGAATAAGTATATGATAAACTTTGCAATAAATGAAGCTCTGCATATGAGGAGAGCATCGATGTTAATTAATGTCGATTTTCTTTGAATTGAGTACCATAGAGTTACACATTGATGGAGTGGCCACAGTATTGTGAGTTCAAGGTTTGAAGCTCGTATAGGGATTTTATTGTAAAGGAAATCGGTGGAATTGGACCACAAAACTCAATCACTAAAGATGACCAAGTCATGCATGGAATGTATGATGAGAAGGTATATAAATTTTGGTGTATCGATCATTGAAAGATCGATTTCACAAGAAGGACAATTGAAAATTGAGTTTCAATCCTGAAATGAGCAGTTCATTTAGTAAGTGAAGAAAATTCATATTAAGGGTTTATTGTAAACGTATTCTAGGCGTTAATCAATACAGAATATTCTGAGCGTTAATCAATATAGAGATTTACGAGGAGATTATATGGAGTGAAGAGGCAATGCATTGTAGCATGCGAAACTTGGTTAACAGAAATGTTTTGAAGCGAAACCTTGAGAAGAAAGTAATGGAACCGTGAGCAGTAAAGGTGGTTTCCGAAAACCCACAAATGGGTTCGCGTGACTCCTAAAGTGGTAAGTGGTATCTCCTTTTGGAACGCGATATCGGTCCCCACTTGACACGTAAGGTGGAGGTGGCTTTTTAAAAACCATGAATATCCCGTAATTTCTGTGAATTAAAACCCGTGCATTTTGGTTATGCGATTATCGTTGGATTAGGGAGAAACAATGCGATCAATAGTCAACCGTTGGATGTGAATGGTAATTTAATATTGCGACCTAATTTTATCACGCACTTTTTGAAGATTAAGGCTCGTGCATTTTGGGTACGCGATTATCATTGGATTGGGGAGAAACAATGCGATCAATATTCAGCCGTTGGATGTGAATGGTAAGTTAATGTTGGGACCCGCTTTTATAGTGCAATTCTGAGGTGATAAACCTCCGGAACATATGTAACACAATTTTTGTTCGATCCTGAAGGGAAACGATCCAAGGGTCTTCGCATCATGAAGTTCCTTTGATATTAATGGCGAAAGGTATGGTGGTAAGTTTTGGGGCCGCAATAAATATTACATTGCCATTTTGGTTGAATTGAAATATTCACGTGGTTTGGATACGTGGAAAAGTGTTGACATATATATATTAATATATGTGCTAGGTGAAGGATACATCTCGGGTTTTTATTCCAAGGTTTGATGCATGAAATCAAAGATCAATAAGGAGGGAAAACGAAGTCTTGGTTGGGTTCTGAGTGTAATTTGAATATTGATTCGAATATTCACTAGACAAGGTTGACATATGGTTCTAACCATAAATTTTGATAAGAGGAAAGCAGTCGCTTATAAATATTACCCTGACTGAGTTTGATTGTGCTTAAGTGTTAAGAGAATTTGATATGTGTTCTGGATCTTAAGATATGGTTTTAAATCCAAGGAAAAATAAAAAGTAGCTTCCGCATATGTAATTTTATTATTGGGTTCACAACCATTGGGGTAAGATCTCAAATCAGAGATTTGAGATATAGAATTATAGAAGGGTAAACTTTGTTTGTGATGAAAAGGCAAGTCTCCTTAGGTAAACAAAACTCCATTGTAAAACTGAAATTTGCACATATTACTATATTCTTTTGAACGAGATGAAAAAGAAATGAGAAGGTGGAAGGAAAAGAGTCATGGCTGTTCATTTTTAATTCCCTGTGGAATGCAAACAATCATGAGGTAATCTCTATAAATTATGTCACATAGATATGCATAGAGAGGTTAGAGAATGGAGAAATGAGGCAGAGAGGGTAAGAAGAAGGAGGAGTAGATAGAGAAGATGTGAAGATTCAGAGATGATATAAGGCAGATATGAAGGCTGGTGGATAGCAGTGAAGAAGGAACAGAATAGAGCTGATATCCAGGCAAATCAGCATGTGTTTTTCTTATGAAAGAGTGAGGAATTTGGTGCTTCCATATCAAGTTGTATCTTGATAGATGTCAGTTGTAGCTGGCTGAGGTAGGAGCCTCCTGTAGGTTGTAGCCTGCAGAAAATAGATGGGAGTTGGAGCTTCCTTGCAAGTTGTAGCTTGCAGAATTGAGGTAGAAGCCTCCTGTAGGTTGGAACCTATAGAAAATCAATGGTGAGAGGGATTTGGACCTTGCCTTTGTATCACAACAATAATAATATGTGGTTTTCTCCCTTATGGGTTTCCACTTATATCAGGTGTCTATGTACATGATGATTATGTGTCTGTATTTAATCTGCTTAATGCCTGTTGCTCACTAATTAAGATTGTGGTTTCACTGTACATTAAGTTAATCATGAAATGAAGATGTAAATAAGTGTAAATAAAAGTTTTACAAGACCATGAATTCATTAAACTGATTCACCCCCACCCCCCACCCCCCTCAGTTTAACAAAGGATTCAACAATTGGTATCGGAGTCAAGTTCCTTCTGTATCAGTTTAACAACTGGAAGGAGATCTTAGGTCCCCAGGATGGCTAGTCTAGAAGGATGCTCAACAAATAAAGCCCCTTTGTTCACCAGTACAAATTATGCCTTCTGGAAAATAAGAATGAGGACGTACATAGTGTCTTTAGGAATAGAATTTTGGGCTGTTTTGGAATTGGGATATGCCCCAAAGGAGTCTGACTCAGAGAAAGATGAAAAACTAGATTTTGTAGCTAATGCAAAAGCCATGAATGCTCTCTTAAGTGGACTGTGTGAGGCAGAATTTATCAAAGTAATGCACAAAAATACTGCCAAAGAAATATGGGATACATTAGAAAGCATCCATAAGGGAGACAAAAAGGTGAAGATAGCCAAAATACAATTATATAGAGCTCAGTTTGAAAATATAAAAATGAATGATGATGAAGACATTGCCAGCTTCTTCTTAAGGGTTGCAGAAATTTTGAATAACATGAAAGATCTAGGAGAAACCATAAAATAATGTGTAATTGTTCAAAAGATTCTAAGATCTTTACCATCCAGCTTTAACCCCAAGGTTTCTGCCATAGAAGAAACAACTGATTGGGAAACTCTGACCATGAACCAATTACTTGGAAACTTAATAGCCTATGAGATGAGACTGCCAAAAAGGAAGTCAAATGTGAGGGAGGCAGCCTTTAAGAAAGAGAAGAACAAATAAGAAAAAGAAGATATATGCTCTTGCTCTGATGAAGAAGAGGCCAAATTTTTCAGAAAATTGGATAGAGGCTCAGGAAAATATAAAGGTAAACTTCTATTTAAATGCTTTAACTATGGAAGAGTTGGGCATTATGCTTCTAAGTGTCCTCATAAGAAAACATAGAATCACACTCAAGAAACAGAGCAAACCAAAACAAATAACTGGCAGAAAGGGAAGAGATTCAATAGAAAATCATTTTATGCTCAGCAAGACAGCAGTGCATCTGAAAGCTCGAATGAATCCTCCAATGAAGAGGGAACCTTTGAATTTGTCTTAATGGCCAAGGAAGAATTTGAAGACGATCTCCTGGAGTCTGATGAAGAATGTGAAGTTGATCTTGAGGGGGAGATAAGAAGTGCCCTGGAGGAAATAGATAGAATTAAACTAAAGTGCAGAAAATAGAAAGACATTCTCCTCAAAGATGTAAGAGAAGAAAAAAATTCAGAAGACCTCATTCAGTTTAAAGTAGAGCTTGAAGAAGCCAAGAATGTAGAAGACACTCTACTTAAGAAAATTGAGGATAAAATTCAGAAGCAAGAGAAATTGGAAGAAGAAGTAGTATGCTTGAGGAAGAAATTAGAAAACACCCAAAGGAAATTGTCAATAAACACTACTCAAATGACAAGCTCTGATAAGTTAAATAAAATACTAGATGCTCAAAGATCTCCTCTGATAAAAACTAGGATAGGCTATGAAGGAGAAACAAGTAAAGTCAAAGAAACAGATAACAAGAATATCATTTTTGTAAAAGTTGTTAAGGATAATGAAGCAGCTCAAAAGGTTCCTACAGAACTAGAAGCCTACAATGAAGTAAACAGAAACATGAAGGAACCTCAAATGACAAAGAACGAAATAAATAAACAGTCAACTGAAAAAGGCTCATATACTCCTGAATATATAAAAATTGGAAGCTATCAAAGGAGATTCTTCCCCCCTATGAAAAATTTCACTTGTTATGCCTGCCACAAACTGGGACATCTTGCTGCATACTATCATAAAAGGAGAATTGATTCCAACCAGCAAAGGATGCAAAAAGTGAAAATACTACCTCAAGCAAACAAATGGATAAGATAACCCTTCATCAGGTATGCTAATTGTTTTTATGGGTATTGTTTTTACTGTAAGGATTTCGGCCATAAAGCCAAGGAGTGTAGAACGAATGGAAAAAGACTGATGTATGGAAACTCAAGGAGATGGATGAACAATGGAGAATTCACTCGTTTACATAATTCATTCAGAAACATAATCAAATGTTGTGACTGCCATCAAGTTGGGCACAAGTGTAACAAATGTCCTCTCAGAGAATGTGGTCCATCATCTCAGGAAAGGTACCAAACAAAAGGATGCATGCAGTGGAGAAAGAAGTTGAATAAGTGTGACCTGGCTCTAATAGCTCAAGACCAGAAAAGCCAATGGTATTTGGACAGTGGATGCTCAAAACATATGACTGGAGATCGAAGCAAGTTTGTAACCTTTGATGAAAATAAATCTAGGAATGTAACATTCAGCAATGATAAAGCAGGGAAAATCAAAGGGAAAGTCTCAATCAATCTGGATAATGGAAGAGGAAAATCTCAAGATGTACTATTTATGGATGGGCTGAAAGCCAATCTGCTAAGTGTCAGTCAAATTTGTGAGAAAGGCTGTGAGGTTCTTTTTAGAGCGCAAGACTGTGAAGTAAGATCAAGCTCCACAAGAAATACCTTGATCAAAGGTATTCGAACAGAAAGTAATGTCTATATAGTGAAAGAAGAGAATGAAGCATGCCACCTAAGCAAACTTGATGAATCATGGTTATGGCATAGAATATTGGGACACCTTAACTTTGACCACATCATCAGTCTGAGCAAGAAAAATGCAGTCAGAGATATGCCAGCAATAAAGAAGCCTTCAAATACCATATGTAAATCCTGCCAACTAGGCAAGCAGACCCGCACATCTTTCAAGACAAAAGAGAAACTATCTACAAGTAGAACTCTTCAGCTTGTTCACATGGACCTGTGTAGACCTTTAAGCACTAAAGCACCAAGCAGAGAATCTTATTTCATGCTGATAATAGATGATTTTTCCAAAATTACATGGGTAGAATTTCTCAAATATAAGTCTGAAGCACTTGAGAAATTCAATATATTCAAGGCATTGGCAAAAAATCAAACAGGATGCAAGCTAAAGTGCATCAGATCAGACAGAGGAGGTGAATTCACAGACTATGATTTTGTAGACCTATGCAATGAACATGGGATAAAACAACATTTTATAATTGCTGGTACACCTCAACAGAATGGAGTGGCAGAGAGACAAAACAGGTCAGTACAACAGATTTCCAGAGCAATGATGCAAGAAAGTAACATTCCCCAAACCTTCTGGGCAGAAGTAGTACACACAGTTGTTCACATTCTTAACAAATCTCATTTGAGACCAAACTGTGACAAGACTCCTTATGAACTATGTCATGGTAAACCAACATCAATCAAGCACTTTAGAGTCTTTGGAAGCAAGTGTTTCATAAAAAATAATGATGAAAAC
Source organism: Pinus albicaulis (assembly GCA_034641835.2). Lineage (NCBI taxonomy): Eukaryota > Viridiplantae > Streptophyta > Pinopsida > Pinales > Pinaceae > Pinus > Pinus albicaulis. The sequence goes on from CM076584.1 coordinate 1,115,255,794, forward strand.
CCATGAAAGTTTGATGCAAGAGCTGATGAAGGAATATTTTTAAGATATGCATCCAAGAGTAAGGGCTTCAGGTGCTACAACAAAATATTGCACAAGATTTTGGAAAGCATTGATGTAAGATTCGACGAAGAACTACCAAATAGAAGAAGAAGCACAAGATGCACCAATCCTCCAGATAATCTTGAAGATGAGAACCAAGATAATGATGAATTGAGAAAGATAACAGAAGATACTGAACTAAACTCAAAAGGTCCCTCAAGACACATTCAAAAGAATCATCCAGAAGACCAAATAATTGGGGACAAAAGTGTGGGAGTCCATACTAGAAGACAGCTAGCTGAACAAAAAGAAGAAGCATACCTAGCCATGTTATCTCAAATAGATCCAAAGAAGTTCGAAGAAGCCAACAAAGAAAAATGGTGGGTAAAAGCTATGAATGAAGAACTAGACTAGATTAAGAAGAATAATACCTGGGAGTTAATGCCAAGACCCACTGGGAAAAATGTCATTGGCACACAATGGATATACAAGAATAAGATGAATGAACAAGGACAGGTAATCAGAAATAAAGTCAGACTTGTATGCAAGGGGTACACTCAAATTGAAGGTCTTGATTATGATGAAACATTTGCCCCTGTAGCCAGAATGGAAGCAATCAGAATGTTTTTGGCCTTTGCATGCTACCATGATTTCAAGGTATATCAAATGGATGTGAAGTCTACCTTCCTGAATGGAGATTTAGAGGAAGAAGTCTACATGGAACAACCCGAAGGATTCTCCTTAACAGATAAACAAGACTATGTGTGCAGATTAAAGAAAGCCCTATATGGGCTGAAACAAGCTCCTCGTGCATGGTATTCAAGGCTGGAAAAATACTTGCAAAAACAAGGTTTTAAGAAAGGACAACAATTTGTACATAAAGGCTAATGAAAATGAACTCCTGATTGTAGTAGTATATGTAGATGACATCATGTTTGGTAGAAACAAAGAGAAGTTAAAAAAAGAATTTTCTGAAGAAATGAAATCAAAATTTGAGATGTCTATGATTGGAGAGCTCACCTTCTATTTAGGACTTCAAATTCAACAAAAGAACACAGGAACATTCATCTCACAAGAAAAATACTTAAGAGAGATGTTGAAAAGGTTCCAAATGGAAGACTGCAAACCTGTGTCAACTCCCATGATCACTGGATGCAAGGCGTGTGCTAATGATGGATCTGCAGATATAGATCAAAGAATTTACAGATCCATGGTAGGAAGTCTACTATACCTAACTGCCTCTAGACCATACATTGTGTTGGCAGTACGACTTGTGGCAAGATATCAAGTAGCACCAAAACAAAATAACTTACTAGCAATCAAGAGAATATTCAGATATCTACAAGGAACTGCACATTATGGGCTATGGTATCCAAAAAGAAAAAGCTTCACTTTGACAGCATATACAGATGCAGATTGGGCCAGCTGCATGGATGACAGGAAAATCACAAGTGGAGGTGCATTTTATTTGGGAAAAAGTCTGATGTCATGGCTAAGAAAGAAGCAAACTTCCATCTCTCTATCTACAACAGAAGTGGAATACATAGCAGCAGCAGCATGTTGCACACAAGTAATGTGGATGAAACAAACTCTCCAAGACATGAAGGTAAGCATGGATGATCCCATTTCAATCAAATGTGACAATACAAGTGCAATATGTATATCAAAAAATCCTGTTTTTTATTCAAAAACAAAGCACATCCCAATTAAGTACCATTTCCTCAGAGAACAAGTTGCACAGAAAGTAGTGAAGTTGGAATATGTACCAACAAAGGAACAAACAATAGATATATTCACAAAACCTCTTGCTAAAGAACCATTCGAATATCTAAGAGACAAACTATGGGTAGTGTCTGTAGATGTTACTCTCTGACATGAAAAGAAAGCATCATTCTAGGGGGAGATCAGTCAACAAATATTGCCACAAAAGAGCCAGAGCTAGTGAGCAGTGCATGGAACAGGTCCTCAAGATCAGAGTATTATGGACAAGATTTGGAAACCACACTATTAAATGTGCAACCCTTTGCTATTAATCTCAAAGGGGAAGGAAAAGCAAGCAAAAGAAGAGTATTGAAGTATTGCCATCAATGCCAAAGGGGGAGACTGTTGGAAATATTTTCATTGATGGAAAAGGAGAAGAAAGGAGCAGAAGCTGAACTATCACAAAGAATAATCAGCAAAAAGAGGCAGCTCAGACAGCAGGAAGAAGCAGAGGTAGCAGAGGCAACGGATGAAGTAGATAGGTGACTAGAAGCAGAGACAATGAATTGTATATGGAAGAATCTGCTTCAGAACCATATGAGTATTTTTTAGTTTAATTGTTATGGGATGAGACTCTGTAATTGGGGTTTTTAAGTGGGTTCTGTGTGTCATTGAAGGAATCGACATTCATGTCAATGTGGTGATGTGAAATTATCTGTGCATTGATGATTTAATGTGTGAGTTGATCAAGGTTTATAAATGGTTTTGAATAAACTCTATGGCAAGGGTTAGAATTAGAGATTCTGTGTATGAATTGAAGAAATTGATGGTTTCCGAGAGATGATTAATGTCAACATTGTGGTTTTGAATGTGGTAAAGACTATATATATCTGTGTGAAATATATATGTATTCCTTGATCGAATACTGTCTGAGGAATGGTTGAGTTCCTGTGAATAAGTATATGATAAACTTTGCAATAAATGAAGATTTGCATATGAGGAGAGCATCAATGTTAATTAATGTCAATTTTCTTTGAATTGAGTACCATAGAGTTACACATTGATGGAGTGGCCATAGTATTGTGAGTTCAGGGTTTGAAGCTCGTATAGGGCTTTTATTGTAAAGGAAATCGGTGAAATTGGACCACAGAACTCAATCACTAAAGATGAAAAAGTCATGCATGGAATGTATGATGAGAAGGTATATAAATTTTGGTGTATTTATCATTGAAAGATTGATTTCACAAGAAGGAGAATTGAAAATTGAGTTTCAATCCTGAAATGAGCAGTTCATTCAGTAAGTGAAGAAAATTCATATTAAGGGTTTAAGGGTTTATTGTAAACGTATTCTGGGCATTAATCAATACAGAATATTTTGAGCATTAATCAATACAGAGATCTATGAGGAGATTATATGGAGTGAAGAGGCAGTGTGTTGTAGCATGTGAAACTTGGTTAACATAAATTTTTTGAAGCGGAACCTTGAGAAGAAAGTAATGGAACCGTGAGAAGTAAAGATGGTTTCCGAAAACCCACAAATGGGTTCACGCGACTCCTAAAGTGGTAAGTGGTATCTCCTTTTGGAACGTGATATCGTTCCCCACTTAAAATGTAAGGTGGAGGTGGTTTTTTAAAAACCACGAATATCGCGTAATTTCTGAGAATTAAAACCCGTGCCTTTTGGTTATGCTATTATCGTTGGATTGGGGAGAAAAAATGCGATCAATAGTCAGCCATTGGATGTGAATGGTAAGTTAATGTTGGGACCCGCTTTTATCGCGCAATTTTTGAAGATTAAGGCTCGTGCATTTTGGGTACGCGATTATCTTTGGATTAGGGAGAAACAATGCAATCAATAGTCAGTCGTTGGATGTGAATGGTAAGTTAATGTTGGGACCCGCTTTTATCGCGCAATTCTGAGGTGATAAACCTCCGAAACATATGAAACATGATTTTTGTTCGATCCTGAAGGGAAAAGATCCAAGGGTCTTCGCATCATGAAGTTGCTTGGATATTAACAATGAAAGGTATGGTGGTAAGTTTTGGGGCCGCAATAAATATTACATTGCCGTTTCGGTTGAATTGAAATATTCACGTGGTTTGGATACGTGGTAAAGTGTTGACATATATATATTAATATATGTGTTGGGGAAAGGATACATCTTAGGTTTTTATTCCAAGGTTTGATGCATGAAATCAAAGATCCATAAGGAGGGAAAACGAAGTCTTGGTTGGGTTCTGAGTGTAATTTGAATATTGATTCGAATATTCACTAGACAGGGTTGACATATGGTTCTAACCATAAATTTTGATAAGAGGAAAGAAACCTCTTATAAATATTACCCTGACTGAGTTTAATTGTGCTTAAGTGTTAATAGCATTTGATATGTGTTATGGATCTTAAGATATGGTTTTAAATCCAAGGAAAAATAAAAAGTAGCTTCTGCATATGTAATTTGATTGTTGGGTTCACAACCATTGGGATAAGATATCAAATCAGAGATTTGAGATACAGAATTATAAAAGGGTAAAATTTGTTTGTGATGAAAATTAAAGTCTCCATAGGAAAACAAAACTCCACTATAAAACTGAAATTTGCACATATTACTATATTCTTTTGAACGAGATGAAAAAGAAATGAGAAGGTGGAAGGCAAAGAGTCATGGTTGTTCATTTCGAATTCCCTGTGGAATGTAAACAATCATGAGGTAATCTCTATAAATGATGTCACATAGATATGCATAGATAGGTTAGAGAATGGAGAAATGAGGCAGAGAGGGTAAGAAGAAGGAGGAGCAGATAGAGAAGTTTTGAAGATTCAAAGATGATATAAGGCAGATATGAAGGCTAGTGGATAGCAGTGAAGAAGAAATAGAACAGAGCTGATATCCAGGTAAATCAACATGTGTTTTTTTTATGAAAGAGTGAGGAAGTTGGTGCTTCCATATCAAGTTGTAGCTTGATAAATGCCAATTTTAGCTAGTTGAGGTAGGAGCCTCCTGTAGGTTGTAGCCTGCATAAAATAGATGGGAGTTGGAGCTTCCTTGCAAGTTGTAGCTTGCAGAATTGAGGTAGGAGCCTCCTGTAGGTTGGAGCCTACAGAAAATCAGTGGTGAGAGGGAGTTGGATCTTGCCTTTGCATCACAACAATAATAATATGTGGTTTTCTCCCTTATGGGTTTCCACTTATATCAGGTGTCTATGTACATGATGATTATGTGTTGATCCTCTGTATTTAATCTTCTTAATACCTGCTGCTCACTAATTAAGATTGTGGTTTCACTGTACATTAAGTTAATCATGAAATGAAGATGTAAATAAGTGTAAATGAAAGTTTTACAAGACCATGAATTCATTAAAATGATTCACCCCCCCCCCCCTCTCAGTTTAACAAATGATTCAACAAATTAAAGCCAATACTTGGATGAAAATATATATGATCAATTCATTAATTTTACAACATAGGTTGTGTTTAATTACACTTCTGTAATTATTCACATGTTTCTTTTTCAACAGGCAGAGATGTTGCCTATCCACTTAAGTAAACAGGATGCACAAGGAGTGAATCAATCATTGATTCACTGGACAGAGTTATTTAGGGCTACATCAACATCAACTACTTTTGCAGAGTTCATAGAATCCTTCATACACCCAGTGAGGCAACTACTTACTAGTCAGTCAGAACCCAGATTGGGGAAGAAATCAAAAGGATCTTACACCTGAGTGAGCAAGCCAAAACTGAGGATTGGTATTTATACCAAAAATACACATAAATTAGAGTATATGGCTGTGAACTCCCTCCATATAATATTTCAAGATATGTCCCTATGAGAGTCTTTTCCTTAGAGTATATTAGGAAAATGATAAACATGGATGATCTCCATTTTGTCTCGTGGAAGAGGAAAGCTCAGTTAGAGCTCAAGGCAAGCATTGGATCCTGCATCTACAATACCAGATCAATTGGTGTTGAGTTGATGCAATGTTAAATAAAATGTATTTCCAACAAAGTTTCACTTGGTCTTAAGACACCCATGGCATTATTTATGCTCTGAGAGTCGAACTCAAAACAACTTCCTATACTCATGCCTCCAAAGCAGAAATAGAGAAATATATGAATAAAGATGAATGGGTTGAAGGCACTCTTCAGGAGGCATATGAACAAGTTCTTTCAAATTCTAATGTGTAGACCCCTGTTCCTGAGAGTAAGCATAAAAAAAGAGTCAGAGAAGAGCCTCCACATGCCAAAGAAATGATGGAGTTTATCTTTCAACACAAAAAGTCAAAGCTTGGTTCAACCTTAATTTCAGAGCGAGAACAACCAGAGATTATTGATTTAGGTGATACTAAAGTTTCTACATCGAAAAGTGTTGCTATGGCTCCTCCATCATCATCACCTGCTAGAGAGCCTTTGGATTTTATCCAACACTAAGATGCCAGTTGTTCTAAAGAAAAGAACATTTTCTCTAGATTCTTAGACATTAAGCATAAAAATGAGGCATTAAAATCTTACGTCTATAGTCAGTTCTGGAAGCAAACATCAACTTCCCAGCACAGGCTTCTCACTGCCTTTGATAGTGAGAAAGGAAGGATGCAAATGGCCTTTTTGTAGGCAAAAATTCCTTTTCCAAAGAATCTGTTGAATACAAAAATATTGTTTTCTCTTTTGATGTGAGTCAGATCCATCCAATAGATTAGATGGACATGCATAGACAGTCTAGGGAGATGCTCTTTTCAACAATGACAACAGCATCCATGTCACTCTCCAAACTAAAGACTGCATTGTCAAATGTTCAATCTCAGCTTAATATTGAAAAGTTGTCTTCATTGGCCAAAGGCAACAGATTGAAATCTTTGGAGGACCTTGTATTGAAAGTTAGATATGATCCAAAATAATGTAAGGAATTTGTGTAAATTATCAAAAATAAGAATTCAGATATCTCTACTCTATGCAAATACCTAAAATTACCTTCAACTGAAGATCCACAGACAAAGGATATTGCAGAAAATGAATACAACAAAGAGGATATGCTTAGATTGATCATTGATCAAAATATTCAAATCAGGAAGATGGAAGAACAGATTGAAGAATTACTAAAGTAGAAATCAACAATACAGGTGGCTACTGATCCTAATACAACAGTTCAAACATCCTGCTGATACAGAGCTTTCAGCATCCTTGAAAACAACTGATACAACAAAATTGGTACAGGATTTGGCTATTCAAAAGTATGCACATGAGAAGTTGCAGCAGAGGTTTCAAATTCTAGAATCACATAAGATCAAAAATGATACATTATACATGGAGGAAATGTAAAATTATCACAAGTTGGGACATAAGGTGAAAGAATTATAAAGTTAATCTTTAATGGCAGGAACATTGGCTGAAGCCGAGAAGAACCTTTGGAAAGACATCAGCAAGTTTATGATAGAATTATGGCCATCCATATAGATTATTTTCGAACAGAAAGAGCTCATCACCAAGTGAAACATAGCAATAGAAGAGTAGAAAGAGCATCTCAAGAAAAATCCAAGTGAAGACACTGACATGATTAGGGTATTGAACTCAAAGAACATATAAGAGTTGGAATAAATCAACATACTGGATAGAACTACAACAATTTTAGGGATCAAGAAAGTTTTACAGAAGAGCAATTTAATCAAGAAACTGCAAACAAAATGTGAAGCTTTGAATAATGTTGTTCAAGGATTTCATACAAAGTTTAATGTCTTGAATCATAAAGGACTGCTAGGATTGGTAGGATTAGATGATCAATTGATTAAATTGGATTATTACTGTAAAAATTTATATACTATTACAGTGGATAAGTCAAAATTTGAAGGTATTAAAGGACAGGTTACAGACAAAGCATTTCTAGAAGCTCTGCAATTTGGTTTGATCATTCAACATCAAATCAAACATTTGTTCATTCATAGGCCTACTCTCGACAGATATACATAGGTAGATGAAATCTTCAAAAAGATGATGAGTGTATAAATCCAAAGTCAAGACAAATGGGATAAATTTTGTGAAACCAAAGAGTAAAAGTGTGATTTTTACATCATGCCAGCACAATAGATTTTCAAAGGTCCAGTCACCAATAGCTTCCATCAAAAGGTGCCAAGTCATCAACAACTTCCATGAAAACAAAGACACATCATCTATATGTTTCCTTCTTCTATTCTTCTCTAGTCTATTATTGTAATCAATTTAAGATATTTTTTATTTTTATAAATTAGTATAAATAAACCTCATTTTGATTTATTAAGGGTTACACCCTTGTGTAAGCGAATTTTTGTAAGAAAAATCATACAATTTTTTCGATCATCAATAATAGAAGGATTCTAAATTTGTCTCATACATCTTTGTTCCTTCTGTGAGTTTTTCTTGTTTTCATTACATTTTGTCTCTTCATATGTTTAATTGTTATCAAGATAATTAGGTGAGATTAATTGTGTTTCAATTATCTTACAATTCCTCCTGAAGTTATTATCAATATAAAGAACGATTTACTAAATAGTTTGTTGATGTAAGTCTCTTTTTATTTATAAATTTTCAGCATCTTGGTAATGTTAAATGTATTTTGTTGAACTTTTAGACATTTTTTAAAGGTTTTCAAACTTATGATTAATTAAATAACTCAATCTGAATATTTGGTTATCATATCTTCTTACATAATTCTACTTAACCATTTACAAATCTTAATCATTGTGTGAGATAAACAAGAAACCCTTATTCATAGTTTCTGAAATTATCTAAAAGATTTAATTAATAACTGTTTGCAAAAGTTATCTTATAAATTGGTCATCAAAAAATTTCAAAACACAACAAAACATTATAGATGCTTTTGCATAATTATTGAACCCAATTATCTCAAATGACAACAGGTTATATTTGTAATTTTTTGCATTATTATTTAAGTTTGGATCAACTACTTCTACTGAGGTTATAGAGGATTCCTCAAACACTAAGTCATGTGATATTTATATATCTCACGTTGATGATCCCATGTCTAGTAGTGATGATGAGTTTGATCATGATGAGAAATGATCATGTTTATCATTGATATGTATACTTGTAGTAGGTCAGTGTCCCCATAGCTTGTAGAATTTTTTTGGACTCCATTTAGAGCCTCATTGATTGTGTATTTTGTTGTTGATATGTATTGAACTTGGTGCCATTTTGATATATTCACATTTATATGGTATATAGATGAGAAAAAATTGCATATTTTGTCTCTATTGGTGTGGAATCATGGTTTTAAATCTTAAAAATAGTTTTTTTCATTAACAATTAATTATTTCGTGTTTTTTTGAAGACTAGTTCATTGATATTTGACTAGTTATGGTTTGAAACCCGGTTTGATAGGTGGACCAGTCTAGTCACTAGTTTCGATTTTGAATACCATGGTTGTACTATATGCCTCTTCCTAGGTAAATCTAGGCATATCCTATTTATATAGTGTCTCCCTTTCTATTTCAACTATCAACATGTTCTTCTGCTCTGCAACCTCGTTATGTTGTGGGTTATTTTATCACCAAATTGATCTTGATTGGCTGCTCACCAATCAACTCAATGTAAATCTTTCAAACCACTTCTAACTGAAGATTAGTCTCTTCAGTTTGAGAGGGATCTCTCAAAGGGGGGTTTATGATTTTGGATAAAGATAATACTAGATGGCTAACTCTGTGAAATGTAACTTGGTTTTGTATGATTGCAGGTTGAAAAATGAAGGCTTGCTACCATTGGGCTATGGAGTCAACATCAATACTCTTAGTGACAGTGATTCTTCACATGGAAGCTGAGGCAGATAGAGGTTTTTAACAAAGATAATTCATACACATAACATAGGAAAACACAGTAATTTCACCCCTAAAGGAAGTCAGAGCATAATATTATGAATTCTGAGTAATTAGAGATAAAATCTATTGCAGGTGATTAAACATAAAGATACAGATCAATAACACATCAAAAACCTCATGAGAATCTCAGGTCTGGAAGTAGAATGTCACTTTGTATTACTGATAATGGGTAAAACATACAAGTAGAAATTTGGTGCAATATTCTCCAACCCTTTGCTCTTCGATGTTTAGTCTATAAATAGACATTCTTTACATTTTAGATGATCTACCTAGCTAGCTATATCTTCTAATTCTACTCTAACACCTACCATAACTGAAAGCACTAACTTGAAACATAAAAATGACATCTATCCTTGAAAGAACACAAACTCCTAATAGGACTCTATCTCCTATTTATTACATGCGTTTATCTTATCAATGAAACAGTTACATAATGGTTACATAATGAATTTCACATGCTCAAATTACAAATCACCATCACTTTACATATTTAAGACATCTCTCGATCTATGGAACACAGTTCTACTTTTTAGGAGTGGATAACCCTTCACTTTAATCATTGTTTTGACTGATGAGGTGGTTGTGTGGCACTCATTTTAAGACATGAATCTCTGTTGGTATGGTCCACTGACATGCTAGAGGTATCCAGCTAGAAAATGTGTTTTTGAGATGCTCAAAAATCTTCAAAATCTCCTCGCTACAAAACCATGTCAGTTTAGGCAGTTTCGTAGCGAGTTTTAGTAGTGTGTGAAAAAAAAAATTCCATTAATCTCTTTGACCCCTTTGCTGTTCCAACACCTTTATTATGCCAAGACACCTTGCAAATAGTCAATATTCCTTCATAAAACTTGACAAAACTAAGCTTTGAGGCGAAAATGCACCTACAGAAATTTTCGTAGCGTATCTTTGGCTTCAAGCCTTAGGAATGCTACGAAACTGTCAAAAAAACTAGAATTTTCTAATTTAAACATTGTCTTCAAAAATTGTTCTCCCGCTGCAAAATTTGGGTTCTCTGCATGTTATTAACCTCATAAAACATATTCCATCTCATTTTTTCATTCTTTTGGCATTTCTTCTTCATTCACAATCAGTTGGCTAATGGGCTCTTCTACCACTTTCATCTTCAGCCCTTTCTTTTCCAACTCCACTTGAATCAAATCCAATTGCTCTTGAAGATCTTCCACTTGGTCTTTTAATTGTCTGTTTTTATATTGTAAGTGGAAGTTTATCCTTTTGATGTGTTTGACCTCTCCTCTTAGTGGCTAAGTCCATTTTATCAACTTTTTTGTATTGTCCAAGTTTTTTTAAACACTTGTGACTTGTTCTTCCAATATTTTCCTCATCTTCTCAAACTGAACCTTCTCAGCTCTGTGTTTCTTTTCCTTGTTCTTCAACATTGATATATCTTTACCTTCTTCCTTCAACTACTCTTTGATGATTTCTATTTCTGATTTTTCAATCATTTTCTATTTTCCCTTTCTTTGCTTGATGATCAGTTCCTCATTTGCTGGTGAAGACAAATCTATGATGCTTGGTGGCTGAGTAGCTTCATTGATTTTCTTAGTCTCTTTTCTTTCCATGACCTTCCTTGCATGTCTGGTCATTGGCTTCCTAGTTTGAAAAATGAAACCAGCATCATCACCTACAAAATCTAGTTTTTTAGCAATCTTAACTTTCTTAAGCTTTCTTCCTCCATCTTCAATGTATTCAGCTTGCACAATGGGTGACTCTTCAATGTCAATTACACGCAAGATATCCTCCAAATTTCCTTTAGCCAATGTCTAGCTCCTAGTGACTATCTTGTTTCCTTGTTTGTTGACTATCTACTTTTGTTTTGCAGGTGTTGTTTGAGGTGAGTCAGTATCCTGCAAAGGTTCTGCTTCCATGTTCACTGGTTTTGGAGGAGATGATATATCTTCTTCTTCAACTTCCTCTACCACAGCTAGTGATGAAGTAGTTCTAGGTTTGGAGGCTTTCTTGGGAGTAACCACATCAATTTCATAGCCACTCATGAACAAGAAGGAAGTCCAATATTTTTCTAACCTCCTCAATTCCTATAAGACTAACAACTTAATCATACCATGATGAAAAAGAGAAGTTTCATTGCCCTTTGTCTTTATTTGAACCTTATCTCACATTTTCCCTAGACTTTTGTATAAATAAAAAGGCAAGTCAAGTGGCCTCTTACCCACAAAATGCAGAAGAATTATGAGATGGTAGGATTAGACCATGTAAAAGATTCCTTCACAGGTAAAGTACTTCTAAATGACCATCAAAAAATTTGCATAATTATCCTTCATGAAACTCCTAGGGATAGCATTTGTCAAATCAATTTCATTGTGTTCTTGCTTGATGAACTATTTGGAAACTTGTATTGTGAATTTGATACCTTTAAACCATTGTTCACCTCCTCTAGGGATTCATGTAGCTGATGAGATTCTCTCTGGTGTCACTATAAGGTTCATAATTCCAACCTTTGATGTTAATCCAATGAAGATGGTGGAAAAATCCTTTGAAACCTGTAAATGAAAGCCCTGCAACCTCTGATAGAATTGAAAGCAACCAGTTCTTCTGAAAACCTCCATGGAAGTAGGGTCTCCATTGAGTAAATTCATGTCCATGGGCTCATACCTGTGAAAATTTCCACCCTTATTTGTTTATCTTCTTGTAGGCATGGATTTCTTATAGTCTTCACGGCCTCGCTTGCTTGATGACACCTGCAGAATTCAAATCTGCCAGCAAACTGCTTGGCTCGATGAAGCAGCTCTCTAGGGATTAACTCACTTGCAAATATAAAGCGCAATATGACAAAAGGCTAATTGAGGTAAGGTTTAATGGTTTAGCTGATAGCTCAAGCTTCAATCGTGACACATAAAAGCCAAAAAAGGTAATGATGACATCAAAACATGGGTATGCACATTTTAATTTATCATAACAACCTTGAATGACCTCTACCCTTACTGCACTAATTAGGAAATAACACCTCATACAATTCTGAAAAGTCAGGTTAAAAAACATATTTTCAAAGCGAGATTAGTTAAGCCTCCGATAGATTTGCTACAAAACTATTAGGCAGTTTTGTAGCGAAAATTGTTGTTTTCCTGTGTAAAATGCTACGAAATTTTGAAAAACTGACAGATGCGCCCTTTTGATTTTGAATGCATTGGAAATGATAACTGACACCTTATGAGGACTGATTTGACATGAAATAGCATAAATGGAGGTGATCATGAAACTTAGGATAGGATAAAAATGTAAAAAAAAAAATCCTATACCACCTTGAAATGGCTTAGGAGACCTTATCCATTTGGTGAGTGACCTATATGACCCTATCAAGAAATGTTTCACAACTTTATGAGTGATAACAGGTTATATGAGGCTATCTATTCTCTCTTGATGCCTTCCTTTGTACATAACCCAATGAAGGCCTTATATGTGTATTCACCTCCATTATTTGTATGAAGAACATTGATTGTTCTACATGTCATGTTCTCCAGGAGAACCTTAAACTCTTGGAAAAATTTGAATACTTCATCCTTTGGCTTTAAGAAATAGATCCAGGTTTTTCTAAAGAATTCATCAATGAAGGTTACAAAATATTGATAATCCCTAATATACTTTTTAGAAAACGAGACACATATATCAAAATGTATTAACTCAAACACACACTTGGCTCTACTATCACTCCTTGAGAATTATTATTTTGCAAATTTTCCAAGCACACACCCTCTAGACACATCATCATGTTCTATGTTGATTTCTAGAAATATTGTTACTATCTCCCTGAGAAACCTAAGTGCTCCATGGTGTATGTGTCCCATCCTCCTATGCCATAATTCTCCCATGTTTTTTCTAATGTTGTTGCTAATCGATGCCTTTGGAGAGTAAAATTGGAACTTATATAACTTGTTGCTCCCCACCCCAATATGTTTCACCGTCTTCCAACTTTGGATTTTAATTTACACCTTATTCCTTACAAAATATACATCATATTCCTTGTCCAGTAGTGCGAAAATGGAAATCGGGTTTATTCCTAAACCTATCACATGCAATACATGTGTAACATTAGTACCCTTTCCTGACTCCCTCTAAATTTTGACATTACATTTACCAACTGGAGTACACTTAGACTTGTTCCCCATCTAAATATAGAAGCCCATCTTCTCTTCCTGATAATTGGAAAATAATTCTCTAAATCTTTTCATGTGACATGATGTTCCATTTTTACTATACTAGACACCTGTAGAGGTAGAGCTACAGAGGCAAGTTATGAGAGTGAATTTGTCCTCTAGTCTCGAAGACAAATCTTAAATTTTCATTGAAGTTGTGGTTTGTTGCTTCCCTTTCTTATTTTTTTCCCTTCTTGCAGTTTGGACATTGGCTTACATAGTGACCTTATTTACTGCAACCAAAGCACTTGATTTTATTCAAGTCATTTTTCTTCTTCTCTCCCTTGGACCCTTTATTTGATCCCTTCTTGGCCTTTCCCTTCCCTACTAGGGCCATGTTTTCATCATCTTCATGCTTCTTTATTTTATCACAACTTCTGCCATTGACGAGGCTTAATCTAAACTCCTCCTAAGTGAAATCACTCCATAGGTGATCCCAACTCATTAACTGGTCTTGTCCATTGATCACTTGGAAAAATACATCCCACTCCTTTGAGAATATGTTTAAGGTGATCCTCACGAGCTCATCATCATATATTTTACCACCAATAGTTTCTAGCTTGTCTCTCATCGCTTTGACTCTCATGAGATAACTTACAACACTTTCCCCTTTCTTCATCTTTGTGTTTCTCAACTTTTATCTGAGGATCAACTTCATGTTTGTGAGAGCATTCTAGTACAGGTTGATAATTACATCCCACATCTTCTTCATTGTGTCTAACTCCCTGATATGAGTAACTATATGGTCCTTGTTAGTATTAATCTTAATTCCAAGCGTACAAAAAAAGACCACTTTAGTTGTGCATAACAAACAGCCCTAACAACAGAAATGACTGCTAATATCTTCAGATCTGCAGTTAGGTGATCAAGATAAATGTTGCGAAAATCTAGATCTATGCATTAGAAGACATTAAACAGTAGAAAAAACAAGATTTATTCCATGCATCCAATGTACAAGACAAGAATATATCAAATGAATTTTGTATTAATGGCACCTGGGAGGAAAACACAAGAGGGTGTTCTCGGTTCTCCTCAATGGGATGGGTTCTTGTAAGTCCTCAACACTTCATATTTAGAATTCCTCTCCCTTGATGGTGTAGAAAACCTAGACAAAAATGACCTAGACAAAAATGCAAAAATATGGCTATGATGGTGGATCAATAGCTAGAACAAAATTTTAGATCTAGAGTGATCTTTAGGCAACAAAAGGTGATAAATGAATGGGAAAACCCTTCTATTTATAAAAAAATATTGAGTTAGTCTAGATATTGGTGCATAGTTAAAATATTATTAACCAAATCAAGATCCAACTTTTACGGAATATTTTATTATATTTGTTGGAGGAAAAAGGAATTTGACTTGGGTCAAATCCCCTTATTTGTAAATAATAAATAAATAAATGATTTATTTATCATTTTAAGGATCTGGTTAAGTAATAATAAATAAATAAATGATTTATTTATAATTTTAAGGATATGGTTGAGTAATAATCAAATAAATAATGATTTATTTAATTATTTAAGAGAGATTTAGTCATATTTAAGAAAGAATATTATTTAAGTAATGTTTAAATAATTATTCTTAGAAAACAATAAGATAAATAATGATTTATTTGATTAATTTCCTTTTTCTGGATTAAATATAACCAGGAATATTAATTAAACTGTTGTTTAACTAATTATTCCTTGAGGAAAATAAAACAAATATGGATTTATTTAATGTTTCCCCATGGGGTTTCTTGTTTAGACCATAAAAAACTTAATAAAGGTGGTTTTACTAAGTTATTTTCATAGTGAATGCAATTATACTTAGGGTAAAATTAGTCATATATGGTGTACTTGGGTCCATCTAATACCAATGGGTTAGATGACCAAAAAATGGTATAACAGTCCTTGACCCCATTAAGGATAATCCTCTTGGCTTTGGTATCTTCCTTCTTGTACATTGACAGTTGTATTGGATCCATTGGTATGGCTATCACACTGGTTGCATAATCCAAAAGACCATTCTCCTATAACAACAAGAGAATTTTGGATTTCTAGATGCCAAAATTATAGGCTCCATCTAACTTGTCTTGATCTCTAAAACCTATTGAGATCATCTCTTAAAAATCTTCGGAAATTAGAAAAAATTGTAACGCCCTCTTCCCAAATCTACCCAAGTAACCGTCCAACCGGGGTACACATGTGATGAGAGGCTACTAATATGAGATTCAACCTCCTAGATGACCTTAAGAAAGTGGAACCGATGGAAACACCAAAAACACACCTTACAATGCAACATTGACATCCCCAGGAGGTAACCCAACCTCCCAGAGTCATGTTCCCTGAAGGGGAACTGATTTATAGCCCCATTGAGGCTGAGCTGCAAGATTGTAATAGAAAGGTAGTGCTTATGGACCCTAGAGCCATGGGAGAGCCTTGTCAAGGTAGAAGCTAAGGCCCAAACAACGAATTTTTCACCTGTAGCTCTGGGATATGTGCCACATTTTCAACCCCTGAGCCCAGGTCGCTGCCCAGAACTTCCTTTAACTTCAAGAGAGGGTAAATATCAACAAAAAAAACATATGGAAGCAATAACATCAACCATAATTCATCTAACCCCACCCAACCATGACAGGAATTTCGTCAAACATGTCACAAACATAACATCTACAGGTATAAATAACAGATTTAAACAAAGGGATCTCTTTCTTATCTGAGAATGGCTAAGAAGAATTTCTCCCCTACATCATAATCTATCATACAATCAATTTCACCATAGATAGATGGGATAATAATTTACAATAAAAAACATGAATAGAGCCATACATCATCACTCATCGAATGCTTGCTTATAACTAGAAAATTAACAATAGAAATACCATGAATACAATAGAAATTAAATCCATACATAAACTAGTATATTTTCATACCGAATACTAGAGAAATGAGTTCTTCATTACTGAATGTAAACCGGAGATGGGACTTCCATGTTCCACCTGACTATAGATTGGCTGAGCAAAATCTACTTCAGCCAATCACCCCCGTGCCATATTCCAAGCATGAATGTGGGACTTATACCAAAAAACCCAACTAGGGTATCACAAGGCTAAACCACCTCATCCTCATCAATAAACATGTCATAACTGGCTTTATCGTGATCTACCTAGATCACTAGGCCAACACAATCATGGATATCATTGGATTCTCTCTACCTAAACTGTGAGGAATTTTCCTATCTCCTATTCCCTCGGGCTTTACCCCAACTCACAGTCTAAAATCAGGGGTTACTAGTCCCTAAAATGAGACATACTCTCCAAGATTTACCACAATCCCAGACTGTGGATTCCTAGGCCTGTAATAGAGAGTAAACCACCACCTCTCAGGCTTTACCGCAACCCACAGTCTGAATCAGGGTTTACTAGGCCCTAAATCAAGGCAACAAATGAACCGGTTCTATATCATTCGGAGATCCCCCTCACTCAGCTTTGAATCCATCTAGTGATACAACTAAACCAAAACATGAGAACACCACAACATCATGGCTCTCTGGAAACGGAAAGGCTAGGTAGAATACCAAATGGAAGAGGTTGAGTGGCCACCTGACCTTCAGGTGGTTGGGTAGCCATAAATCCTTACTGAGGGAAATTATCAGTAAACACAGCTAGTTGACTAGGTGCAGGACTAGGAGGAACGGAAGGGATGGCTTGTTGTCCTCTCAATTTTTCTTGAGACTCCCATAGCTGTCTCATCTGTGGAAGAAGAGGAAAATCATGCGTATAATGACCATAAACACCACAACAATAACAGGGCTTGTTCATACGAATAGGCCTATCCTACTTGGGCTGAGTGCCTTGTTACTGGTTTGTAGTGTTAGGAGAATTACCTTGATTAGGTCCAGGATTACCAGGGGCAGCTTGATTTTGAGTACCTTTCCTCTTCCTTTTTGAGGGAGGAGGATTAGTCACGCCCTGTTGTGCATACACCTGCCCCTGAGGGGGCGGTGGCTACTATTGCGGGGGTTGAGAAGGCACGGGAGGAGGAGGTGCTAATGCTGGAGGAGCTGGAGAACCAAGATGTGGATACGGGTAATAAGAAGGTTGGGTAACAATGTGGTAAACATGAGGTTGGGAAAAAAGAGGAGGTATGTCGTATCCTAGATACGTGCTACCGAGAGGGGGAAAAGTGCAAGAGGTGTCCCCCCCCCCCGAGGAAATCCATAGCCCATCGGAGGTTGAGCATACGGATTATAGAGAGCTCCAAAGATACCATCGGCAGCGTGAGATGTCCCCAGTGCGTTGGCACCACTGGGTCTGGGAAGATCAGGTAAAATGGTATAAACATAACCCGACTGAGCGTAGATTAGGTCATTTTAATGCAATTTGGAGGGCAGCTTCTTCGGTTTGAGGAAATTGTGATGCGACATCTTTTCCGATAGGTGGAAAAAGAGATATAAGGAACCAATCCATGTATACATGGTCTTCAAAGGTAGGAGCTCAACATAGGCTCTTTCGTCTCTGCCATTCCTAAACATTTTTGGATAGGCGGGTTGCAGACGATTGACGAAAAGAGGTCAAGAGTTCGATACCAGTGTCGTAACTAAGGGGAAGCTGGAAGTAAGACAAGAAAGCCCAGGAAATAGTCACAAAGGTGGTATGAGAGGAAGGGGCATGATCAGCATACCACTTAGAAGCTTCTCCTGTAAGCATATGTTGGAACAACCGAAGACAGATAGAGTCATCAGTAATGGAGTTAGACAAACACCACATGTGAAAATATCTAACATGATTTGTAGGATCTTCTCCAGCAAGGCCTTCAAAATTTGGGATGTCTAAAGGGAGTTTTGTTGGCATAGCAGGCCAACTAGCGTCATGGTGTATAGGATCATTTATCAACTGGTCGAAGTTGGGGAGGCTAAGGCCTGCCATGAAAGGGAGCAAGGGTGCAGTTGGGGTAGTGTTCGTTGCAGTCCCAATAGTGGTATTCCCAGCATGAGGGCTGAGGTTACCACCAGCATTAGGTCCTACACCAGACATGGTGAAGGTGACAGGGGGAGGACCAAAGGCAGAATGAGAAGGAGAACCCAAAGGACTAGAAGAAGAGTTGGAGTGCGGACTCGATGGAGGACTAACTCGAATCCTATGTGGAGGAGTAAGTCTCCCTACCGGAAACTGAGGATGAAGGCCAAGAAGTCTTCGAGATGAATTCCTTGGTGGCATAATGATGACGACACAAACATAGCACAAAGGAAAAAGAGATCGACAAGGGAAAGAGGGTGCAGGATCAACTGATTACAATGTTTTAGAGTCTTTGCTTGGCGATGTTAACTAAGCCCTTTTTCGCTTAGGGTGTGTGTGTGAAGTGTGTAAATTTTAATTTTTAAACCCAGACGTTTGTAGAGAAAAAGAAAAAGTGTGTTGTATAGCTGTAAATAACCTGCAAATGACAGTGTATAAGTCTACAAAACAGAAAATAAACAGCTAATAATGCAATAATCTAAACCCAAGGAGGAAGGCCTCTCAACAAATAGTCTATAGGTGAGTGAATAAACTAATCAAAACACACTAAAATAGCCAATAGATCTAAGGTCAGTAGGGACAGGGATCTAAAGGACAAAATCTGCTAGAAAGTGGTGCAGAAACGACAACAGATCAGAGGAAAAATTGTTGTAAAAAGAAGTGGAAAAAGGCTATCTCCAGGAGGGAAATGGAGTGAACCCTAAAGGAAAGCCCAAACAAATCTAAATGAGGATATTTGGATGGATAACAAGCCAATTTGAAGTGGATCTGAAGGTGAGGTATCAGAACTAAAAAAATGGCTGAAGACTGAAATTTCGAACAACCTGCAATAGCAAAGACTCTTCCACAAAAAGTGGAGGGTACTGAAGCCCTAGGGGGCTAGGTTCCCACTTAGTTGAGCGAAATAGAACAAGTACAGGTCCAAAATGGGTGGAGACGAAGGTCAAACAACCTTGAATAGAGGCTCAGAAAAACCCAGAAAACTTTCAGAAAAATCCGTGCAAAAATTCTAGGTCGCAGTTTCTGACCTGTTTTCAGCAGAGGCCGCAGTTTTTGGGCTGAAAAGTGCGCCCTTAAGGTCCAAATCGCAGGTTCTGGGCCAAAAGTGTGACCTGCACTTCTAGCACTCTCGACGGTAGGTTTCAGAAAAAGTTGTTATCTTAGCTGTGACTGATGTCTGTCACCTACGCAATAGGTCCGAAAACACACGGAAGTCAGAATTTTTATTGTTTTAGGGTTTTATAGGTTGAAAACAACATCAAGAAGAACAAAAACAAGGGGCTGAAGAGAAATCCTAGGGTTTGAAGCAGCGGGATATGCAAGGATCATAAAAACAACAACAGTCATAATCGTAAACCCGTGTGGAGTTGCCAGTTGTTAGTATGAATCTTAATTCCAAGCGTACGAAAAAAGACCACTTTAGCTGCACATAACAAACAGCCCTAACAACAGAAATGACTGCTAATATCTTCATATTTTTAGTTAGGTGATCAAGATAAATGTCGCAAAAATCTAGATCTATGCATTAGAAGACATTAAACAGTAGAAAAAACAAGATATACTCCATGCATCCAATAGACAAGACAAGAATATATCAAATGAATTTTGTATTAATGGCACCTGGGAGGAAAACACAAGAGGTTTTTCTCGGTTCTCCTTAATGGGATGGGTTCTTGTAAGTCCTCAGCACTTCAGATTTAGAATTCCTCTCTCTTGATGGTGTAGAAACCCCAGACAAAAATGGAAAAATATGGCTATGATGGTGGATCAATAGCCAGACCAAAATTTTAGATCCAGAGTGATCTTTAAGCAACAAAACGTGATAAATGAATGGAAAAACCCTTCTATTTATAACAAAATATTGAGTTAGTCTAGATATTGATGCATATTTAAAATATTATTAACCAAATCAAGATCCAACTTTTATGGAATATTTTATTATATTTGTTGGAGGGAAAAGGAATTTGACTTGGGTCAAATCCCCTTATTTGTAAATAATAAATAAATAAATGATTTATTTATCATTTTAAGGATGTGGTTAAGTAATAATAAATAATTAAATGTTTTATTTATCATTTTAAGGATATGGTTGAGTAATAATCAAATAAATAATGATTTATTAAATTATTCAAGGGAGATTTAGTCATATTTAACAAAGAATATTATTTAAGTAATGTTTAAATAATTATTATTAGAAAATAATAAGATAAATAATGATTTATCTGATTAATTTCCTTGTTTTGGGTTAAATATAACCAGGAATATTAATTAAGTTGTTGTTTAACTAATTATTCCTTGAGGAAAATCAAACAAATATGGATTTATTTAATGTTTTCCCATGGGGTTTCCTGTTTAGACCATAAACAACTTAATAAAGGTGGTTTTACTAAGTTATTTTCATAGTGAATGCAATTATACTTAGGGTAAAATTGGTATTACATGGTGTACTTGGGTCCATCTAATACCAATGGGTTAGATGACCAAAAAATGGTGTAACAATCCTTGACCCCATTAAGGATAATCCTCTTGGCTTTGGTATCTTCCTTCTTGTACATTGAGAGTTGTATTGGATCTGTTAGTATGGCTATCACATTGGTTGCATAATCCGAAAGACCATTCTCCTATAACAACAAGAGAAATTTAGATTTCTAGAAGCCAAAATTATAAGCTCCATCTAACTTGTCTTGATCTCTCAAACCTATTGAGGTCATCTCTTAAAACTCTTCGGAAATTAGAAAAAATTGTAACACCCTCTTCCCACATCTACCCAAGTAACCGTCCAACCAAGGTACACATGTGACGAGAGGCTACTAATATGAGATTCAACCTCCTAGATGACCTTAAGAAAGTGGAACTGATGGAAACACCAAAAACACACCTTACAATGCAACATTGACATCCCCAGGAGGTAACCCAACCTCCCAGAGTCATGTTCCCTGAAGGGGAACTGATTTTTAGCCCCATTGAGGCTGAGCCACAAGCTTGTAATAGCAAGGTAGTGGCTATGGACCCTAGAGCCACGGGAGAGCCTTGTCAAGGTAGAATGTGAGGCCTAAACAACGAATTTTTCACCTGTAGCTCCGAGATATCTACCACATTTTCAGCCCCTGAGCCTAGGTCGCTGCCCAGAACTTCCTTTAACTTCAAGAGAGGGTAAATATCAATAAAAAAACATATGGAAGCAATCACATCAACCAGAATTCATATGTCCCCACCCAACCATGACAGGAATTTCATCAAACATGTCACAAACATTACATCTACAGGTATAAACAATAGATTTAAACAAAGGGATCTCTTTCTTATCTGAGAATGGCTAAGAAGAATTTCTCCCCTACATCATAAGCTATCATACAATCAATTTCACCATAGATAGATGGGATAATAATTTACAAGAAAAAACATGAATAGATCCATACATAATCACTCATCGAATTCTTGCTTATAACTAGCAAATTAACAATAGAAACACCATGAATACAGTAGCAATTAAATCCATACATAAACTAGTATATTTGCATACCGAATACTAGAGAAATGAGCTCTTCGTTATTGAATGTAAAAACCAACTGGATATGGGACTTCCACGTTCCACCTGACCATATATTGGCTGAGCCAAATCTACTTCAGCCAATCACCCCCGTGCCATATTCCAAGCATGAATGTGGGACTTAAACCAAAAAAACCAACTAGGGTATCACGAGGCTAAACCACCTCATCCTCATCAATACACATGTCATAACTGGATTTATCATGATATACCTAGATCACTAGGCCAACACAAGCATGGATATCATTGGATTCTCTCTACCTAAACTATTAGGAATTTTCCTATCTCCTAGTCCCTCAGGCTTTATCGCAACTCACAGTCTGAATCAGGGGTTACTATTCCCTAAACTGAGACATACTCTCCAGGATTTACCGCAATCCCAGACTGGGGATTCCTAGGCCTGTAATAGAGAGTAAACCACCACCTCTCAGGCTTTACCACAACCCACAGTCTGAATCACGGTTTACTAGGCCCTAAACCCAGGCAACAAACGAACCAATTCTATATCATTCCGAGATCCACCTCACTTAGCTTTGAATCCATCTAGTGATCCAACTAAACCAAAACATGAGAACACCAAACACCATGGCTATCCGGAAACGGAAAGGCTAGGCTGAATACACTGTCACACCTGGAAAACCCATGCCAAGATAGCAAAGAACCACATGCAATACCATGCATGTCAAATATAGTAAGGAAAATACACATGCAAATTTATACCTGCCAATAATCTTGTTGTAGTTTCTTGATTCTTGCTCCTCCTTGCTTGCTTACTCCGTTTTCCTGCTTTCTTACCTTTCTTGCTCAAAATTCCATATTGCTCCAAAAACTTGAAGTGTCCAAGAGTGAGAGAGAGAGAGAATAACGAGAGAGCTCCAAAAATGCATTTACAAAAGGTACCAATTGATCCACATAAGCCTTTTTATGGAAGAGGCCTCTATTTTCTTCATTTTCCATTATTTTCCTTCATTTTCTTCCTCACATGTAACCAATGACCTTTCATCTCCCTTTTCTCCTAATTTCCATTATTTTCATAAATAAATATTCCAATAATAAACCAAAGCCCTTTCCTTTACCTTTGCCAATTTCCTTAGCCATAATAAACCAAATCAACAACCCTAGGATGTTTTTCCCAACATTCAGCTTGGAATAAGTGTCCCATCAACCGTGGTTATCATTTTTAACATTTATTGCATGGAATTTTGACCAAGGTTGTTACAGAATACTACCCCTTGCAGGACATCGTCCTCGGTGTTCAACTGCACATATACCTTAGCAAAACTGTTGAAAAGCAACCATACTGCCCATGGAGATTTATAACATAGCTCATTGCAGTATTTACAATGATCACCCTGCTAAAAAGAAAACCAACATGAATGAAAACTATTTTGACACTCTTTGTCTTCCCATCTGTCTGCGGATGATAAGTTGTGTTGAAGGCAAACTTAGTGCCCAAACCTACAAAACAATTCCTTCCAAAATTGGAAGTGAACTTTGCATCCATGTCAAACACAATATTCTTCAGAACACCATGCAATCTGACTATGTCTCGGATAAACACATGTGCTACATCGCTAGCTAAGTATGTATTCTTCACTGGAATGAAGTGTGCAACCTTTGTCAACCTATCCACAAAAACCATAATATAAGCATGCTGCCTAGATGTCTTAGGCAAAACTGTGATGAATTCCATGGAAATGACCTCCTATTTCCACTCTGGATTCACAATTGGCTATAAAACCCATCTAGATGTTTACACTCTGCCTTAACCATCTCACAATCTAAACATTTAGCTAAAAAGGTTTCCACATCCCTCTTTATATTCGGCCAATAATAGAATATATTCACTACATTCAAAGTATTATGGGTGACCTGAATATGGTTTCGTATGAAACTCCCTCAAGCTAACCTTCTTGAGCTCACTATTGTTTGGTACATATATCCTGTCTCAAAATCTGACCAATTCAGCTACAGTAAGGTGATAGTCCAATTCCTGTACATGTGTACTTGTACAGGCACCACCTATACATGTACATGCACCTATACCTATACCAACACATGTGCATGTACCTGTACCAATATCTTTACCTGTACATGTACCAACACATGTGCTTTTACTTGTACCAACACCTGTACATGTACATGTACCAACACCTGTACCAACACTTGTACCTGTACATATACCTTTTTGCAACATGTGCACAATCCACATATACCTGTGATCTTTCTGAGTTTCTTGCAATATCCTATCATGTAAGTCTATCCCATATGAGCTCATCGATGATAAGTAATTTACTTGTACCTTCTTGCCAAGAGCATCTGCGACTATGTTTTCCTTTCCCTTGATGTACCTGATCTCGAAGTCAAACTCACTGATCATAGCCATCCATCTTACCTACCTGAAATTCAAATTTGGCTGGTCAAACAAGTACCTACACCCAATGTGATCACTCATAAGTACAAACTGCCTTCCAAGAAGATAGTGCCACCACATCTTCAGTGCATGAAGGATTTTTGGTAGCTCAAGATCATGTGTCAGGTAGTTTTTCTCATGTTAATTTAAATTTCATGACTCATATCATACCACCTGTCCATCCTGCATAAGAGCTCCACCATGTGCTCTCTTGTAAGCATATGTCCACACTACAAACTCCTTAACCGGATCTAAAATATTTAACACTGGAGTGTGTGTCAACAACTTCTTGAGTTGCTCAAAACTAGCCTCACACTCCTCTGTCTAATCAAACTACTTACCTTTCCTCTGCAATGATGTAATTGGATAAGTAATCTGTGAGAATTTTCTGATGAAACTCCTGTAGTAGCCTACCAATCCCATGAATGATCTCACCTCATCTATATTCTTAGGAGCTACCCACTCCATGATTTCCATTATCTTCTCTGGATCTATTGTAATGCCTTCCTTGGAGACAACATGTCCCAAGTAGTGTACCTATGTTTGGAAGAAAATGCATTTACTAAGCTTAGAATACAACTGATGCTCTCTCAACAACCTCAATACTGCTGCCAAATGATTTGCATGCTCTTCCTCATTTTCAAAATACACCAATATATCATCAATGAAAACAATCACAAACTTGTCCAAGTAAGGATGCAACACATTTTTCATTGAACACATAAATGTAGCTGGGGAATTATTCAAACCAAATGGAACTACAAAAAACTCATAATTCCCATACCTAGTCCTAAATGTGGTCTTGTAGATGTCCTACCCTTTGATCTATACTTGATGATATCCTAATCTCAAGTTGGCCTTAGAGAACATTTTTGCTCCCTTAAACTGATCAAACAAATCGTTGATCCTCGGTAATGGGTACCTGTTCTTGATGGTCACTTTGTTCAACTATCTGTAGTCAATGCATAGTCTAAGAGTGCCATCTTTCTTCTTTACAAACAACACCAGTGCATGCCATGGTGATACACATGGTCTAATGTACCCTTTTTCCAAAATTTCCTTCAACTACAATTTTAACTCTACCAACTCTAGTGTACTCATCATGTAAGGTGTTTTTGATGCTGGAGCTACCCTTGGCACCAACTCAATAGAAAATTATACTTCCCTGTGTGGTGGAAACTCTGAAATATCTGATGGAAATGAATCCTGAAACTGCTACAACGCTGGATACCTGTTCAACACATCTGTGTCCTCAACTTCTTTACCTTTTTCACTGGAGATATGGACTGTAAATAGTACACACCCTTTCCTACAACTGTGCTTGGTCTGCATAGTTGTTACCATCCTAACTAATGTGGCTTTCTTCTTTCCCTGTAATACTCTTGGCTCCCCATCGTCATCCACACATTCAATATCTTTGTCATATAAATATACCTTGGTCCTGTGATGATATAACTAATCCATCTCCAATATCATATTGTATGATCCCAAAGGCAGTATGTTCAAGTTTGTTGTTGTATGCATACCATTTAGCTCAAATGCGAAATCTCTACACAATGGTGAACTCTTCTCTTCATACCTGTGGCTAATTGCACTAACCAATATTTTGCATGCATTTCCTTACTCAAACCAAACATATCCACCAAGTCAGGATTAATATAACTATAGTTAGATCCAGGGTCAGTCAAAATAGAAATAAGTGGATCACAAAGCTTACCATCCATATCAATGATAGAAGCCTAGGGTTCTGTCGAGTTGTTATCCACTATTGCACAAATGCAAGGAATGCTCTACCCAACGTCCCCAACAGTCTTTGCCTCTTGTGCACTATATATATTAGGCATACCTCCTTGATTCTATGGACAATCCCTCTTAATATGCTTCTCACTGCATGTCCAATACTCCAACCGTCCCATACCACTACCTCCATGTTGTTGATGTGATATATTTTTTTTTTGTGGCCTATGTCCCTTTCCAGCTGCATTAAAGTTCTTTTGTGGTGCCACGTTTTCTTTCTCATCTACTTGTTGAGGCCTTGCTCTCTTATGCTGCCATTTACCTTTGTCCTTTCCTTTCCATCCTTGCTGAGAATAATTGTTTCACTTTGAATGTTCATAGTAATGCTTCAACTTCCCAATGACTTTCTCAAGTGTACGGGGCTCATTATACTCAATCTGACCTTTAAATGCTATTGGAAACCTATTGAAAAATCACCAAAATTTAGCTTTCTCATCCTCAAGTTATGGCACATACCTCAATAGCTCCAAGAACTTTTCCATGTACTCCTCATCTATCATCAATCCCATATTTAGCTCATAAACTTCTTTGTCATTACTTTCGTAATACCTCTCTGACAAGTACTTCTTTCTGAAAAGCCTCTTGAACTCATGCCAGCTAAGTCATTTTTCTTGATGTGTCTAACCCACTTCACATCTTCCCACCATATGTCTGTTTTACCTCTCAAACTGAAGATATAAATCCTAGCCTTCATGTTATTTGAGTACTCATTCAACTCAAATAACTTCTTCATCCCAAGTATCCAAGCCTTTATATCTTCTGGTTTCTTCAAGTCTCCATCGAAAGTAGGTGGCTTTGCTTTCATAAATTCATCCGCATTGTATCTCCTGTCACTCCTCGTGTAAAGATGATATTGATGATGATCATGGTGTCTATCTGAACCAAAGCTAAAATGGTACCTGTACTCATCACCCCACCTATACGGAGTGTCCAACAACTTGCCATCTCTCACTGTGTATGATCTATCTAACCTGTCAACCAGGAGACCCACTGCCATATGCCCCATTGGTTCTATCCTCATGTCCATAATTGATCCATAGTGGCCCTTGTTTCTGTAAATATGACAAGCTCTAAAGAAGTATTGCATTCACCTTTTCTTGTTTCTCTTGTGCCTGTATGAGATTTTCATTATTTTCCTTACAACTTCTTATTTCTTCCTTTAGGCTTCTTAATGTGGCTACCAAATTAGAAGAATTCCCACCATGTTTCTCATATGACTCATGGGGGGAGTCATTATAGTCTACCACTTTTCTATCCATGTTGATATTTTCTTCCTACCAAGCATAATATGTTAGCTAAACAAAATAGCAATAAACCAACGTACCTTAGTGTAATTTGGGGAGGATACTTCCTGCAAGATCAACCAATCAACATAATACATGTATAGAAATAATCATGACAACTGTAAAAATGATATGTCTGTTAGCCATCTATAAATTTTTCATATACTATGATGGCTAAAACAGGCCTATTAGCCTTCAAGAAGCAAATTTGGAGCAAATATGTGACTTCTTTAAGCCTTGTTGTGTCCATTTGTCTGAAGGGTCCATCTCACTGATGTCTTCACAAAGCCTTGCTATTGTCTTGAAGAAAACTGCTTTGAACCCCTCTTCCATTCAGATTTTCCTATTAAAAAATACCTCCACTTCCTTCAAAACTCCCTTTAAAACCATATGAGTCCCCTTTATTTGGTTTAATCCCTTCTTTTACTCTATCAGAACCTTTAAAAACCTTCCAAAAACCCCTTTTCGGCCTTAAAAACCAACTTTTTTCATTAAGTCAGACTTAAGCCCCTACGAGCTTAAGTTCTCAGCCCTTCCTCCATGTAACCAGGACCCACGACCATCGGCTCAGTATTTAGCCCCTTTCGCGCTATCAGACTTCGCTCCGCCCCTTTTTCCTTTGTTTCTTCATATTTCCTCTACACGATGGTTTCCCCGCCGATGGGATCTGAGCCGTTGATCTCGCAGATCTAATGGTCCTCGCTCCGTTGCACCGCCGGTGTTCATCCCGATCGACACTTACCAAAGCCTCCCCACTGATGTGTTTTGGACCTCCAGATCCAATGGTCAGCATTGTTTCGTTGTTCCGATGTCCTTCGCCCAATCATTTATTTCTGCGATGCTCTGATTTAATCTAGACCATCGATCCTCTCGATCGGACGGTTAGTGTTTCGTCACTGTTCTCTCCATTCTCTCGCCCATCCTTTGTTCATGCGAGATTGTGATGCATCCTCCACCATTGATCGTCCTGATCCAACAGCCGACACACCTTTGATTTTCACCCCGCTCACTTTTCTTGCTTTAATTCCCACCGTTGATCTTGCTTCCGATCTGATGGTCCTCGCTTCATCGCAATTTCACCATCTCCCTGTCCATATGTTCATATTGAGTTTTCCCCGCTATAAATCTCGACTGTTGATCTTCCTGATCCAACGGTTGGCACTCAATTGCATTATCACTGACCCCTCATTCAGAATCTTTAATCCCAAATCCTCTGAGTTAATCCCCACTCTAGATCTCCCATATCCAACAGCTCGCATTGCTTCCCCCTTTCTTCCACCCTGCCAACCTTATATCTCTTCTCGCTTGATCTGAACCGTCCGATTAACCCAGATAAACAAAGTAGGTTCACTGCGGCGGCACTCGACCAAAGTGGCCCGTACTCCCTAGTGCCCTTGCAGTTGACTCTTTTGACTATGGGAGATCTCAGATCTACGGCTAAGATTTACTGCGGAGGCACACCTGAAGATTTTCCTCCATACTCCCAAATGCCCCCGCTATGCGTATTTTCTTTCAATCTCCCATATAATACCTCTGGTCCCACCCGACCACGCTGGGCCTTTCATCATGCTTCCGTTCAAATCTCCACCGTTGATCTGCCCCCCCCCCAAATCCAATGGCCCACAGTCATCTTCGCACCCATTTTTCCATAACGATCTAAACCACATTTTCAACGTGAAATAGGTGGTTTTCCCATGGACATGTGTCAACCACTGGCCTGTATCGCGTTCCCCCAGTTCCTTACCGCTTACCGCCCAGACCCTATGCGAAAACCATCCCCGGTTTTCCAAAACCACCTGTCCAATGTTCTGCGCCAAAACCTTATTCAAACCCTGGTCTCAGGTTTCCGCCATTAAAACTCATCTCCGCCGCATTCACCCACCTCTACACAGCTCTTCTGCCTCAGCCATCGCCTCTGAAGCAGTTTAAGCCCAATCCGCAGGATTTTATAACATGTCTGATGTCTTGTGTAGGTTTAATGGTGGTGCTATAACAAAAAACCGTCCCACAATCTAGTAAAGGGACATAAGGGCCGAGGATGAAGATCCTTAAAGGCCGAAATAATGAAGGAACGAGAGATTTCAGGGTTTATCATTAAATTTTGGTCAGTGATTCATGACCAATGACCGTTATACTAAACCCTCCAACACAGCCACCTGTACACAGCAATCAGACGAAGACCGAAGATGATCCAAGAAGGCCTAATGAAGCCTAAAGCACAAATCAAAGCCTAACTCAATGATTAAAGTGTTTAAGAGAGACTAATCAGCCAAAGAAAGCCTCCAAAGGACACATCAGCGAGGCTATTTCCTTCTCAGCAATCCCTAAGGACACCTGTAGTCTTCTTTACCTTTCAAAGACACCGTGACAGCCATCCTGATGACAGAACCTCTTTAAAGTTGTTAGAACAGTTATTACACAGTCATGGGAGGCCTTAGAATCGAAATATGACAGTTACTGGTCTCAGAGGTCAAACAAAGTACTTCGGCCACAGTTATCTTCAAAGAACACACTTCGAAGTTATTACCAGCCTACCAGATATGCCTCAAAGACAGGAAAAACTACTAAAATGGTACAATCGGTTAATGCAATGGTCATTAAGAAGAATGGGCATTCGAATACCTCTCCCCTCTGTCTTAATTGATATTTATGATATTTCCTTCAACACTCTTCCTCTCTCACCTATATGTATTCACAGGAAACTCACTATAAATGGTTGGAAAATTGTTAATTGTTGAACTATTATTGAGTAAGAGTTGTTGAGCAGTTGTAATATAGTAGGTTGGGAAGAGAAGTATCAGACTGTAGAAAGCCATTGGACTCAAGTGTGTAACTGGTCTTGGACATCAAATAGACAAGCAAATTCATTGGATCCTGATCTAAATCATTGGTGATGTTATTCTTACTATAATTTTTATTCTCCTTATGTTTCCACTGTGTTTATATTCTCTGATAAAGAACAGAAAATATAGATTAGGATTTACTTCTAAAAGTACCCTAATTCTAACTGATAAGCTTTATCTTTATGTTTTCTTCTAATTGTGTGTTTGGGAATGATTTCAATAGAGTATAACCAGTCAAGGAATGTTGGTGAGCCCATGTCTTGCTGAGTATAACTTGAGATGTTGTTCTTGAACGATATTTTCACTTCATGCTAAGTAGAGTCCTAATCAAGGAATTTTATGGTTAGCCCTGTCCCTTGTTTAGTCTTAAACAACTATTTTGAATATTTCCCTTAAGAGTATGTCGAAAGCAAGATAGTTTAAAAGTCCTTACTTGATCTTAGGATACTTTTTATGTTTATCTTAAATGTTTTTCCCTTGAGAGTATGTCGAAAGTAGGATAGGTTAAAAGTCCTTACCTGA
Source organism: Pinus albicaulis (assembly GCA_034641835.2). Taxonomy (NCBI): domain Eukaryota; kingdom Viridiplantae; phylum Streptophyta; class Pinopsida; order Pinales; family Pinaceae; genus Pinus; species Pinus albicaulis. Next base: position 1,115,286,970 of record CM076584.1, read on the forward strand.
TCTTAGGTTGCCCTTCGTTTTCTTATATGTTTTCTTCTTTCACCCCACTTCTTAAGGTTTCATACCACAAAATCAACTTAAAGAGATCTTTTGATATATATTACTTTCCCTATGGAGACCCTTGAATATTTTTTGTGCAAGTAAACCCTTTTATGACTCCATAGCCCAATGGTTTAGTACTATTTTTTGACCTATATTCCCATGTTGAAACATCCTTCCACTTATTTCCTCCTTCACTTCACATGACCTTCTCATTTAATGATTCCCAACCAAAAAAAACAAATCCCTTGTACTTCATAACTAGCCTAATATCATATAATAAGCCTTAAAGATATATCCTTTGAAAACACATATAGAGAGATCCCTCTCTGAATCCAAGAGGGCTTGATCCTAGGATTCCAAAGTGGTTCTGATGTTTCCTTGTCATTTGGTATGCCAATCTGCCAAATCATAGGACCCCGACATAATGGTGACTCCGTTGGGGACTTCTAAGTGAATTACATCTTATACATCATTAAGACCTCAGAAGACCCACAACCTCCTTAGATTGGTAGTTAATTGCTGATGGTGGACCGCAGCCCACTCTAAAACATCCGAAATCATCCACCTGGTGACTCCAAAACTCCTAAAAGACCAAAAGACTCCACTGGTGATCAGTAGACCTGCTGGTTGCCCCTGGTTTCACAAAGACTCCACTGGGACAGCCCACACTACCATTAAAACATCGTGCACATCCATGATTAAGAAACTCTAAGGATTAATTTTTCTTTGTTAAAGACTAGTTTGCCTCTAAATATTGTCATATCTGGCTAACTTTCTTTTCTTTGGGTCTAAATCTTAACATACTGGCTTCAAAAAGAATTCATACTAGAGCCTATCCTGACCCAAATCCACCTAAGATAGTTGATAATCCAGAAAGCATCCTTAGGAAGTCTCCTGTATCTAGGGATCAAATTATTATTAGACCCATTCATAGAGCTAACTTTGTGCCTGAAGTCCTTACAGCTCTATCAGATACCCAAGTCTACTTACCCTTTTCAAGAAGTTTACCAAGAACCAAGTCACTTAGTGGTATAGATTAGACAGACTTTGAGCCTCCAAGTTCACCACGACATAGTGGCCAACATATTAGCAACAGAGAAACCCCTCCATCTACACCTTCTGATCTTCATTTCATTCATAACTTTGGTTTCTCTCACCCCAAATATGCTCAACAGTCTCTTTTTGGTCCAATCACTTCTGTCATCCATATACCCATTGTTCAAAACACTCCATTCCTCCCACAAAATCCTATCATGGCAGCATGGTATGCTCCACTAGTGTTACCACAACCTCTGGTTCCTTTACCCAATGAATATCAGTCCAAAATTCCCCATTTTACCAGAAATGAACCCACTACTGCTCAACAACACGTAAACAAGATGAACGATGCCTTTGATTATATGGAAATAGAAGATGAGACCATTAAGATGAGAATATTTGCCCAAAGTTTAGGAGGAGAGGCCAAGAAATGGTTTAAGGGTTTAACTCCTAATAGTATAAAATATATCCCTTCTTACAGGTAATACAACACACTACTCCCATATTTGAAACCTCCACAAGACTTAGCTTTGGCCAAATTCCCTGAAGGATTTGATCCCAAAATGGCCTATCAGCTAAGAGAAAGGGATCCCTTAACTTTAGAAGACATGCAGAAGGGAGCTCTTAATGTGAAAGCAAATCTGATTGAGAAGAGAGCTAGGTTGAGGAACGAAAAGAAAGTAACATATAGAGATGACATTTCACCTTCCACATCTGATTCAAAATCAAAAATTATAGCCAAGAGCGTGGATAGGCTAGAAAGAATGGTGGAAAGGCTGACTGTCCAAGCAAATTCTCAGAATAGGAACCACCCTCAAAATCAGAACCATAACTTTAGGATAAAGTCCTCTCAGATTAGACAAAGAGATACTGATCAACAAATCAGACATCGATTTCAAGAAAATTATGTTGATTAAGATGAGGGAATGATAGAAGAGCCAGAGGGAACTGTTATAAACATGTTGGGAGTAAGTAATGAAGACCCTACCTTTTTCACAAGGGATGACCAGGCCACATATACATATTATGATAATGAAGGTTTAGAATCTGAAGACTATAAGCAAGGCTTTGAGAACACCATCATGGAGGTCCATAAGCAATACGACCTCAGGAGCAAAAAGAACCAAGAAATTCCCCAAACAAAGACATCTGAAACTGATGTTAAAAATAAATCTGAAAGAGTGATTAGAAGGGCTGCTGAAAACAACAAAACAGCAGCTGAAAGTTCTGGTAAAAACAAGGGGAAAGGCTTTCAAGCCATGGATAAATAGAGTGTTGACCCTAGCAGCACTAGCACTTCAGTTAATGCCCCTGTAAAAACAGTTGCAATTGATGTACATAGTAAAAACCAGCAAGCTGATTTTTTTGATAAGTTAGCGACTAACAAGACAGATTTGAGCCTTTCAAAGAACCAGTTCCCTTTCAATTTGGAAAGTGAAATTGCTAAAATCAAGATCTCTGTCCCCCTCACTGATTTAGTCACTCAAGATGTATATAAATGTCAGGTGTTGAAAGCTTTGAACATAGAAGAGAATAATGACTCTGTCAACCTAAATGATGATCAACCAGCCCTTTTATTTGGTCCTAAAATTGAAGGAAATTTCCAAGAAGGAGTGGTCCCTCCTTTCTATGTCAGTTTGAATATCCACGATAAGATTTTACACAATGCTATGCATGATTCAGGGGCTTCACATAACCTCATGCCCAAAGTAATCATGGAGAGATTAGGCCTTGGGATAACCAGACCATATAAAGATTTGTATTCTTTTGACTCCGGTAGATTAAAATTCTTAGGCCTGATTAAAGATCTTTGTGTAAACTTGACCCAAATCCCATCCAAATGCATAGTGATGGATGTGGTAGTGGCTGATGTGCCCCCCAAATATGGTATGCTTCTTTCAAGATCATGGGGTGCTAAGCTTCAAGATACCATGCAAATGGACATGACATATGCCACCATCTCTATCTTCAGTCAACTTAGAAGAATTTATAGGGAATCACACATGAAATTTATGGTGAGTAGTCAAGAAAAATCAAAAAATTCCCCTCTTTATTATTTCCATACAGACCTAGACTCATTCATTCTTTACAATGATGAAAGCTTTGATGAACTAGAGTTGGAAAGTGAGCAATCACCCAATGTAATAGAAAACATGGGAGGAGAGGATAGGGAGGGAGAGGCTCTCAAATAGTTTGCCAAGTAAGAAAATTACAGCAAACAAAACAGAGAGTATGAACAACCCACTTTCCACCAGCTTAGTGCAAGTCATGAGAGTCAAGAAGAAAGGCCTCAACTCCATGAAAAATTTAAAGAAAAAGACCAACATAAACATGTTGCAGAACCCATAAAACTACATAATGACAGTCAGAACACACAGGAAAAAGGGGACAGGAATGAAAACTACAACAAGTTCGAAACTAGCCCTCTTTGGAGTATGAGTTTTGATGGGTCTTGTAATAGAACTGGTGCAGGGGCAGGTGTGTGGCTTCACAACACAGAGAATAATTATGCTGAAAGCCATTCATACAAGCTAAAGTTCCAATGCACAAATAACATATCAGAGTATGCAGCACTCCTCTTAGGACTACAGTTACTGAAGAAATTAGGAGCCAAGAGGATAATTGTTCATGGAGATTATGAATTGATCATTAGGCAGATAAATGGAGAGTACACTACCAAACATCCAAGACTAAGAGCAAATAGAAATGATGTCATGGACCTTTTGAAAACGTTCGAGGAGTATGAACTTGTTTTTTTCCCTAGAAACCAAAACATTCTTGCCAATGGTTTAGCTTGTGCTGCCAGTTCATGTCAAAGATCCTATGACAAAAAACAGTTCATAGTCCAAGTGAAATATAGACCAGTTGTCCCAGACAATTAAAAGTATTGGCAGGTATTTGAGGGAGATAAACAGATAGAGGAATTCTTGCAGTTCAGAAACGAGTTTGAATTTCCAAAATCAGACTCAAAGTATGATAAATATTGTCTTAATGAGGAACATCTTGTTGAAAAAGAACCTCCTCCCATTACAAAAATAAATCTGCTAACCAGAGAGTTCGAAAATCAAACAGAAGAGTACATAAACTCAGGAAAAGAAGAAATAGAGGTACTACAGTCTAAATACAAAGGCTTACTCAAAGTACTAGCACCTCTAGAAGACTTGTTTGATTTTAATGATGTTGCCAAGAAACCAACAATAGAACCCACTGAATCTGATATTGAGGAATGCAATATAGGCAGTAAAGACAAGCCTAAAATGATCAAGTTATCTAAAACATTTCCATCTCACATGAAATGGAAATATATTGAGTTGTTTAAATAGTTTTCTAATGTATTTTCTTGGAGCTATGAGGATTTAAAGGCATATGACATAGAGACCATTCAACACAAGATACCACTTAAAGAAAACCAGAAACCGTTTAGGAAAAAATTACATAGAATAAACCCTGTGCAGTTACCTCTGATTGAGAAATAAATTAGGAAAATGTATGAGGCTGGAATTATTGTCCCTGTGAGATAATCAAAGTGGGTATCTGATCTCATAGCTGTAAGAAATAAAATAGGAGAAATAAGGCTTTATATTGACTTTAGGAACTTGAATAGAGCCTCATTAAAGGACAACTATCCCTTGCCTAAAATGGAGCACATTTTACAAAGGGTAGTCGGTTCCAAGAGGATTTCTTTGCTAGATGGATTTTTAGGATATAGTCAGATATTGGTACTTCCTAATGACCAACTGAAAACAGCCTTCACTACTCCTTGGGGCACTTTCATGTATGTGAAAATGCCTTTTGGATTAATGAATGTGGGTGCCACCTTTCAAAGAGCCATGGACATTTCTTTCTCAGAAGAAATAGGCCACTTCATTGTGATTTATTTAGATGACATTACAGTCTATTCCAAAACAGATGAAGAACACCTAGTACACCTAAGAAAGGTCTATGAGAAATGTAGAAATTTTGGGCTATCTTTAAATCCCAAGAAGACATTGTTTGGGCTCCAAGAAGGTAAGCTTCTTAGTCACATCATATCTGAAAAAGGGATTAAAATAGACCCAAAAAGGGTTGAAGGTATATTGCAGATCAGTCACCCCAGAAACATCAAAGAACTTCAATATTTCATTGGAAAGATTAATTTCTTAAGAAGGTTCATACCCAACCTGACAGAACTCCTTAGGAACATGACAAACATGCTAAAGAAAGAGATAGGAGTTAAATTCACCTTAGAAGCAAATAAATCCTTTGAACTGGTTAAACATGCACTCACCCAAGTACCGGTTCTTATCAGTCTTGATTTCACTAAGGACTTCCTCGTATTTTCATTTGTATCAGAACATACTATGGCCGCTGTCCTATTACAGAAAAATCCAGAAGGACAAGAGCAGCCAATTGAATTTTTCAGCAAGGCATTAAGAGATGCACCTCTGAAATATAATATCATGGAAAAGCAGGCCTATGCTTTGGTCAAAGCCTTGAAGGATTTCAGAGTTTATATCTTACACTCTCACATTATTGCATTTGTGCCTCATGTAGTGGTAAAAGAAATTTTTTCACAAGACCCTGGCAAAAGAGGAAAGTGGATTGTTGTGATGCTGGAATATGATTTGGAAACTAAACCCACTAAACTCATCAAGGGTCAAGGCCTAGCATAATTAATGGTTGAATCTAACTTGAAAGCACTTGATATAAACATGATAGATGCATTAGATGGGCAGGAAGAATCACTAGCCCCACTTATTGAGGATCATTTCCTCAATTCATCTTGGTATGCTGATATTTTATATGTGCTTACTAATCTCAATGCCCCTCCTGGTTTGTCTAAAACAAAGGCAAGATTCTTGAAGTTAAAGGCTGTTAATTACTGCATTTTAGATAAATGTTTATATTGGAAGAATGCCAGTGGTTTATTGCTTAAATGTTTGCCTGAGGTTGATGCAGATAGGATCAAGCATGAGTTTCATGAAGGAGAATGTGGAGGCCACCTCAATTGGAAAACCACTGCTAATAAAATCCTTAGATCTGGTTATTACTGGCCCACCCTCTTTGGTTCTAAAAAGATGGTTGATTTCTGTCACAGATATTAGATTGTGCTTGGTCATTCCACAGCTTATTACCCTCAAGGTAATGGGCTGGCAGAATATTCAAATAAGAGGCTGATAAACATAATAAAGAAACTGCTAGAAGAAAATCAGAAGTCATGGCACAACAAGCTGGTACATGCTTTATGGGCAGATAGATTGACAACAAAGAAATCAATTGGAATGTCTCCCTATCAGCTGGTTTATGGAGTAGATGCAGTTTTTCCTATCAGTTTTTATCTAGGTGGATATCGATGGCCACCCACCTAATCCATTTGGACCCACACCATCAATTCTTGCAGCTTTTCACATTCAGCACCACTTACTATTTTTAGCAGGTTTTCGGGTCCTGCACTCCCGAAGCTGTTTTGGGGCCTTATTGATCTAGGTGGATATTGGTGGCCACCCACCTATTCCATTTGAACCTCCACCATCAGTTCGTTCATTTTTTGAGTTGCAGCACAACTTACTATTTTTAGTAGTTTTTCGGGTCCTGAACTTTCGGAGCTGTTTTGAGGCCCTAAACGACGTTTTTTGGGAAAACAGGGAACAAAATAGTTCTACTCAAAATTTTTAGTCCTCGGATAGATCTATCTAACGAGATATTGAGCACATCAAACGGAGATCGGATGCCAAAGTTACGTCCCCGGGAAGTTGAACCACCAACTTACCCAAACGAGGCCCATAGTTTTGGCGCTTCATCTCCTAGGGTTTGGTTTTTGGACATTTAGATTTCTCCATTTTTTCTCAATAATAAATAGGCCCTCGAACCTCATTGTAACACAATTCAGAGGTCTGTAGCCACCACATCTCTTCTCAGAGATTCGCTACTAGCACCCTAGCTATTTTATTTCCATTATGTCTGTAAGCATATTTCTGTTATTTGATATTAATGAAATGACGCTTTATTTCCGCTACATCTCTATGTTTATGGTTATTTCTATATTTTGTTGCGTTCCTGCATAAATCCAGATCAGTGGTATCAGAGCAGTCTGCTCTTTCTTTTTTTTTCTTTGCATGTCCCCAACACGGTCAGGGTATAAGGAGTTAGGGCTCGATCTGGTTGAACCCTTGCAAGATCAGCCTCGCAAACCCCGACGACCTCCCATGGCGGAAGAAAAGAAAGACGAGGGAGCAAGAGATCCTATCAAAATATTGCTCGAGGAGACCCTCGAGAAACAAAGGAACGTGATGATGGATAACTTTGCTCAGATCCTTCAATGACTGCACACCTACGGCGCATCTGCATCCAACAGCCACTCTGGAGGCGCCACTCCCTTCAAGGTACAGGTAAAATTTGATATTCCTGTATTTGAAGGCCAAATAGATTGAGACACCGTAGGTAGATGGTTGAATCTGCTGGAAGGGTATTTCTTAGTCCATGATTTCTCTGACCGAGAAAAGATTATTTTTGCAATCCTCAAAGTCGCCCCCCATGTCAAAGACTAGTGGGAAAGCTACCGTGAGCAAGAGGACGAAGGAGAGCCCTCTATGTTCTCGGGCACACCCACTTGGAATTCGTTCCGAGATGGCATCAAGGAACAATATTACCCCATGGGGAGCTATGAGGACAAATACATCCAATGGACCACGTTGCAGCAACAAAGGGATCAAGATGTGCATGAACTGACGAATCTATTCCATACCTTGCGCACAAAGTTGGGTATTAAAGATTCAGAGAGACATTTGGTGCTCAAGTACCGTGGCTGTCTACATAAACACATTCAGGAGGAAATGGAGTTCCTCGACATTACATCACTTGGCACAGCATATCACTATGCCACCAAGATCGAGCAGAAATTTAAGCAGAAGAAGCGAGACTTTGGATCTGCGAATCCGAAAGGTGTCCCCAAACCGAAGAACAAGGGGCAAGGCCAAAGCGGTGTGACTCAGAACAACACCACAAATCAAAAGAAGGACACAGGGAAGTGGTGTGAATTTCATAACAGCCCCTTTCATAGCACAAATGAGTGTCGGGCCAAACATTCATTGGTGGCCAAACTAAAGGCACCTGAATCAGATTCATTTTTTGATCCTGAGTTAGAACCAGACAAAGGCAATGACAAAGGGAAACAGATCATTGATGCGGATCCCAGTGCCATTATTGCCACCACCAAGATCCAGATGGAGGACCCAGAGGATCCAGAGGAGGGGGAGCACCTCTTCCATTCGCAAATGTGGGTGAAGGATTCTCTGCTGCAATTTCTTGTCGATAGCAGAAGCCAAAAGAACCTCATTTCAGCAGAGGTCGTGAAGCAGCTCGGCCTACCGAACATAGCACACTCGCAGACATATACCATCGGGTGGCTTCACCTAGGGAGAGATATTCGCATCCGCCAACAGTGTCTCCTTCTGTACAGCATCAAGCCATTCACAGATGAGGTATTATGTGATGTTGCTCCTCTTGATGTAGCTGATGTATTGGGCCAACCATACTTGTGGAGGTGACATGTTGTGTATGAGTCTAGGCCTCGTGTTTTTATTATTACTTTGGGAAATATATTGTACAGGATACCCGAGGTAGTACCACCTCCTGTCATCTCTTTGACTACTGCAAAACAATGCAGTAAGATTGTTTCCCAAACCAGGAAATTCATTTTCCTTATAACTCGCTCACAGGGAAAGAAGAATATTGTGGCCACAACCTCGAAACAGGGCTCCCCTACATGGCTGCAGCAGATGGACAAGTTCATGGAGGAATATGAGGACATTTTCTCCTCACTCACAAAGGTTCCTCTACACTGTCAGGACAAGCATTCCATTGATTTGACCCCCAACGCACTGCCGCCTGATGTTGCCATACCTCCTACAAATACACATACAAAATCCACACATGTACTGTCTGAAGCTGATAAAGAAACCAAATTTACTAAACGCATCTAGCATGTCTGCCCACAGGTCCATGATACCCAGTTCAACAGAATTTGCTTCATCTCAGGGAGGATCTCAACGCAATGGGGACCATTGCTTCCTAAGGAGGGAGGACCAATCTAGGTGGATATCGGTGGCCACCCACATAATCCATTTGGACCCACACCATCAATTCTTGCAGCTTTTCACATTCAGCACCACTTACTATTTTTAGTAGGTTTTCGGGTCCTGCACTCTCGGAGCCGTTTTGGGGCCTTAATGATCCAGGTGGATATTGGTGGCCACCCACCTATTCCATTTGAACCTCCACCATCAATTCGTTCAGCTTTTAAGTTGCAGCACAACTTACTATTTTTAGCATTTTTTCGGGTCCTGAACTTTCGAAGCTGTTTTGAGGCCCTAAACGACGTTTTTTGGGAAAACAGGGAACTAATTTCGCTCACTCAAAAGTTTTAGTCCTCATGTAGATATTTCTAACGAGATATTGAGCGCATGAAATAGAGATCGGATGCCAAAGTTACGTCCCCAGGAAGTTGAACCACCAACTTACCCAAACGGGGCCCATAGTTTTGGCGCTTCATCTCCTAGGGTTTGGTTTTTGGACGTTTAGAGTTCTCCATTGTTTCTCAATAATAAATAGGCCCTCAAGCCTCATTGTAACACAGTTCAGAGGTCTGTAGCCACCACATCTCTTCTCATAGATTCGCTACCAGCACCCTAGCTATTTTATTTCCATTATGTCTGTAAGCATATTTCTGTTATTTGATATTAATGAAATGACACATTATTTTCGCTGCATCTCTATGTTTATGGTTATTTCTATATTCTGTTGCGTTCTTGCATAAATCCGGATTAGTGGTATCAAAGCAGGTCTGCTCTTTCTTTGCATGTCCCCAACGCGGTCAGGGTATAAGGAGTTAGGGCTTGATCTGGTTGAACCCTTGCAAGATCAGCCTCGCAAACCCTGACGAACTCCCATGGCGGAAGAAAAGAAATACGAGGGAGCAGGAGATCCTATCAAAATACTGCTTAAGGAGGCCCTCGAGAAACAAAGGAACGTGATGATGGATAACTTTGCTCAAATCCTTCAACAACTACCCACATATGGCTCATCTGCATCCAACAACCACTTTGGAGGCGCCACTCCCTTCAAGGTACAGGTAAACTTTGACATTCCTATATTTGAAGGAAAAATAGATGCAAACGCCATAGATAGATGGTTGAATTTGCTGGAAGTGTATTTCTTAGTCCATGATTTCTCTGATCGAGAAAATTTTATTTTTTCACTCCTCAAAGCTGCCCCCCCATGTCAAAGACTGGTGGGAAACCTACCGTGAGCAAGAGGATGAAGGCGAACCCTCTCTATTCTCGGCCACACCCACTTGGAATTCATTCCGAGAGGGCATCAAGGAACAATATTACCCCATGGGGAGCTATGAGGACAAATACATCCAATGGACCACACTGCGGAAACAAAGGGATCAAGATGTGCACGAACTAACGAATCTGTTCCATACCTTGCGCACAAAGTTGGGTATTAAAGATTCAGAGAGACATTTGGTGCAATAAAATTATGGGTACTACCTGAATCAATCAACACTATTACCTTTTTCTTCTTGATATGTCCTTCTATCTTGAGAGTCTAGGAGCAGAATTCCCCAATGCATTACACAATACAATCTTGACTTCCATTTCTTCCTCTCTTCTAGGTTGGTCTCCGGTGTATATCCTCTTCTTGTTCATTTTCTTCTTCCTCTTCACAATCTATGTAAAATAATTTCTTTCTCAAAGACAGTTATGACCTTGTATTTTCTATCAGCTAACAGTGAAGTCTTTTCATTTTTGTATCTTCTCTTCCACTGTGTTTACAACCTTGCATAAAATCAGAGAGTAGCAACACTTCCCTCTTTATAGAAGTGAGTGGTAGGCTTCCTTGTCGCCATAATTTTACATTCAATTTTTCTTTCCAACCTGAATGCCTTCTCCAATGAATCAGGTTCCAAAACGTGAACTTCATGTTGGATGTCATCCTTTAAAGTACCTATGAAGAGATCAATCATGTGTTCCTTTGGAATATCAGTTACCCTTATATTCAATTTTTGGAAGTCCTCAATGTTCTCCCCCATTAAACCCTTTTGTTTGAGATTTATCAATTGGCTAAAGAAGGTGTTGCTCTTTGTATCCTCATAATGTGCTATCATTTCCTCCGTAAAAATTTACCAAGTGGCAATTTTTTTACGGGAGCAAAGCCATTGATACCATACAAATGTATTTTGTTCTAAATGTAAAGTTGCAATGCGTACCTTTTGTGTGTTTTGCACATTTTAGAGATCAAAATATTGCTCCATCTGTGGTATCCATGTTATAGGATCCTTTCCATCAAACTTCCTCATATCCATTTTTGGAATATGGTGGTTATTCCCACCAACATTAGATTTTATGAAATCATGATTAACATTGATTTTGTTCTCATCATGAGTTTCCTCTACTATCTTTTCACCATTAGTGTTGGAATCACGATTGCCGTTAGACCAAAACCCACAGGCATTAGTCTCTGCTACAATCGCCAGAGTTAGGATCCATGAGAGGCGGTTAGTCCATGTCGCGATACACATGGGGAGCGTTGAACCCCAATTCCAACAATCGCCCCCCCAACACGAGCTGGGTGAGTTTCGAACTCGAGACCTGTCGCTATGATACCAATTGTTGGAATCACGATTGTCGTTAGAACAAAACCCACAGGCATTAGTTTCCGCTACAATCGCCAGAGTTAGGATCCACGAGAGGCGGTTAGTCCATGTTGTGAAACACACGGGGAGCATTGAACCCAATGTACAATAATTAGGAAACATTTGTTGTATCAACTTTGTCAAACCTTCCATGTCTGCTTTTAGATCATTCTTCATGTTTTCCATTTTCTCATCGATCTTAACTTCCATGTCATCCATATTAGATTCCATGCCAGCTTCCATGCCATCTATCTTAGATTCCATGCCATTCTTCAAACCATCCATCTTAGATTCCATTCCTTTCTTCAAACCATCCATCTTAGTTTCCACGCCTTTCTTCAAAACTTCCATGTCATTTTTTGTTGCTCTTTACGAGAGCGAAATTTGTTGCACTTGCTCTTGTAATTTTGATATGTCATGTTGCCATTCTTTGTCTTCATGAGTCATAGTAGATATTTCTAAGGGCTTAATGGGTGTTGAATTAATTTTAGGTTCCATTTTAGAATCCAATACTGATATATATTCTACACTATGCACTTGGAATCAATTCAACTTGATTCTTCAAACAAGACTTATGCAATTCGGAAAAAAAAAATACACACCTTTTACTTGCTTTTGAGGAGCTCGATATTGAAATTGAATTCTCTCTATAATTGCGGATCCTCAATATCTGAAATTCAGCCCTGTAGTAACCCTCTGAAGCTTCTTTCAAATTCCATAGCTCTGATTTGATTTGGATTTTTCAAGACAAAGTTATGTCCAATCTCCCACAATGACCCAATTTTGGACTGGTTCAGTAGAGCGAACTTGTATGACTTGCCACGTGTCACTATTTCCTCCTTTGGCTATGAAATTGATAGATCAAAAACTAAATTCCACGTACTTGCGGCCAATTTTTACAGCATTCTAATCCGATGCTCCGAGAGAGAGCTATGAAGATTTTCCCACGATCACCTCTTTGATATAAAATTCAGAAGCCTCAAAAAGCCCTAACTACCACAGATCATATCTCTGAAAATATTGCGAACCAATATCTAAAATTTTGCGATGATGTTCCTCACGATTGCTACTTCACACTCTAAAAATTTTAGCCTCTAAACCTTCATAGAAAAAAATTTATTACGAAAATACCATGATGACCTATTTAGGTTAAATTGAGGAGCCTGCAAAATGACCTAACTTTCACAGATCATATCTCCAAAAATATTGCGAATCAAGCTCTGACATTTTGCGACGATGTTCCTCAGGATTTTGGCTTCGTACTCAAAAAAATTTAGATTCTGAACCTTCGTAGAAAAAAAGTTATAGCGAAAATTACACAATGACCTGTTTGGAGCAGTGAAACCCTAGAATCTCAAAGCTCTGATACCAAATGTTGTGAAACCAACTCCAAAAAGAGAATAAAAGAGATATCAACGCCTTATAAATAATCCACTTTGAGGGGGAAACCTCCAATACATTACATGAATGAACAATTCTTGGATGATTCAAATTACAAAACCTCATTTCTATATATAGGAGTCCATGGGGCCATAATGTAATCCTAGCTGACCTAAAAATAATAATTTAAGGGCACAATAATAAAAATATGGGGGTTAAAAGGGTACAATAATAACAATAATGGGGTTACACTAACAACAATAAGGGACTATACTAGTAATATAGGGACCTAATAGTGAAGTCCCACCATTCTATCTTAGTCTGAAAGTTCATCAGTGCATTCTTCATAATACTATGTTAGACTTTGGGGCTTCTCACAACCTCATGCCCAAAGCCATCATGGAGAAGCTTGGCCTTGATATTACCTTCCCGTATCATGATATATACTCTTTTGGATCTAGACGTGTCTACTGTTTAGGTCTGATAAAATATCTAGTGATCTCCTTAGAACAAATCCCAGAAAAAAATGTCCTTATGGACGTGGTAGTTGTTGATATTCCACCACGTTTTGGTATTTTATTGTCAAGATC